>JADRCH010000007.1:5240900-5465352 GCA_019843965.1 Rhynchomys soricoides | reverse complement strand
CAAAAACCAGATGTACTCTTAACCCCCGAGACATCTCTCCAGGCTCCCTTGTGTGCATCATCATCTTCCAAGTGAAGACATTTTTCTAGTCTTCCATTTTAATTTCATCTATTGTGAGTATCTTCCCATTCCATTAAGGAAGATTTTACACAGTAGTTTTATACATAGCATTTTGTTATTGGTTTGCACAAGTTATATTTAATTAATTTCATGTTGCTGGACATAGAGATATCTTATTCAGTACACAGTGCTTAATATTAACATTCCTGCCTTGTGTTTTTGCATGATTGCCCCAGTTCCTTAGAGTTGATTTTGAAAAGTGGTTTTTGTTGTTGCAAATGCTAGATATTCTCAGATAGCTCTAGAGAAAGTTTATATATGTTATTACATATAATTTATAAGTAATCATATGCACTGAATTAAAGTTTTGTTTTAATAAATCGAGAGGCATATGAAGATGTCTCTTGGATAAGAATTTGTGTGTATGTATGTATGTGTGTATGTGTGTGTATGTGTATTTATGTGAGTGTGTGTGTGTATCTGTGTGGGGCAGAGGTTGATTTTGAGTGGCTTCTTCATTCACTCATAATCTTACTGTTTTGAGACAGTGTCGTTCATTGAACCTGGAGCTTGCAAACTAGACTGGACTGGCTGGATAGTGAGCTCTGGGATAATTTTGTCTTGACCATTTCAGAGCCGGGGACACATGCATGGTACCTTTCCATCCAGTTCTCACAAGGTTTGTGGGATCTGAGCTCAGGTCCTCCTGCCCATGCAGCAGGCACTGTCTGAGGCACCTCCCATGCCCAATGTGTTTTCGTTTGCTTCCATTTGAGTTTATAAACATTTGATTGTCATTGATTTAGTGTAGGCTTTTTAATACACTGGGAGGGACGGCTATAGTATAGCCGTAAAAGGGAAAAGAGAACATTCTGTCTGTGATACTCAGGTAGATACCTTGCTTCTAGATATGGTCGAGAGAGGCAGTTTGCAATTTGATTCTCTGACAGCCAAAGGCCTGCCTCAGATCACTCAGTTCTGTAGAAGCTGACATACAATGACTCTGAATCTCAAGGTCAAGCTTCAGTGACATGTGTTCTCTTGTTTAAAGTTGGTCTGAATTTTACTTTGTCAAAAAGGACTATTTAACTTTGTTGCTGGAAAGATGCTAAGATTTAAGAGAAAACAGAAATGAAAGGATGTAGCTGACAACTGACAGATCACCCTCTTTAAAGTATGATAGCACCAAGCAGAGAGCATGTGAGAACATGACAGTGCCCACCCGTTCAGGCATGGCATTATTCCTGATAACACAGCTGCTGTGGATAATATTTTGGCATGTTGAATATGTGTACTGTTTTAAAGATGTATGATGAGAGGGTAGTGTCTCACAAGAGTGTTTTCTCCCTCTCTCACTGTCTGTCTCTCTGCTCTGTCTATCTCTGTCTCTCTCATGAGGGGACACACACACACACACACACATACACACACACACAAAATCTCTTATAGCCCAGGATGGCCTATCAATGGGCTGTTTAGTGTGGATAACCTTGAACTTCTGACCTTCCCCACTCTTCCTCTCAAGTGAATGTCACTAAACTCAGCTTGCAAGAATTTTCAGTGACATTTTACATGTTGTAACAAAACACTGTCAACAACAACCACAGTCACCAATAAGATGGGTATATTTATATCAAAGAGCACAATAAAAGAATGATTAATGACAGTGGTGTCCCTATGTAGAAGCATGAGAAATCTTGAAATATTGATAAAGAAAAAAAGCAAAATTATATTTAATATGGGCTTGTTTATGTATATTGTTAGGTTCTATAAAACTAAACATTGATAAGGACCATTGTGTTAGTTCTATATCTGTGACAAAACATCACTAGGAGAAGCAACTTGTAAAGGGTTTATGTGGCTCATGCATCCACATCACAGTGCATCATCAAAGTCAGTTAGGGCAGGATCTTAAGTTATGGTCCTGGAGGCAAGACCATAAGTAGAGGCCATGAAAGAATGCTGCTTAATGGTTTGCTCTCTGTGGATTGCTTACTCCACTTGCTTGCCTTCCTTTCTTACTTACCTTCCTTTCTTGCTTGTCTTTCTTTCTTTCTTTCTTTCTTTCTTCCTTTCTTTCTGGATAATTGCTTTATTTACATTTCAAATGTTTTTCCCTTTCCTAGTCTCCCCTTCGGAAACCCCTTATCCCATCCCCCTTTCCCTGCCTCTATGAGGGTGGTCCTCCATTCACCCATCCACCCCTGTCTTCCCTCCCTATCTGTTTTCTTTGAAAACCTAGGGCTACCTGCCCAAGAGGGGCACAGCCTACATTAGGTTGGGGCCTTCCACATCAATCATTAAGACATGCCCCACAGGTGTGCTTACAGACCAGACTAGTGAGGGGGCATTTTCTCAGTTGAGATTCTCTCTTCTCAGATATGGATAGTTTTTTTGTCAAGTTGATGAAACCCAGCAGGGATGGATAGGATTCATACAAACACACAAGCCAAGTGAGAGCAGTTTGTTACACCTAAGAATGAAGACAGTGGTGTCAGGCAGAGTTAAGACTACAGAGAAACTTTTTTCTTATTGGTATACATTAGACCTTTCTAAAATCTGAACTGTAGAGGACAAATTTTCAATAGTTATTAAATCCAAATGAGAGCTACACCAGATATATTGTTATCTACGTACATTTGTTGTGTGTGTTCAGATAGTTCAGCATTTAGAAACTTAACTTGGATTGTGTGACTGGAGACTATGGTGATTTTTCCTTCCCTCTAAAATATTAAACTGCTTGTCAGATGTTTGATGTCCAGTTGTCACATGAGAAAGTCTATATATAGTTTGATAAAGTTCAAAGGCCAAAAAGTTATCCCAGAATCAGGAGACAAGTTAACAAGTTGGGTGTCATGCTAAGCCTATCTCTTCTGAGTTCCTGAAAGGACTTGCAGTTTTTCCAGATGGCCTCCCTGTTAAATGGGGTGACAAAACTGGCCCAGCACAATGGAGCTTGAAGCAGAGCCGGGCATCCAGCCCGAGGACTGGTTAGAATTAGCAAGCAGTAACAAATGCCCATTTGGCCTCCAACAAGCTGCTCTGAGGCACACATCTAGAGAATACGTCTATTTCAGTTCCACCCCCACTTTCCTGGGGACCAGACAGCAATGTTGTTCTGGCTACAGTTACCCTTTGTCCAGCTGTAAACCATTATCCCCACACAACATGAGGGTGGGGGACACTCAGTTTTCTGGGGTTCTATATTATCAGATTTCAATGTAAAAAAACTTGAAAGACACTAAATTCTGGCTGAAGCTTGTGTGATGTAGGTGCTGTGAGGGGACACACATTCTAGGGAGTGCCACTTTTACTCAGTTCCACTTTTATCAGAGCAATAGCACACACATTGGGAAATGAACTAATTTCATGTGTCCTTTTCAGATGAAAATTGGAGAGACACACACGGACATTGAACTGAGTGGGCTATTCCCCAATACAGAATATACAGTCACTGTGTATGCCATGTTTGGAGAAGAGGCCAGCGATCCTGCTACAGGACAAGAGACAACCCGTGAGTGGGGCAGGGATTCACATTGGACGCTATAACTAAAGCCCAAAGAAATATGTCAGATTCTGAATTGAAAACACCAGTTTTGATAGAAACCTCCCAAGAGGCCATTGTTACTTAGGGAAATATGTATTTTACTTAAGAAATGTATTTCTTTTATCTTGAGCTGTCATGAGAAGTTGGGATGTTAGCTCTGAACTTTAGCATTTTTTTTCTGGTAAATCCACCTGTCTATCTCTGTCTCTAAATCCAGATGTGCCATGTACAGATCAGAATAGAAAGGAAAGAGCTCCAGAAGGTTCTGGATTCATAGCAGCAGAGGCAAGAAGCACAGCTCAGGTTAAGTTGGGTGACAATGACAATGTTGTCAGTTCTTCTGTCTGTAAAGGAAGAAAACAGTGTTTTATCTGCCATGTGGTTGATGTAAGATTATATCCATGTGAAAATATGTAATTACTCAATATCTGTTTTATACTCATAGAAATTAATATTTCTTCTTAAAATGTCTGCTGTCCTTCCATGAGCCCCTTATTATTGTGTTTGGTCTTTAACTAAAATCTTATTAGGAAGGCTAATTTTTACTATTTTTTATTAGATATTTTCTTTATTTACATTTCAAATGTTATCTCCTTTCCTGATTTGCCCTCCAGAACCCTCCTTTCTCTCCCCCTCTCCCTGCTTCTGTGAGGGTGCTCTCCTACCCACCCACCAACTCCCCCTTCCCTGCCCTGGCATTCCCCTACACTGGGGCATCGAGCCTTCACAGGACCAAGTGCATCTCCTCCCATTGATGTCTGACAAGGCCATCCTCTGCTACATATGCAGGTGTACTCTTCCATGTGTACTCTTTGGTTGATGGTTTAGTTCCTGGGAGCTCTGGGGGTTTTGGTTGGTTGATACTGTTGTTCTTCCTATGGGGTTGCAAACCCCTTCAGCTCCTTCAGTCCTTTCTCTAACTTCTCCATTAGGGACCCTGTGCTCAGCCCAATAGTTGTCTGTGAGCATCTGTCTCTGTATTTGTCAGGTTCTGGCAGAGCTTCTCAGGAGACGGCTATGTCAGCATGCACTTGTTGGCATCCACAGCAGTGTCTGTGTTCAGTGACTGTATATGGATGGATCCCCAGGTGGGGCAGTCTTTAGATAGCCTTTTCTTCAGTCTCTGCTTACACTTTTCCTCCATATTTGCTCCTATGAGTATTTTGCTCCCCCTTCTAAGAAGGACTGAAGCACCCATACCTTGGCCTTCCTTCTTCTTGAGCTTCATGTGGTCTGTGAATTGTATCTTGGGTATTCAGGGCTTTTGGGCTAATATCCACTTATCAGTGAGTGCATACTATGTATGTTCTTTTGTGGCTAGGTTACCTTACTCAGGATGATATTTTCAAGTTCCATTCATTTGCCTAAGAATTTCATGAATTCATTGTTTTTAATAGCTGAGTAGTACTCCATTGTGTGAATGTACCACATTTTCTGTATCCATTCCTCTGTTGAAGGACATCTAGGTTCTTTCCAGCTTCTGGCTATTATAAATATGTCTGCTATGAACATAGTGGAACATGTGTCCTTCTTATATGTTGGAGAATCTTTTGTATATATGCCAAGGAGTGGCATATATCTGGGTACTCAGGTAATACTATATCCAATTTTCTGAGGAATCGCCAGACTGATTTACTTTTCTGGTGTAGTGTATCATGTGTGCTAGAAAAGTGGTATACCACTGAGATATATCCTATGTATAAGACAAATTTTAAGAAAATTGCTCAAAATGCTTTAAGAAAAAAGTCTATCAATGTTTTGAGAATATGATAATAGATTAAGTATTATGGTATGTTACTAAGGTTTATCATAGGCCATTATAAACATGGCTCTATCTGTGATCTTTTGAGTCTTATGATAGAGCAGGAAGCACCTGCTCTTTGGAAAGAAACGAGTAGCCCAATATTAACAGTGCTTTGTCTTTACCATTCAACTTGAGGCAAAAACATAATAGAAGTTTAGTGACAAAGACGTTTTCCCACACCCATTCTTTGTTAGTTCAAGCTGTACTGTCCTGCTCTTCAGAACACTAATTAAAACATTAAATCTGGAAGAAGAAGAAGAAAAATAAATTGTATCAGAAAGTATCTCTATCCCACTTGAGGTATAGAGGAAACTATCTGTTAAAAAAAGCCCGTTTGTCACAAAGAATGTTCATTTACCTAGGTTCTGAAACTATATACAGCTCTTTTCTATGATTAGTAGCTGGAGGAAGAGAAGGAGGGAGGGAAGAAGGGAGGGAGGGAAGGAGGGAGGGAAGCAGGGAGAGAGTGAGGGAGAATCATTTCAAAATGTTCCCAAATGGCAGTTTTATGTTTTAAGGAAAATAGACTTTTTTTTCTGCCATGTCACCAAAATGTAATTGGATTCCGGAATGATGTAGAGCTAAGCATGCGTAAGGCTTGATCATATCACTTTATTTTACTTCCTATACTTTGTCTATAGCTCCTTAAGTATAAAAATGATCTCTAGCTCTTCAGAGCTCTGCAATGCCTGAAATCTGTGTGTGTGGAGATAAGGAAAACCTTGACCATCAGAGTGGAGGACATTATCCCTTGAGGCTGAGAAAAGTGGCATTGTATGTCTACAAGGCTCTTACTCTGCTGATTCTAACAAAGAAATAGTCTAATATTACAGTTTAATGAGATAATATGGTACTCATTAAACTCAAAGGAGTCATCTCATCAGTGACACTTCCTGCTGTTAAAAATTGGTGAAAGCTCATGACAATTCCCAAAGTTATCCTTGTATGCAGATAGACAACACCTTCTTCCTTTTGCCCATGGAGACACATGGGAGTTAAGTGGACGAGCTCAGACTTAGTTTTAGTGTCTTGTTTTTGAGCCACTGGTTTCTTATTTATAACATGCTCTATGCAAAAAGACACAGTGAGTTACCCAGATCTTGCTTCCTTTTAAGCATGTATAACTTTCTGCTGCCATTCATCCTCTACAAGGAGAAGAGCATCTTCATTAATTAGGCAACTTTGTTGATTTTTATGAGAGAATTCATAGAGTATTTTGGGATTATATCATCCATGAGAAGGACTCTGAAAGTCAAGAGGGCTGTTTCTTGTAGCTGTTTAAAGTTTTCCCTGTGCTCTACTCCCTTAGTACCCTTAACTCCACCAAGAAATTTGAGGATTTCCAATGTTGGCTCGAACAGCGCTCGGTTAACCTGGGATCCCACATCAGGAAAGATCAGTGGTTACAGAATTGTGTATACCAGTGCAGATGGGACAGAAATCAACGAGGTACGTTGTGGACTGTGATATTTTTCAGGTTGTTGTGTAGTTGTTCATTATGGCCTCTTAATCAAAGCCTTGAGGGTTGAGACCATGCTAATTATCCCTTCCTCTAGTGCAGTCCCTACAAGCTGAGCTGTCATGAGAGTCAGCTGGGTCTGCCCCTTTTCTGACTCCAAAAGACACAACTTTCTCTCTTGCCTCTGTCTGTCTCTTTTTTTTTGGATACTGACCACAATGTAAGTATGCCTTTTTTTTTTTTCTTTCCTGATACTTTGGACTCCTTTACTTTGTCCCTGAAGTCCCACTTCCTGTCATGTTGCTGACCTCCATGTTGATAACTTCAAAGGCAATGACTTTTAATAAAAAACCTTTTATCTTCCTCCAAGCAGCTGCTGAAGATGTACAGCTTGTCTGCCTTGGGGTAGGGGTATCTTTCTTTTAAACAAATGAAACTGTTCTTGAGCTTCAGCAAACAAATGATACTAAAAAGATATGTAATTTTTAGATATAACACTCATTTCCTTTCAAAGTTCATGGGGCTCAAAAAGTGGGAATTGGATATATGACTGTCCTGACATGTGAATGGCCTGAGCTGCCATGTTCTCAGTGACATTTTACATGTCAGTGCATGGTCTAAGGAGGGTGGTGCAGTTGACCGCTAGCACTGTCATCTACATCTCTGAGTTTACTCTTCCTGTGAAGTCTCTGGCACTCAGCTTCAGGAGTGTTGGCTTGAGAGTCCCATGACACAGGTCCAAAGGACAGAGAAAGTACTAAATAGAATTGTATCACCTTTAGTAATCTAGACTTAGAAGTCATTTAAAGTCAGGCATGGACACACATACACACACACACACACACACACAGAGAATTTAGGAAACTCATGCAAAAGTATGGACTTCATAAGAAACCCACATCTTAAAGAGACATTTGTTATATTCACTGCCATACTCCATTGATAGAAAATGTCAAAAGTTCCTGCCTAAATCCAGCTCACTGTGGGGAGAAACACAGATTTTACCTACTGTGACTAGCTTGACAGACATGTAAGAGGAGCCTGTGGATGGGAGATGGCCACCAGCTTGATTATCTCTGAAGAACAGAATATGCCAGTTAAATGGGAATTGGGAAGTATATGTCTCCATAAATTTAAAAAACCGACCCAAAGTTTAGTTTATCTCTCTGTTTTTGAGTAAATGGGCCCTTCAAATACTAACTTGCTAAACTCAAGAAACTATAGTGTCTTGTGTGTGATGACTAATACTTTTAGGAATTCTTTCCTTAGAAATATGTTTTAGCAAAATAGCAAGACTTTTTTTGGTTGTTGTTTTAATTTTGCTTATCTTGGTCCAGGAAGCTAAGAGGGAACTATTTTCTGACCAAGTAAAATAAGTATTTTCATATGTTGGGACAAACTTTCTCCTACAATTAAACTAAAGTAATATTTTGCAGTGCACACTCTCATCAGAGTCATTGTGTAATGGAATATCAACAGGGCACACTTTCTAACCTGGACAAAGAACATTCAAACCTTCGCCTCAACCTTTATAAATATGAAGAGTAATTATTTCCAATAAGTTTGGGACCATCGGGGGAAGTTTGCTTTGATTTTTAAGTTAAGAGCCCAGAGTAGTAAAGCAATTAACATAAAAAAATCCCTGAGCTACAGTTGTTCTGTTATTGCTAGTTAAAACAGGAGTTATTCTCCCCGAAGGTGCACACTTAGTTGTATAAGAGGGTCAGGCACATAATATAAACAAGAGAAGCATGCCAATTAAATGTAGAATTAGAGGCAACTGTAAAGAGGTGTACCTTCAGCTATGTTTCTGACATTTCAAGCTAACTTAATCCATATGTATTGAAAGAAAGACAACGAATCAAGACCAATCAGCTAAGACCAGTGACAGGGACAAAAGATGAGGTGACGATGAGTGGGGTAGCGATGTATGGGCACCGAAGACACTTCCCATCTTAGCACCTGCTATATAGAGACCAAGAGAGGAGGTGTTCTTATCAGATTGTGGGACTTCTGAGCAAATACTCCGTGATTCCTATTTTGACACATAATTTGTCAAGTTAAAATGTGTAGTTTATTGCTTATTGGCCTTTGTAGTCATCTGGATTGTGGAGATCTAGAAATTTCTTCCTGCTACCCAGAAAGTCCAGAGAGCATAGACACTGAGCCAACTGGACACATTTTGAATGGAAAGATAAAATCATTAGAAATATAGAATTATTTGCAACTTAGGGCCTGTGGAGGTAATTGATCTAAGGAGTTCTTGAGAATAAAAACTTTGAGCTCTTGACCAGTGTCTGCACACTCAAAACCTCAAAGATCTTGAAAAAGCATCACTTTATGGTCAATACATTTGGTCTGTACAAGGTCTCCTGGGGTATCAATAATGGTGTGAATGCAGAGTAACCTCCTGTCCTATGAAAATGACTACTTCAAAATAATCAAGCCATATCTGTACCGACTGAAAGGAATTTCTAAAGACCATTTTCCCCAGAAATAGTCAGAGGTAGACTCTTCCCCTTTTTGAGTGGGGTGATCCTGAAAGCTGAACCTAAGGCCTCACACTGTTCCACCAATGAGCTTCCTTTTGCCTTGCCTCACCTTCTCTCCCCTCTCATCTTCTCCCGACCAACTTTCTTTTTTCTTTTCTTTTCTTTTTTTTAGCTTCACTGAAATGTTTTATTTTGAATCAAAGGCATCCAAGTTTCTTGATGGACATAATATTAGGCTACATGAAATTGGTGATGAGGCAAGCATACTATAAACAATAACCAGTCTATACTGGAAAAATATGTCTTTGCTTAAATCACTTTCCAATGAGTCCAGATTTTTTTAAAAATCACCGTTAACTGACCTAAATTGAAAATAATGCATGCTGGACTGACTTCAAACTGGCTATGGAGCCAAGGATGACTGTGAACTTCTGCTCCTCCAGCCTCCAATTTCCAAGAGCTAAGATGACAGCTGTGGACCACCACACCCACTTTAATGCCTTTCCTGGAAAAAGAACCTAGGGCTTTGTGCAAGCTAAGCACAGCTACCCACTGAGCTATATAACCATCCCTGGGAATTTTTAAACAGTACATAAATTAGAAGTTGCCTTTATTTGCATCAAAACATTTGAAGAGCTTATTGTTTCCTGAGCACACATTTTCCCATTAATTAATTTTTTAAAATGATGTGGTTTTTTAAATAATAATTTATTTATTTTATGTATATAAGTACATTGTAGATGTCTTCAGACACACCGGAAGAGGACATCTGATTACTTTACAGATGGTTGTAAGCCACCATGTGGTTTCTGGGAATTGAACTCAGGACTTCTGGAAGAACAGTCAGTGTTCCTAACTGCTGAGCCATCTCTCCAGTCCCCCCATTGATTAATTTATTTATCCCTTCACTGTACATCCTCACAGCTGCCTCCTTAGTTCCCCTCTCACATGGTCTCTCCCCCCACCATCTTCCCTCTATCTCTGAGGAGGAGGTCCCTTTGGGCACCAACCCACCCTGGCACTTCAAGTCACTGCATGTCTAGGTATATCTCCTCCCACTGAGGCCAGACAAGGTGGCCCAGTTAGGGTAATAGGATCTACAGACAGACAACAGATTCAGTGTAAGCCCCTGCTCCAGGTGTTGCAGGACTCACATGAAGAGCAAGCTGCACATTTGGTACATATGTTTGGGGAAGGGGGTGTGAGACTATGTCCAGCCCATGCTTGCTCTTTGATTGGTGGTTCAGCCTCTGGGAACCCCCAAGAGTCCAGGCCAGTTGACTCTGTTGATTTTTGGGTGGAGTCCTTATCCCCTTTGGATTCCTCAATTCTTCCCCCAACTCTTCCACAGGACTCTCCAAGCTCCATCTAATATTTGGCTGTGGATCATTGCATCTGTTTCAGTCCACTGTTGCATAGAGCCTCTCAGAGGACAGTTATGCTAGGCTCCTGTCTAGAAGCATGACAGAATATCATTAATAGTGTCAGAGATTGGTTCTTGCCTGTGGGATGGGTCTCAAGTTGGGCTGGTTATTGATTGGCCATTCCCTTAGTCTTTATTCCATCTTTGTCCCTGCACATCTTATAGCTAGGACTCATTTTGGGTAGAAGGTTTTGTGGGTGGGTTGGTGTCCTTATCCCTCCACTGGGAGTCCTGCCTGCCTATAGGATTTGACCACTTACGGCTCCATATCCACTACTGCTAGAAATCTCAGCAGGAGTCACCCTCATAGACTCTGTTGGGGCCTCCCAGAACCCTGGTCTTTGGAACACCCTAGAGATGCCCTTACACTGCTGATTTCCATTCACTCTCCTGGTCCTCTCTTCTCAGTTCTGCCTACACCTGATTCTCCCATTTCTCTCTCTATCCCCTCTTCCACCCAGTTCTCTCCCTCCATACACCTCTGATGACTATTTTAGTTTCCCTTTTGAGTGAGATTCAAACATCATGCCCTGGGAGTTCTTAAGAGTTAAAATAAATCCCCAAACTTTGAGTTAATCTTATACGTGAATGAATAAGTTACCATCTCCTAAAAGAAAACAAGAAATGCAAGATGCATCTAGGTTCTTGAAGATGTGCTTGGCTGCTTATGTCTTGGTAAAGCTTGTGCTGAGCAGTTAGAAGCTGACCTCTTGTCAAGGAGCTTCCAGAGCAGATGATGATAAAAAACATTCAGAGTTTCCAGGACAAACAGAAACTTGGTGAGAAACTTGCCAACACAGTGGAGACTAATCTGGTTCAAAACCTCCCAGACATTTGATACTCTCAGAAATGTAGTGAACTGAAATCCAACTGAAGCTTCAGTAAGCATGGGAAAGTGAATTCTTCCCCAGAACTGTGCCTTGCCTAAGAAAATAATATTCTATGGGTGAGATCAAGGGGCTACCCAATAATGAATGTGAGTTCTACCAGGACTGACCTGTGTGTGGGGAGGTGCAGCAAACCAGGTCATGTGTTAGAGATTGACACACAGGCAGTATATCCAGGGCAGACTGAAGAGCGTAAGGAGCCTTACTGAAGAGTTTCAGGGACTGCTTGGATGGACTCAGGGCTCTAGCTGCTGAGTTTGTTGCTTAAGGATTATGCTGCTTCCAAAAGAGCAGCCCATATTAAGAACATGACCTCAAGAGGAGGCCTGTGGTCCTTGACAACAGAGAACTGTCAAAATAAGCCCAGAGAGAATAGGGCCTGTGGATTCCAAGGAAAGAGTTTTCATTCTGTTTAGGCAAATGCTCATTCCTCATAGGGAGATAAGATAGAAGGTTACAGAAGAAGATGAGGCAGAAATTCCATAGGCTTAAGATGGAATTCTCCCTAAAACATCAATCAGAGGACAGTTTGCCCTATTAGCATGCAACTAAAATTAGTCTTGGCTAGATTTCCCCTCCCCAACACTGAGTAAGACTACATTGAGATTATCTCTGTTTGACGGTTATTAAGGGGGTAGAGAAACATATTTCATATTTCTTTGTTGGATTGGAGCTTGATGCAGGCGTGGGAGTCCTAGGTTCCCATGCACATTGTTAGAAGAGAGCTGTTTGGACAGCTCAAGCCAGGAGGAGTCCCTGGTTGCTAGTCCCTGTGAGTGCCTGCATCAGAGTACACTTCAGAGCTTCCACTGAGCCACCAGGTCACACCGACATTTGGGATGAAGGTAAAACCTGGCCACTATTTTCCTTCTTTGGAGGGTCATTCCAGGAATTGTGTGTGGTTAGAAGAAAGATACAAGGCTTTAATGTATGGCTGGTTGCTTCATGGAAAAGGAAATAATATGTCTCCTCTCTGGACCTGAGACTTGGGTACACAACTACACTATGACAGCTTTGCTAGAATATCAAGGGAGATTACTGAATTTATGTTTCAACTGCTCTATCTCCATCACCGAGCCTTCTTCCTAACCCTCTGTGGGGCTTAATGCCTCTAGAAGGCTGGAAGATGGTGATGGTTGGCGACGCTAATGGATCTAACAGAACTCGGGTCACTACCACAAGCTCTGTACTGAGTGTTCTACGAAGAAAGTTTAATCTTTCTTTAAATAACCAAATGCTAGTAAAGCAGGGGTAGAAGGCTAGAAACCACCTCAGTATTTACTGTGAGAGGACTTAAGAAGTGGGAGAGAGTTAGGTACTGTCACCGAGTTTTATTAAAGTAAACCCACCATTTTTTATGAGACCGAAGAGCTGCCTACTGCGCTAAGGAAGCACGTAACCCACCATTTTTTAGACTGTGAGATGTCAGTTTCCGACAGCCAAGACTCAGTGGCACAGCCCTCATTTCTCCTTGCTCAGTAGTACTCTTTCTTCATACACTTCACCCCCAAATTAGGCTGAAGGGAAGTATTTAGCTAAATTACTAACAAAGCTGTTCTCAAATTAGTTGCAAATCAGTGACATCATAGTCATTCTTGTCATTTCTTAAAAGTCTTCGCATATGCCCTATGGTGCTCCCTGTAACATCAGTTTCAAAGCTGATAGTTAAGATTGTATGGCCATATAAGCTGGAGTGAAAGATATCTCAGGTGGCAAAGTTCACTCTTCAGCACTGCATAGACCAGGCACCGAGGCACATGCCTATAATCTATGAGACAGAGGGACCCGAAGGTGATCCTCAGTTATATAATGTCCCCCCCCAAATGACACAAGAAAAGTAACTAACAAAAAATGGCACATATAGCTTTTTATTTGGTGAAATATTGGCATTTATACAAATTACAGTCTTTTAAGTAGAAAATAAAATCCTTTAGCAAATGCGCAGAATCCTTTTTAACAGATACCTGTATTACATATTTAATAGATGATTTATGCTTATATGCATTTCCCCATTTAGACTCTCAGTGAAGCTAACAAATTGGATTTAATTTTTGTGTAGGTTTGATAGCCATACAAGATCCCCATTTATCACAGAGTAGAGACTTAAAAGGAAAGTTAAGGTGACACTGATCTACCATTTAAAAGTTTTATGGCTCAGAACAAATTAGTTACACTCTTTAGTCTCAGGTTTTTTTTTGGAATGTCATTTTTATAAGGACTTAGAGTAAGGTGTGGGAAGGCAGGTGTGGAAAGGCAGGGGAAGGGAATCTGAATTAATATTATATGTTGATTCCTGCAGTTACCTAGAGCAGTTCAGAATACCAGAAAATGGTGCACAGTTATCATTTTGCAAGACACATATTGGACTGATATTTTAAATATAAATTTGTGGTTTTGTGCACATAAATAATGACACATATGGTAAAAATACATCTAAGACAATAGGATTTAGAATCTAAACATCTGGGTCTAAGTTGTAGGTCCTAGTTTGCATACTCTTGGGCAAGATCCTTAGGAAATTTTTCCATCTTCAAATTGAGCATAGAAATTCATGTCCTTGGAGTCTTGGTGAGGATCAATTGATGACTTAATACAATGGATGTAGACAGTGCCCAGGAGCACTAAATACTAAGAACCATCTAGAATATTGCTGCTTGGTCAGGAGGAGATGATCCTTACTTTTAGTGACTCTTGCTGAGTAATAGCAGCCTGTGGTTGTGTAGTGTGGCTGGTCTTGCTTATTTCTGCTATGTGGTATCAGCATTGGGGCCTTGCACCCCTCCAGGATCTTAGCTGGGATGGAGCTGTGAAAATGACTTCACTGCTACCAGGTGTCTTAGTTGGAGGCTACATGGCTGCAGCTGGCACTCTTGCATGATGTCTCCAGGTTCCAGATTAGTAAAGTAGAACCATCTCTCCAGGTTGGCACTTTTTTGGGTCTACAGTTAATTCCTCAGAGAAGGGCATGGCTTCTGAACTGGTCTTTACTTTAGCCAAGTCCTTTTCTTTTAAAAAAGATGTTTCTGGGGTGCTTCTGTCTTAATTTTTGGACTCAGTTTATTTAATAACAGTAAGAAGGAAACTGAATCACAGGTTATTGCATAGTTAGAGTGGGGAGGGGACCAATCCAAGTCTTGCTCTGAGGGGCTCACATTGAAGGCAGAAGTCAGGCAGAATGCTAGTAGACGCAGACATAGAGTACATGTGAATAGTGCCAGGAAGGAAACATCAGAAGCAGCATTAGAGAGCAAGTCTGCTGAGAAATGTGGGAAGGGGAAAGCACCCAAGGAGGCACATTTAGCATCATTGAAATGGATGAAGAAGGCTGACTTTTGGAAAGAAGTGAGCAGTAGAGTCATAGACAAAATGAATTAATATGCAAAGACCCTAGGTAGAAGAGGGCATGACACAGGCCAGTGAGGCTGGAGACCAAGGGACAGTTGGGAGTACAGGACAGAGGCAGTGTACAAAGTCAGGGTGATCTCTTGTGATGTTTGCTTTTGATTTGGACACTAGTTGACGAACAATTTAGTGAGGAAGGAATGTTTCCTGCTTTGGCAATGGCCACTGTCTTAGTTAGGGTTTTACTGCTGTGAACAGACACCATGACCAAGGTAACTCTTTTAAGGACAACATTTAGTTGGGGCTGGCTTATAGGTTCAGAGGTTCAGTCCATTATCATCAAGGCAGGAACATGGCAGCATCCAGGCAGACATGGTGCAGGAGGAGCTGAGCATTCTATATCTTCATCTGAAGACTGCTAGAAGAATATTGA
The DNA here is from genome assembly GCA_019843965.1 of Rhynchomys soricoides. Taxonomy (NCBI): domain Eukaryota; kingdom Metazoa; phylum Chordata; class Mammalia; order Rodentia; family Muridae; genus Rhynchomys; species Rhynchomys soricoides. Next base: position 5,449,905 of record JADRCH010000007.1, on the reverse strand, counting down.
CTTTCAGGCAGCTAGGACAAGGGTATTAAAGCCCATGCCCACAGTGACACACCTACTCCATCAGGACCATACCTCCGAATAGTGCCACTCCCTGGGCCAAGCATATACAAACCATCACAGTCAAATTGGCTATCATGAGCAAACTTAGAGCAAGTTATTCACCTTTGCTTTGGCATCAAGAGTAGCTATTGACTGTATGTAAAACAAGAGATAGCATTGTGTTGCTTTAAAATGTCTATTGAAATCACTTTCAGTGGGCCCTAATTTGACAAAGCCTGCCCTCAGGTAAATGTGGTTATTTCTTCAATTTCTGGAATACCACCAGAACTAAGGCATCTTATTTTATGACACTATGTGTTGTGATGAGGATTAATTAAGATATATGTTAAGCTCAAAGATGTGGGTGCCATAACCATGATTTACAATTTGATCTCAAACTATTCAGCTTGGCAGCCCTAACCTCTCAATGATAAAGCCACATTCTTTCTTTCTTTCTCTTACCTTCAGGGTGGTCTGGGTGGGGATTTGTGGTTCAGATCCTGCCCTCACTTCCTCTTCATTTTGTGCTCTCTTTTTTCAAGGTCTTTTATATAATATGTTCTTAGTTCCTTTCTTCAGGTCTTAATATCACTCACACTCACACTCACTCACACACACACACACACACACACACACGCACATACATATGTATGTGCATACACACATATATCCATATATACAATACATATATATATATATTTAATTATGTCTTTAACACACATATGTATACATGTATATAGTATATATATATACCCCCAATTATATCTTTCTGTGAAATATAAAGGAACACTTGAATATTTACTGCTTCCTTTGGTATTGTTTCTCTGCATGGTTGGTTACCTGTGCAGTTATGATAGAGCTTGTCATGTTTGATGCAGCTATGGGATTAGTTGGCAGAGCCCAGACAGTGAAACCAAGACTGTCTGTTCTTAGTAGACTTAGCTGGAGACTTTGTATGTAATTTCATCAGCCTCACAAGCCTCACACACCTTCTGAGGATCTCTAAGTATGGATAGGATGTGTGCACTTTGACACACTCTGGCTTTGTGATTCAGTGTTGTGCTTTGCAGTAGAGATAACCTTTCAGTCAGCCAAACTGTAGATCATACTAAAATAATTCAGGTAGTTTGAGAGTTTTGGGTACAGGCTGTGGCTATTCTGTTCTGCAGGTTGAAGTTGATCCTGTCACTACATTCCCTCTGAAAGGCTTGACCCCCCTCACTGAGTACTCCATTGCTATTTTCTCCATCTACGAGGAGGGGCAGTCCTTGCCTCTAGTTGGAGAGTTTACCACAGGTAAGCCTTATTCTGGATTGAAAAGATTTAGGGAGCAGCTATTTAGCGAACCTGTAGCAAACTCCTCAACTGTAACTTTGAATCCATATCAATTTTTAAGATATTACACACAATTAAATATCTAAAGTGTGCTGACTAATTCTTTTTTATCTAAATAAAGAAAAGAGAGAAAATGCCATCTCACTTTAAAAGGTTAATTTCCCTACGCCCATGCACATATAGGAAGTGCGAATTTGACTCTTGTGGGTTAGAAAAAAAAAAAAAAAGGACATAAAGTTAGAAGGAGGATGTGGTGGGGGTGGGAGTGGGGGTGGGGGTGGGGGTCCAGGAGTCGAAGCCAGGAATGGATGTGACAAAAATATACTGTGTTCATTTATGAAATTTCCCAGCAATAAAAATATACAAAACATCGCATACATTGTCCATTTAACCACTCCCCATTTCTCTTATTTCTTAATGTAAAAAGTTCACCCCCTTCATCCATTCATGTGTGGGGGGAGGCATTAGGCCAAACTCCAAAATTATCCTATCAGACAGTTTTCTGCTAATGGGAATGACATTTTAATACTATTTACCTTAATGCGTTATGATATAGAAATATTGGAACAGGGCCCAAAACTTAGCACAGCCAGGGCTCCTTGAAATACCGAGGCAAGCACTTTATGGCTGACCTATCTCCCCAGCTCCATTTTTATTTTTTTACTTTATGAAAATGGCCCAATATCAACAATGTAAGAGTTCTGGAGTTACTGGAAAATTTTTAGAGAGCATTGTTTCTGTGGTTTCCCTAATTTATGCTGTTGGAAGGTACTGGAAATAGACATTAAAGTCACACTGGATGGATCGAGGATGGTTGCCATTCTTCCACTGCTTTCCAAAACCAAGAGCTCCCTCAGTCTTCCCATCCCATGACCCACCAGGCGCTGCTTGAGTTTCTTGCCTTCTTATTTCTCTAACTCAATCTCCTCCATGGCTCACAGAGGAAGTTCCCGCCCAGCAATACTTGGAAATTGATGAGGTGAAGACAGACAGTTTTCGAGTGACCTGGCATCCGCTTTCGGCTGAGGAAGGGCAGCACAAGCTGATGTGGATTCCGGTCTATGGCGGGAAGACCCAGGAGGTGAGTTGAACCACAGTGAAAATTGATCCTGAACATGGTCCCTGGAAGTGAATGCCTACTGCCGAACCCAGGTTGGTCTTCTTTTTAAAATGGATGAGAACTTCAGGAGTGGCGTCTTGCAGAGCACGGCATTAGCATTTCAAACGTGTCAAATGATGCTATAGTTCAACAATTAAGGATGTATTGTAACCAGGGCTTCAGTTTTATATCTCAGATTCCTCGACCCTCACAAAAAACACCTAATAAAAGTTTACAATGCTACTTTTACAACATTAGTAGTGGTATATTTATTGAGGGAAGTGAAAGCAATAGGATCTGTAGTTTGATTTTAAATTGATTTCAGGTTTCCTCTGTTTTATTCAGTTAGTTCTTGCTTACATACAGATTTTACATTTGTATTTTTCTTTTAACTTTCAGTCCCCCTTTTCCTTTTTTAAGGAATTATTTCTTTTACGTTTGAGATTATAACTATGTACTTTTTCCTTCTCTTCAACCCCTTCCCCCAAGGCTCCCATATACCTCTCCTTGATCTCTTTCAAATTTAAGGACTCTTTTTTCATTAATTGTCATTATACCCATATATGTATATGTATATATATTGTACCTAAGGCTCAGGAATCATTGCCGGAGAGGGTGTAGAAAGATCTTGAGAATCAGAGGATCAGGGAGTTTGCTGTCAGATTGTGTCTCTATTAATGTTAGAAGCCACACCCATAAAGACTCAGCAACATGACTGCCGAAATATGAGCTGAACAGGGAAGACCATGCATGCCCAAGTGCATAGGGGGCCTCAACCATGCTCCCCATAGGGGGCCTCAGGAGAAATAGTCTTCTCCAGGGAAGAGTACACCAGTTTATTTTCCAATATCAAATGGTCAATCTCCTCCCCCCCATCCCCCACCATTCTCTATCTCATTCTAAAGTAATCCTAGTTACTAAGCACCGAATGCTTTTCAGGTTGCCATCAAAGAAGAGCAGGACTCATATGTTGTTGAAGGCCTGGACCCTGGAACTGAGTATGAAGTCTCACTGTTAGCTGTGCTCGATGATGGAAGTGAGAGTGAGGTGGTGACTGCTGTGGGGACCACACGTAAGTCCTGGAGTGTGGACTTAAGTCTCACAGTTGAGCTTCAGGGTTCACCGTGCACACTCATAGCCTGCCTTCCCCATTAGGCCTCAACTTTTCTTTGATTCTCTAGAGTTTGTCTTGTCTTTTAGTCAGTGACTTTGATGTGTGAAGCGTTTTGACTTCTCAGACCTTCATTACACTGAAGGCACTGAACAATCTTGTTCATGATTTCATCCTCTAGCATTGAACACCACATTTAGAATATCTTAATTGTACCATAACCACTCTCAAAATGGAAAAGTAGGTGAATAGATAGTAGGTGGATATGATCATAAAAGATCAAATTGGAAAATAAGCTAAATACTAATTTTCCAAGTTGGTCTCACTGATTGATATTCCCTTGATTTTTGAAACCATATATTAATTATATCCTTCTTTAATAAAAAATGAATTTTTAAACATATATTAAGTTGTCTTAAGTGGCATTCAGAAGATATATTGGAGAGTGCAGTTGGGAGATCCTTATGTTTTAAACTGAAGAGAGAACATGGTCCTACACAGGGGAATCAAATGAGCCTTGTTAGTTCTGTCAGAAGCTGCCCAGCTGGGATCACCTTTCTGAACTGTATGGAAGTGAGACACAGAGGCTGGGCCTAGTCCTGCTCTGTCTTCAGTTGGTGAGGAAAGACTCTCTTAAAGAGGCTGTGGCTTCAGTGGAGGCAATTCCCAAAGCCAGGAGACATTGTCAGCCAGTATTTGTGGACCTTCTAGATGGGTGTGTTGAGCTGCATGTAAATATGGCACACCAGGTAGCCACTCCACTCTAGCACTTACCCATGGTAGATTCAGGATGCAGAAGAAACACTACCTGCCAGAGCACATTGTCCTCTTGGGTTGTCTCTTTTAGGTAACCCTTTACAACTTGGTCTACAATTTAGTTTTCTTTAATTATCATGGCTATGTCCCTATTTTAAAAAATAATTGTGAGGTTGCATACTTTTGTGAATGTAATTCAGGCGCTTATCTGAAGTCTCTGATGAGACACTAGCACCTTTCCACTTCACCTTCCTTACTCGTTGAAACAGCGTAAATATCTGCTTTACAGCTTACCTGTTCTTCCTTGTACATCACAGTCATTTTGTTAAGAAAGAAAGATAACATCAGTGCACTTTCCTTTGTAAGTTATACAATGGTTTATGCAAATGTATAGAATATTTGTCTTTACATAATTTGAAAGTAATGAATTTTCTTTCAGTTGATGATTTTTGGACCGAAACATCCACAACAGTAGAACCTACCAGCCCTGTGACTTCAGGTGAGGACACATGGGGACCTGTTTATTTTCAACACGTATGATTTAAACAGAGTGATGTTTCCTAGTTTCACTTAGCTTTTATTTAGTTATTTTATTTAGTTATTAATTAGAAAAGAGATGGCCTTTCCTTGCTTTCTCACAAACAGTTCACAAGTCACCAACCTCTGAGCGTTACATTTTCTCTTCTACCATGTACCACTCAGTCTCCTAGTTCACCATCACTGAAGCTCTCTACCTTTCCTACTTTCATCTGGATTTCCGTCTTCTTTCTGAGGTGGTTAACCCTCAGAAGCCTTTGTCCTAGTCACTGCTGTGGCCCTCTGTGGAGAGCTGATTATTCACGCCACTTCTGTTCGTTTCTGTTTGAACCTGAGACTTACCTTATGCAGTGTCAGTCCCTCACCAGTCGTTTCGTTTCCCCCTCTCTTCTTGGCCTTTCTCTCTACCTCAGCACACCTCCCAACTACTTATCTGAGTTAATTAACTAACAGTTCCCTATCTAAAATACTCCCACAGTGCTTCACTACCCAGACACCTGCTCATTCCCCTTTTAAATCCTTCTGCTAATCTTTATTTTGGCTTTCTTTTTTGGAACACACAAATTCTCCCTTGACAGTTCCTGTTTTCTGTCTTGGCATGAGAGTTCTGGAACTCTGCCTTGAACTGAGAATTTCCCACAATCCCCCTTGTCTTGTAGTATAGCATCGTTATAGCAGTTAAACCTCCTAACTTGGCATCTTGTTTACAATGTTTCTCAAGATTTGATGGTGCATGTGTTAAAGATCTATACAATATGACATTTAAGACAGGTTCAGTGAATGTTTTCATGAGGGGGTGGATGAGGAGAATGGAAATGTGCAGTGGGTAAGAGAGAAGTCAGTATAAGAATAGTTAAAAAAAAGAACATGTGAGGGAAGAGACACCTTGGCAGATGGAGAGGAATGTTCAGGTGAAGGCAAAAGTCCTAGAAAAGATAATTTGTGTGGGCTGGAAAGATGAAGAAAGCCTGAGCTGGGTAGCTGTTCTTGAGTGACTAGTGTGAAGACAGGCCTGGGGGCAGGTAGGTGGATGCTGCTGGATGCTGCATCATGGAGAGTGGTGAAATCAGGTACCCTCTGCTCATTTCAATAAGAGGGAGCGAGCATGAGGTCCTCAGGATCATGCTCCCTTTTGAGTTTAGTCCAGTGGGCTTTCTTCAGTTCTCTGAATACAGAGCTCCTGCTTCACATAGATCTCTCTCATAGGGTTGCACTTAATGATGCTGGATGCTACTCCATAGATGGTACCTGTGTTCTCATTTTGAGATATGCTGGGCTACAAGTTCTTTAATATGTGGTTCTATTTATTTCAGTTCTCCAGACAGGAATCAGAAACCTGGTTGTTGATGATGAAACTGCTACTAGCCTGCAGATCACATGGGACATTTCTGACAGCAATGTGGAACAGTTTAGGGTGACCTACCTGACAGCCCAAGGGGATCCTATGGAAGAAGTGGTAGGAATGGTTTGTATAACTCCTGCTGACCAGGAGTCCCACAGCCTTTGTTGGTGGAGCTACCACGGCTGTTTGGGGAGATGAGCAAAAGCTGTCCTGCTCTTTGCCTCATGACTCCGTGTCTGCAGAAACTAACATTCTTGCTCAATCCAAGTTTCACTGTTGGTCATGTCCTTTCTAACCCTAAAACCTGTCCCACACAGATTGTTCAATCTAATCAAGCCTCTGCAGCTTTTTTCTGTTATTGTTTTTGGTGTCTTAACACATCTGTTAACCAAAATAGGGTTCAAACACAGTCGTTAGGCCAGGTATGGTGGTGTATGACTATCGTTCCTAGGGAGACTGATATAAGATCACCTAAGCCTAGGATACCAGCTGGCAGCACAGCTAGACCCTATCTATTTCAAATCAAGATAAGACCAAGGACCATTACACACTTGTATTTGTACACATGTATGTAGATGCATATGTAAAAATTCAAGGTATGTGTTAAACTTTTTTTGCTCTTGGGAGACAACTATATAGTTTTTAAGCAAAGTACACATGGGGGGGTCTACCAGATATATTTTCACTCATTTTTAATAATAATTAATTATTTTTACTTAATGAAGTATTAATTATTACAACACACTATAATCAATGTTGGTATTAATTACTACTAATAATCATTAATTATTAACAATTATTAATAACAAATCAACTCATTTAAAGCATATTTATAACTATTTCTCCATTATTATTTTTTAATTTTTTTTTGATACTTTATTTACATTTCAAATGTTTCCCCCATTCCAGATCTCCCCTTTGGAACCTCCCTATTCCTTCCCCCTCCCTCTGCCTCTATGGGGGTATTTCCCCACCCACTTTCGTCTTCTCTCCTTGGCATTCTCTTATACTGGGGAATCTAACACCCTCAGGCCCAAGGGCCTCTCCTCCCCCTAATGGCTAACAAGACCCTCCTCTGCCACATATGTGGCCAGCACCATGGGTCCCTCCATGTTTATTCTTTGGTTGGTGATCCAATTTCCGTGAGCATCGGGAGGTCAGGCCAGTGAACACTGTTGCTCCCTCCATGGGGCTGCCAACTTCCTCTTTTTTAAAAAAAGATTTATTTATTATATGTAAGTGTACTGTATCTGTCTTCAGACACTTTTCTTCTCTCTCTGGCCCCACTCGCTCCGACCCACTCGCTCCGACCCGCTTGCTCCAGCTCACTGTAGCTGTCTTCAGACACCCCAGAAGAGGGCATCAGATCCCATTACCGATGGTTGTGAGCCACCATGTGGTTGCTGGGATTTGAACTCAGGACCTTTGGAAGAACAGTCAGTGCTCTTAACTGCTGAGCCATCTCTCCAGCCCTTCTCCCTTATTCTTAATCATGGGCATCTCTTCTCAAGGCTTTGTGATACGTTTTCTTTAAGTTGTTTTATGTACATCTCTATATGGCAAACCTGATATACTCTTAGTCATGCCTCTCCACGTTTTCCTAATTTATATCTTATTGTCCCCTTTGGAATTACTTCTTTTCCCCTAGTTCCTCTATATTTATTGCAGTTAGAAAATCAAATCTGTTGGTATAATCCTCAAGCGTGATATGTTTTTGAATTCTTTCTTATACATGTGTCCAGACAAAGGAGAGCGCTCCAGTTTCCATCCAGAAGCTGCTTGACTCCTCACTCACCAATATGCTCTATTTATTACTATGATATATCATTACTAAATCTCTTTCCTTTGCTGTGCCATTTTTAACACACTAGGGAAGAATTCTCGAAAACTCGTTGCTCATTAATAACATTACCCCTACCCCTTTTAACTTACAAAGAAAATCATCTATTTGAGCTCAATATTCTTTATTTCCAGTTGGTGGAAGAAACATTACAGGGCACAATGATGGTCTGCAGGACCTTGCAGATAGTGAATAGCCAGCAAGTTCATGCCATTGATCTGGGAGTGTCTCTGGAAAGTTAATGGGTGCACAGATGATTTGGATTACATTGTAATTTCACTTTGACAATAAATACATTCCAAATGATTCTTGATTGGCAAAATTTAAAAAATTATACTTAGGCATGCCAATTAAATATATAATTTGGGTATTTTATTTTTCCTGTTATTACCCCACTATTATAATTTGGTTCCTAAAAATAAGAACCCGCAGAGACTTCCCAGCAGGAGAAACTTTGCCTTTTGTTTTCAAGAATCACATTTAGCTCCTTGGTGCTCATTCCTGCTGATTTGGAAAAAGTAACAATTTAATCTCACACATGCACTTGTAAACTCTGCACAGAAAGTAATAACAATATTTACTTTGGGTGGCTTCTAGATTGGGTTCCCTTCAGGAGTTTCTTTTATTCAGCACTATTTATATCTGAAACACTTGGGTACCTAAATGAAGGGAAAACGATCAAAAGTCTTAGTCTGTCTGGTTAAACAGAGCTTTAAGGAAAATGAAAACTGTTGATAAGTTTACTGTGCAGCAGAGCGTTGGTTTTCCACCACATAAACGAAATCCTAGTGGGAGTCTTCAACTTCCAAGCTCCTTTAGTGAATTCTAATTAAATTAGACTTGTGCATGTAACTTACAGGCACTTTATTAATTTAAAGACTGGCCTGAGGATTGAGAATCTGTAGATGTATTTTATCAAATGCTACTGCTGTAGAAATGCAATGATGTATTATTTTAATTATTCAACTAATTAAATAAGTGTGTGTGGGGGAGAGAGAGAAGGAGAGAGAGAGAGAGAGAGAGAGAGAGAGAGAGAATACACAAACATATTCTCCTGTGTAGGCTAGAGGTTGACTTCTGGTAGCTTCCTCTGAAATTCACTTCATTTTTGGAGACAGGGTCTCTCGTTGAACCTGCAGCTTGACATTTTATTAGACTGGATAGCATGCAAGTCTCCAGAATCTGCCAGTCTTCACATCCCTAGTGCTGGTTTATAGGCATGTGCTGCCATGCCCAGGTTTTTATATGGTTGTGGGGATCTGAAGTCAGATCCTCATGTGTGGGCTGTGAGTGATTTTACCCACGGAGACATCTCCCCATCCTACCTTATTAGTGAGACAGGAAGAATGTAAGGTGTGTCTGAGTTTAGGACAGTGAGGTGCAGGTCAATGATAAAGGCAAAAGACCAAAATGATATCCTAAAATAATGATGTCTGAGGTGAAGAGGCAGTTTAGACAATAAAGTGCTTTCCTTGAAAGGATGAGGAATGAGTTACATTCTTCAACCATATTTAAAAAAATAACGAAGTGTCTGGTGGTGCTCTTATAATCACAGCCCTGGGGCGGAGAGGGCAGAGATAGGTGGATCTCTGGCTAGCTATCCTAAACTACTCAATAAATAACTGGTCACCAAGAGACCCTATCTCAAAAACAAAGAGTGGATGTCCCTGAGGAATGACACTCATGATTGCCCTATGGCCATCTCACACACACACACACACACACACACACACACACACACACACACACACACACACGATGCTTGCCCAGGAAAGATGGATGGCTAACCTATACTATGAAAGCAAACAAGAAAATGTGTCCTGATTGTAGACATACTTTGGTCTAAGTTTTCTCTTCACTGTTACAGCAGATTGCATTTGCTTGAGCAAAGGATGGGGTAAGACTCAAGTTGAAGAACTGCATACACACATAGTATTATAAACCAAAAGGAAACAAGAACTAAATTTACCAGTTAGGGTATGTGAATTACTTCTGTACTTTAAGGCATAATGAAATCTACTAAAGTTCAAAGGAAAAAAATGAACTGTAACATATAAAAATGACAGTCACTATTTCATAAGGATTGTTTTGCACAGTGGTTCATGACACTGCAGACTGTCAATGACAGTGACTTCAGTTTTGTTGTTGGAGCAGAGATATCTCTCTGTTACTTGTAAAGACTGCTTGGAATTCTAGCATACTATATCCTGTTAACTACAGACTGAATACTGGCTGGTGAACATTGCCTAAAGAGGGAGTGTCTTAGTCTCCTTCAGGGTGAGTCCTAATATTAACGTTAAGTTTTGGAAATTTTGACAACCATTTAACATTCCTGCAACAATCCAAGAGTACCGATCATGTTTCTATCAGTTTACCTTTATTGTATTTGATACAAATGTCAGGTGACAGTGGATTGAAATTAAAGCAATGTCACAAACACAACCCTGAATTATCCTTCATCACCATATGAAAACTGTGGTCTAGAAATGGAATTTCCTAAGATGGGACACAGCAAAATGTATGAACTCTAGTTTCTTCTGCACATCACAGCTTACTGTATGTGATCCAGACAGCCTTCATAGAGCGAGACAGAAAAGTTACATATCTGAAAAAATTAAAAACACAAAGCTCCCTAGTGGTATTTGCATTGTATTTAATCACTAACATCTTTCATAGAGTTGTCTTAAACATGAAAGGCACCATCTGCTATGACTCCAGCATCTGTATTTTACGTAGGAGCTTCTATTAATATATATAATGTGACTCTCCTTTACTTAAACAAGCAGAGACTGAACAGAATGATATTTGCATACCCCAGAGGGAATTTCCATTTTACTCTTGATAATGAATATGGGGGTGAGAAAAAGTTTGCTCTGTGTACTTGTATGGCATAAACCCCCAAAGGTTAAGCAGGCCCTAGATCAGATCTCTGGGGCTTCAATATGGCCCCTGCATTAGGCCATGTGGATCTGTTTCCACATCTATAAAGTATGATATCACTACCTTAAAGGGTTGTGGTAAAGATGAAGTGACTTTCTGGATTTAGATTCTTCTGGTAGCACGTGGCAGAAAACATTTGGCACTTAATGAGCTCTGTTGTTATAAACCACAGCAACTACTTTCTGTCATGTCATGCAGTGGGAATCCTCCAGAGTGGTCACACTGCTTTACAATATTCCACACACTAAATTTAATCAGCAACAAGGCCATATGCTTCTCTGTGTGAGACTTGACCTTATTTAAAGAGCATCTACATGGGTGGTGTGCTAGATATCTTGGAATGAAAGCCTGGGCTTTGCTCCAGCATTCTGTTAAAGAGAGACACCCCTAAGGACAATACCCTGATGGGGCAATGCAAGTCAGGGCATCCACAGCTGCCTTGCAGCCCTTCCTGCCAGGGTTGACTAACTCACTCTAGATTAAAACAGAGTTGTTATTTTTATAACTGCCTACCCAAGATCCCTTGGGATGCAACCTGTACACTCCAGTGTTTCTTTCTTTAATTAGCAGAACTATGGTTGTCTAATGCAGGCTTTCCTTGTACCCAAGATGATGACATGTCAAAGCTTAGTTGTATCATAGCAATAGCTACTTCTGAGTTCACCAAAAGGTTTTCCATGATGGATGGGTTCTTTCCTTCTGTCAGAAGGAGTAGGCATGGCTTCAGCCTGCTGGCAACTCACCTAGCCCTGGAATGGAAAACCTTTCTGGCTATCTTGGTCTTGTGACTCTTTAAAGCCCCTTTGGGTCAATTAGTACATCCTCACATTTTCCCCAGTGATTGTTAAGTTCCCAACAGTTCAGAGAAGTGCCAGCATTTAACTTCTGGGGCAAAGGCCCAGTATTTTGTAGTGAACATGCGATCCAGAATATTCTCTTAGAAATACCAGAATTGTACTGTGTGCCACATGGCACATTGCATACCAGCTAGTGTGGGGTCCTTGTGCCTCTGGATTTCCTTTTTTTCTGGCAGTTTTAGTGACAGAGGGATAGCAGATCCAGATGGGGGAAGATATCTCCTTCCAGATGTAAGGAAGCTGGAGATTTTTTTGAGTGTTGCTGTTAAATATGTTTCAACTTTAAAAAAACCAAAACAAAACCTTGGCTCACGATGCTTTATTCTGTTGCTCTTAGATGGCACCCATTCTTTCTAATTAAAAGAATAAAATATAAAATGTTGGGGTCAGGTTATCACTGAGGAAGGAAAATAGGGGAGGCCGGATTTGCAAGAGGATGCTCAAGTTATTTCAGAACAGATAAGCACCAGTCTGGGTTGGAGAATGAATGCTTTAAACACAAACACCTGCTGGCTTGGCAGATGGTCATTCTGTCTTCTCCAGGAAGGCTGAGAAGACATTGAGAGGAGATGTTCTGTGGAGTTAATCTTCCTATTTTGGTACTTTTAAACTAAAGTTTCTGTGAGTGACACAGCAGGGAGAGATGCTTTTGCGTGAGTGCTTTTCCTTTCTCTAGCTCACTTCTGACGCTTTCAAAATCTCTCTAGTTACACTTCTTTAAGAGGCCAGGGGGAATAGGAGTCTCACACAGTCATCCTATTTGCCTTTCTGCTCAGGTTATGGTGCCTGGAGTGCAGAACAGTCTCCTTCTGAAGACTTTACTTCCAGACACTGAGTATAAAGTCACAGTGACCCCCATCTACACTGTCGGAGAAGGCGTCAGTGTCTCTGCTCCTGGGAAGACTTGTAAGTGAATCTTTGTCTGCATGGACACTAGTTTACCAATCACCTATGATGGGTAAGGTACAGTGCAATAATTAGGACCAGAAAATCTGCCAGAATCCTATGTATGGTTGTGCACCCATGTACTATACAATTTGAGCAAACTGTTTACCATCGGTGTCTACTATTTTATTCTCTGTTAAAGCAGAAGCACAGAGCAGAGCTGATCCTTTAGCTTCACCTTGTGACACATCACACATCTTGGTAATTTGCCAAGGTGGAGTTCTCACAGTCTTGACCTTTCTCCACATTTCATGGGACCATGACAATCTGAGTCTCTCTATTCTTCTTTGTTTTTTTTTTTTTCCTTTTGTAGGCCTAGTTTTATATTTTTAAATAAACAGATAGCAGTGTGCTTTCTTTTTATTACAGTTCTGTGAGTTTTAACACATGCATGGGTTCACATAATCATCATCACTAGAGTAGAAAATAGAGAGCAATGATACTTCTCCAAACTTGTCTCATGCTAGCAATACCCTTTGTAATATTGTCTTGCTCATATTTCTATCCCTGGAAACATCTATGGCTTCATTTGTCAGCTTTGTTTGTTTCTTGTTGTTGTTGTATCACACTAATTGAGACAATCAACTAAAAAGAGGGAAAGTTCATCCTACAGTTTGTCCTGCTTGCAGAGTGTTTTGGGACCAGAGCGTAGCATAATTGTCATCAGAGAAACTAGAGAGACGTCATCCAGCAACTAATGGGTGCATATGCAGAGTACAACAGCCAGACATTAGGTGGAGCTCAGGGAGTCCTGTGGAGGAGGCAGAGGAAGGATTGAAGGAATCAGAGGGGTCAGAGACACCATAAGAACAGGGCCCACTGAATCAACTGATCAGAATTCGTAGGGCTCCCAGAGATTAGGGAGCCAGTAGGAATCTGACCTAGGACCTCTGTATATATGTTATGACTGAATAGCTTGGTGTTCTTGTGGAATTCCTAACAGTGGGAGCAAGGCCTGTCACTGACTCTTTTGCCTACTTGTCAGATCTTGGTGTAAGGGTATATGGCTCATCTTATTACAGCTTGTCATGCCATGTTTGGTTGATATTCCATGGAGGCCTGGTCTTGTCCTATGGGAGGCAAATGGGTGTGGATCTGGAGGGGAGAGGAAGTTGTAGGGGAGGATGGGGAGAGAGAAGGGAGGGAAAACTGTAGTTGGAATGTAATATATAAAAGAAGAATGAAAATTTTTAAAAAGGAAAGGTTTATTTTCTTCTGTAGTTTCAGAAGTTCTGAGTCTTGGGAGCCTGTCTATATACTTTTGTATTCCAACCTCTGACAATACTATTTGGTCACAAGAAGGCATCCTAAAACATTTAAGATGCATTGGCCATAGTTAAAAGAAATGTCAGCACATTTAACTCTTACATGTCTTTTTTGCTATTATAATGTCCATTTTTACATAAAGACTACCCTAGAATTTAGTGGTGATAGGAATGCTTCAGTGACTACACTTATTGTTTTCTAACATGGTGGGTCAGGAAATGAAAAGAAAGTCTTCTGCACCGTATAAGTGATATAAATTATCATTACCCATTGGTTTTCACATTGTGGCTGGGTTGGTTTGAGAGCTCCAAGTCATTTTTACTCCATGCCTGTTATCTTGGTGAGGATAGCTACAAGGTGTAGCTGACCCTCCTCTCACCTCAGAGGCTCTCCATATTTATCACATGGGGACCCCGCACTGCAAGAGGAAGATTTCCAAGGGCTACCACTTCTATATAGCCTGTGGCTAAACATAGCCAGAGAATCTACCCAGATGCAAGCAGAGACTGATGCCTTCCAGTTCTTAATAGAAAGTGGGTATAAAAAAATTGTGACCATTTTAATCCATCATAATTGACAGTTACATGGGAGCAAGTCCAGAGCAGTGTAATAACTAAGTTTTGTACCTTACTTCTGTGTGTGGGAGTCTAAATAAAGAAGGAAGTAGATTTTTTTGAGGGGGAAAACATTTTTGATGGCCCCTAAAATATCTTTTATCTGTTTTTTTTCCTGCCAAATTAAGAATAGCCAGAAGAGACCTATCTGCTAAACAGCCAGAGTTCTGAAGGTCAGGTCTAGAAAATTGAAATGATATTTATAATGCATACTTTCCTGTTTAAAATCTCATTGGAGTTTGAAAGTTAGAGGGAGGAACTGCAGTGAATAATGATGATGCCCAAGTACCCGCCACAGTCTTTTGCGTGGGGTAAAAGTGCTCCCTATTTGAACTGTTCATCTGCTTTCAAATTATAACGATGTAGGGAACACACATTGGGAGGCCCAAAGGGAATGGGAAGAGGGAGATATAATCAAGACACATTGCATACATGTGTAATATTATCAGTAAATAAAACACTTGAGTATACAGTGATCTGGAGGTAGAAGAGAGAGAATATCTCACGAAGCAGACTCTCACCACCAGCGATAATCACCAGTCACATTGTGTGAGTAGCATCCTCGATATGGACAGACATGTGTGTTTTGATGTGTGAAGCACATTGATGCAAAGATACAGGTTTTTAATAAGCATCATTCAAATTTATTTTGGTTAAAATTAATTGAAAAGAGAACCATCATACTTCGAATGAACCTCTGGATTTCAGATAAAACTCATTCATCACAAGAGCAACTTTTCACATCTGTATGTTTAAAACACTTATCGACCCCACTGTGAACTTTATTGATGTTTTCTTTGCAAATGTGTTTAGCTCTGTGGGGTAATAACCAGAAGGAAACTATACCGAACCTCTTATTTTCCCTCTTCTGTCTGAATAGTGCCGTCCTCTGGTCCTCAAAACTTAAGGGTCTCAGAAGAATGGTACAACCGATTGCGCATTACATGGGACCCACCCTCTTCCCCCGTGAAGGGCTATAGGATTGTCTACAAACCTGTGAGTGGTAAGTCCTTCTCAGAACCCTGAGTACATTTTTTTTTTTTAAAAATTAACTATGTTACAAAATTTTTATTTTGTGTGTGTGCATGCGTGCACGTGTGCACATATGCACACACATTCTTTTGCCAGAACATGCAAGTGGAAGTCAGAGAACAGCTTGGAAGAGTCAGTTCTATCCTTCTATCATGTGGGCTCCAGGTGTCAAACTCAAGTGGCCAGGCTTGATGGCAAATCTGTGGCGCCATCTCACTGATGCTAAGCATATTTTAAGATCATTTCTGGCACTGTTTCTGTCAATGTTTGACTTTATATATTAAACCACTAAGAATTGCTTCTTATCCTTTTTTGAGGAGAAGGGCTTTTTAGTACAGTCCTTGTTGGGTAGAAATTATTAGAAGGACAAAATGATGACTTCATATAGAAAACTATATGCACAGCAATGAAGGAATGGGTTATCTACTGAGTGTACATCTGCCTGACCTAATCTCACCACAGGCAGGGAACAAGTCTAAGGAAAGCTGGACTCCCTGGGAGTTGGGGGAGGAGTCATAGCTCAATGGATGTGTAAGCTCTCGACATTTAAAATCCCTACTTTTGTTGTTTTCTTCTGTTTCTTCTAGGATAAGTTGGACAAATTCTATTGAAACTTTTCTTACTCTTCATTTTAAAAAGTATGCTGTGGGGTAAAAGTCAGTAAAGTAAAAAGAAAAAAAAAACTTCTTCATGAGATACTCTTCTACCTCCCAATCACTGTATACACGTGTCTTTGTTTCCTGAAAATATTATACATTTTTTACAATGTACCTTGATTATATCTACATCTAACTCCCTCTTTCCAAGTGTCTTTATTCCCTGACAATATTATACATATATACAATGTGCTTTGATTATATCTACACCCTCTTTCCATTCCCTTTGGGTCTCCCAATGTGTGTTCCCTACATCATTATAATTTAAAGGCAGATGAACAGTTCAAATAGGGAGAGCTTTTACCCCAGGCAAAAGGCTGTGGAGAGGCACTCGGGCAGCTGCACCCACTGCAATTCCTCTCTCTAACTGTGAGATTTTAAACAGGAAAATATGCATTTTACAGATCGTTTCAGTTTTCTAGACCTGACCTTCAGAACTCTGGTTGATCATCAGAAAGAAATTCTCCAGCTATTCTTAATTTGGCAGAAAAAAAGTTGAAAGATGTTTTAGAGGCCATGAAAGATTACATTTCTTTCTCTCAAAAACTTGAATGGCTGCAGTCTGACTTGTGGGTCATTGTTATTGTCCTTATTCCAGCCTTCACTCTTCCTCTTCTGCCTCTTATCCAGGTCTGTTGTCTTCCAGTTCATGTGACTACAGTAGCCCCACTTTTATTATCTCCAGAAAAAAATCCTTACAAATCATGAAAATAAAAGAGTGGCCGTAGATCAAGGCCTTGCTCACACTGACTCCTTCAGATTCATCACAGATTTTATTTCTTTTGTCACTTTGCCACAGGTCTAATTACACATATGCAACATGTTCTGGATTCTTTAAAATGTCTTTATTTTCTGAGTACTGAAACATCTTTCTTATATTAAACTTATGATTTTCAGTTGCTATGGTTTGCCCTCAGTAGAGATAGGTTTGACTGTCACATGTTGGGGTGTGGAGCTTTCCACCTAGTAGATACTGGTAACTAATGTTCAACTCAATAGTACTTTTCTACCTTATAATAATTGTCCTTCTGTGTTCAGGAAGGCAGTAGTATTGTGGTTGTCCTGGAGAGGCATCTACATGTGATCATTTGTGTTAGGTTTTTGTAGCACAGGAAAATAGCTACTGTTACAACTCATGCATCCAAAAAACAGGTAAGTTTGCTGCTAGAATGGGGTTCCTGGAGGAAAGTGATAAGTGCTTAGAAATTATCACTAATTCAAAGCTCTTAAAGAGTAGACACAAAGAAAAGACAGCAGGTAAAAAGGCAGAATAAGAATCAGCACAGACTGTATTTTACACTTAAGATTCCAGCGGGTTGAATGCAGTTGAAGACACTACAGTCTCAAAATCCAGCTGAGCTAAGGCAATGGCATAGGAATAGATGGTGCTATAATGGTGACATCTACCCAGATACTCATATGATAAGGTGTGGTCTGGTGTCCAGGATAGAGCTTTCTGTCTTTGACATGTGCTGGGGACAAAGCATCTATATAAGTATAGGCAGTTGGGAATTATGTCTTCAACCAGGCAAGTGCTGATTGCTTCTGAGAATATAGAAGTCTGAATAAGGTTCTGGGTGGATAGTGAAGCGCATCAATATTTTGACTAAGTACAAGGGATAAAATGTTACTAGAGGAAGGATTAAGATGTAGGTTTTAGAGACAGATGAGACTCAGTTCTAGCCTCAACCTAGTTGTTTGCCTGCTGGGTAATCTTGGGTAATAGTCAAGAGTTGGTTGAGTATAATATTCTCTAAGAGCACACGCATGTTGTGACTGTAGTATATACTCTGTCTCTTTTAGTCCCTGGTCAAACTCTGGAAACTTTCGTGGGTGCTGACGTCAACACCATTGTCATGACAAATCTCCTCAGTGGAATGGAATACAATGTGAAGATCTTTGCTTCCCAGATGGCAGGCTTCAGCGATGCTCTAACTGGCCTTGTGCAAACATGTAAGCCCAATTGATGTCTGCTTGCTTCAGTCCCATTAGTGGCTTTGTGCTTGGTTCTCCTTGTGACTTGTCTCTCACTCCCTGTTTTCAGTGCAACCACTGGCTTTTCTTCCTTCTGCATTACTCTTTCTGGATGCCGTTCTGTGGAAAGAAAGGTGTGGTAGTTTCTCAGGGCTGTCCAGAGTCCTAATTGGCAGGCAGATGCCAGCAGCTGCTTTTCCGATCTGCTTGACGGTTGCAGATAGGATTTCCCTCTGGAAAGTCTGTTGGCACTTTTCAAATTAGGTGAAGTTTTCCAAATAGCCAATAGTCTAACATGGCCAATGTTAGTTAAAGCTGGGCCAAAGAGAAGTTTGCCATCTCTCAAAGTACTGCTACTCATCATCCACGTGCATGCACACACACACACACACACACACACACACACAACCACACCACACATCTCATTGAAAGTACATGTCTCTCCACTCTAAGACCTTCTTTTATTCTTTTATGAATTTTCATATGGGGATTTCTCATTGGCATCTGAACTTCTAGACACATGTGAAAGTATGTAGTGCGCTCCAAATTTCAATAGACATGTTCCATTGTTCTCAAATTTTGTTACTTACCACCACATCATCTGCTGTATTTCTTTAGATCAACTTACATGTTCGGATCCAAATACGTTTACAAAAGCATATCTCTATGATAAACCTAAGATTGGTCTTTTTAGTATATAGTGAAGATAATACACACATGATGGAGTGACAGCATGCTCTATAAAATAAACTTGTGTGCTCTTAGTAGCAAGTGCCTTATTCTTAAGACCTGTAGTGATAGAAAATTTGAAATGAGACTTAACTGTCTTGTGTATTAGTAATGGCCTTGGAGAAGGTAGTTTCCTTCTCAGGATCACAAACCTTCTCAATTCTAAGATGAAGGCCAATAACCATCCTGTAGCAAGTGCGGTGTGGATGAAGGAGCTAATGCATGCCAAGTACCTGTTATGGCAGGCTCTCCATGAATAGCTGCTATTATTATTGTAATAATTGTGTTATACTTGGCATGTATGTGATATTTGTCTCAAATAGAATGACTAGTCGGAAAAAAATAAAAAAGATGTCCTTCAAGAATTTGGCTTCTGTAAGACCAGGCTCCAAGCTACCTTCCATTTCTTGTAGAACCTGTACTTCCATAAAAGGAGGCTTCCTAAATTCCCTTCTGTGACATCTTGACATCTCAAAGATTAGATACTGAATAAGCTTTATAATTTTATATCAAAGGAATTGTTTTTTTCCCCTTATCAGGTATGGTGACACCTTATCATTTAGAAGGCTGATGTAGGAAAATCAGGGCTACACACACACACACACACACACACACACACACACACACACAATCCTATCTTAAAAATCACAAAACAAACAAAAATAGGAAATAGAACAAAGTCAGGAGTGGTGCACACACCTTTAATCCCAGGTCAGGAAGCGAAGCAAAACCAAACCAAACCAA
Organism: Rhynchomys soricoides; assembly: GCA_019843965.1. NCBI lineage: Eukaryota > Metazoa > Chordata > Mammalia > Rodentia > Muridae > Rhynchomys > Rhynchomys soricoides. Next base: position 5,430,089 of record JADRCH010000007.1, on the reverse strand, counting down.
AATAAAACAACTCATAAACTTATACACACAAGCCCCCACCCCAAATGTGTTCTCTTGTATTTGAGGACTCCAGGTGCTTTTCACCTACAGTTCTGTCTTCTCCTTGACTACTGAGGTGACACTGTTTTGGGTACTAGCATAGTCTCTAAGTATGTTCCTCTGCTGTGCTGTGACAGCAACTCACAGCTCCTCCTTATCATGCCAGAGCCTTTGTGCTCAGCACCCCTCCCTTCTCTGTCTCTACCATTCTGGTTTATGGCTCTACCACTTGTGTCTCCAGACTCACTTTTATTGGCATCTTTTTGTGTACTCCTTTTCTCACTCCATATTTCTCTTTTCTTTTCTTTTCTTTTCTCTTTTTCTTTTCTTCTCTCCATTAGTAAGAATGCTGAACATTCCAAACATATTTTTGAAAACAGAGAATATTAAATTGTTTTATACTATTACCCATTAAGTAGAAGTTAAACAGCTGTTGCTTGTTCTCTTTCTCCCATGTAAAATACACCCTCACACAATGAAACATAATTTAATGTTTTAAAAACAATTTTAGCAAGGTTGTTATAATTATTAATTTCCCTTTTTTGTGTGGGGAAGGGAGTATTTCAGTTGGCTTTAAGAAATGAGTCTTCCCCTTCTGCTTCACGAGAGAGGAGGATTATAAAGATGTAAATTATGATTAAGAAAGATTATTTATAAAGATGTAAATTATGATTAAGAAAGATTATTTTGCTATCTTCAAAATAATAATTATGAAGTAATTTAATTTTATAAGTTAATTAAGAGAGGGTGACATAAAAGAAAACTCATATGGAAGGAAGAGGTTATTTGGGAAAAGAAATGTAAATTTTCTGCTTTTGAATCTAAATGATAAACACCAAATGCTTACTTTTATATTGTCCTGAAGAAAGTTTTCTATTGTTTCCCCAAAATGGTCCTCCATGTAGATCAGAATTCTAAGGTGAAGAAATCCAAATAGTTTCTCTTACATGTACAAATTCTGTAATTTAATTTCAAAATAGGTTCATTCTTATTTAATTGTAATATTTTGTTTTTATTTTGATTGACTATTTTTATCACTACCCATATTTATAGGGTATGCTGTGGGTTTTTAATACATGGAGACATCATGACAAGATCTAATTAGGCTAATTAGCCTAATCACCTTAAATATTTATCTTTCTTTTTTTGGTGTGGTGAGACTATTCAAAATCTGCTGTTCTTTTGGTTTTAAAACCTGCAGTGCATTATTATGAGCATAGTAGGCCCACTGAGCTTCTGGTAGCTAACCCATTTCTCTAATTGTATTAGATCACAATGGGATATCTATTGCCATTTAAAATAATGAATCCTGTCTTTTGCAACAAAGTGGATGAGCCTAGAAGACCTTGAGCTGATAACCTGACATAAAAGGGCAAATGTTACAAAACCTTTCACACAGTGCTATGAGACCAGTCTTTGTGAAGCCAGTTTTGTTTGTGTAACATGCCCATGTCTACCCTCTTTTTCCCTTTGATTATGTCATGGCTGTTGTCATTTGCCTGTAAGTCCATAGTGTATTACTTTGTATTGCATAGTCATTGTGGAACAGATGAAGGCACACATAATAAAGAAGCTTACATATCACCCACTCCTTTGTTATTCATTGTGTCTTACCATTTTCCTGTGAATATGTCTGTCCTTTTCTTTTTTAAACATGAGACAATCTGCTTCATAGGTCTTCTTTCGAACACATTTCCGTTCTTCAGCTTTTGTTGAGTTGGTAAGTTTCCCATTTCTGAGTCTAAAGTTCAGAATGAAAATTTTATGGTAAATTACTTTCAGAACTGGGTACAATTTATGGCATTGTTTGCAGTGTGACATGGTTTTGTTTGTTTTATTACAGTGTTCTTGGGTGTGACAGATCTCCAAGCCAATCAGGTTGAAATGACAAGCTTGTGTGCTCGGTGGCAAATACATCGCCATGCCACAGCCTACAGGATAGTTCTAGAGTCCCTTCAGGGTAAGTACAATTTTGTGAAGTACTTGCAAGCCTGCTTCTATGCAAATCATTGTGGAAAGTCACATTAGACTAGAGCCCTCATCTGCAAGCTGCATGTTAGGGGTTCAGAGATGCAGCATGTGACATCAGACTTGCTGAACTTAACCCATGACCTTCCTCATCTGTTAACAAATGCAACCAGAGCATTGATTTTTAGGGTTTTGTGAGGTATTTGCTGAGAAAATGCATGTAGAAGCTTATCCATCAATGCTCTGTACCCCGCAAGCTCCTAAACAATGCAATTTGCTGTTGGTCTCAGGAGCCAAATAACCAGAACTAGCATGCATTCAAATTGCATGGTGCTAGCACTGTGTTATCTACTCCATGGTGACAGCTTCAAAGGCATGTTTTTCTGAGTGTTTCTTTGCCTTGGTGGTAACTTGTGAACCTGTTCTTATTCAGGAGGAGGCACCATGTATCCATCTGTTGAAGCTTGGTCTGATCCAGGACAGCCAGGGCTACACAGCGAAACCCTGTCTCGGAAAACCGAAAAAAAAAAAAAATTAAAAGAAAGAAAGAAAGAAAGATACACTTATAAGTAGAGGAACAACTACAGAATTTGAGTTAAATTCCATATCTCTTTATGAGCATATGTAATAAAGAAGGGTTAATATTTACTGGCATTTGTTCAGCTTAAAGATACTAAGCTTAGTAATCACACTCCCAGACTTACCTGCAATAATTTGATCCTTATATATGTTTTAAGAACCTATGAAGAAAGTAGATAGTTACTCTATTTTAGAAAAATATTTAACCACTTGGGATGATAATGTGTATTAAAATAAGCTTAATCTGATTTTTAGCACAATATCTTTACAGAGAAGCATTGAGATTCTTTATCAAAAGATATGATTAGTGTGTATAACTATTGATCTGTAGTCCCAAACCACAGTGAGTTCTTTCTTAATCCAAGACCTTTGGTGGCCTTGGTTAAATCAAAATGCATAAGTTTTTCACACTCTATCAGAATTACTTTCAGGCTGCAAGAAACATTTCATACTGAATCACTATAGTCTTAAAAAGAATGGACAGAAGTGTTGTTTCATTTACTTCCCATCAACGTTCGTAGCTGAAGGATTCAGGAGTTGAATTAGCTCTGTTGTCTCTCATCTGACGGTATTTATCAGCATCAGATTTTAATCTAGAAATGCTGAGAAGAAAGTTTGGTCAGGGACATGTGGGAGTAGCTGTGGGAAATGCATTTCTTATATTTTATTTTATTCATTTATTTAATTTTATTTTTTGGTGGTTTTTAAAATTAATTATTTTATTTATTTACATTCCAAATGTCCCCCTCCCAGTACCCAGTCTTAGCGTTATTTCCCCTTCCCCCTCCCCTTTGCCTCTGATAGGGTTCTTCCCCACCCTCTACCAACCTACACCTCCTCTGGGCATCCCCCTTCCCTGAGGGCATCAAGTCTCTACAGGATTAGGTGCATACTCTCTTACTGAGTCCAGACAAGGCAGTCCTCTGCTACAAATGGTGCCAGGGGCCACGGACTAGCCCATGTGTGCTCTTTGGTTGGTGGCTCAGTCTCAGGGAGCTCCCAGGGGTCTGGGTTAGTAGACACTGTTGGGCTTCTTATTGGCTTGCCATCTGCTTCAGCCCCTTCAGTCCTTCTCTTAACTTTTCCACTGGGGTCCCCAATCCCAGTACACATCCCAGGTCTCTGGGACATTTCTGGTATTTTAATTGATAAAATTTAGTTCAAAGACTTAGATTTCTTCTTCAGAGAGGAAAGAGTGGGTGGGGCCCCTTCATCTTACAGAGAAATGTGATTGCTGCTCTGATTCATTGTCTGTTAAAGACTGATGGTAAGATACCCATCATCTCAGTGGGAGGATGAGATCCAGGTTTTGACCATGTAACATACTTCTATGGCTACATATACTGCTTCTTCAGATCTCTCTCTCCCTTTCCCCCAGCCAACAGAGCCATCAGGGGTAAATGGGCCTTAATTCTTCCTTGAGTTAGAGAAAAGTTAGGTAGGTTAACTTGCTGCTGAATGCCTCAGTCAAGTTTCTGTTGTTGAATGAGTAAATATTAATTTTTTACTCATATATTCCCCATGGTGTGATCATGCACACTTTTATTCTGATGTGAAGTCAATAGAGATGTCCCTCCTGTAACCTCAGGTTCTCATCACTGTTTCTCACCGAGCTTCAGTTTCTCAAAAAATTACCTCAATTGAAATTATGAAATGTGACAATCACCCACACACTTCTAAGCAAACTATCCAGGCTGCACCATTCCCACTAGATTTTTACATTTATAGAAATCTGAATAAATGGAGTTAAGCAAAAGAATCTATTATTAATAATGGCGTTAAGCAAAATAACTATTGGTTTAACTGTGCCCTACTTCAGGCACCTTTGGGTCCCGGTGTTTGAACAGAGTCCTTGAGATGGAGTCTTGGTCCCTCCTTCCACTCTGTTTTTCATACCCAGTCAGGCTCTGCGATAGGGCTCCAGTTAGATCCTGAGCGACATCTCTCCAGTTTCTGGCTTTCTCAGTATTTCCAACAGAAGTCCAGAAACTGAGTCATGCTGGCCTGGTTTGATCACATGCCCCTAAATCTGTCATTGAGTGCACAGGCATGAAATAAACAGACTGGTTGGACCCGGCTAATTTCCCTGACAGAGTCTGGTGGCAATGGCCAGGAGCAGCAGGGTGGTATTTAATGCAGTCCAGATTATAAGTACCAAGATGGGGAGGGTTGGATTCAAAGGAAAAAGGATGAGATTCAAGGCTGGCAAGCACAAGACATTTACTTGTGTAAATATTAGAACATTTTTTATGGCTAAGAGAGGGGAAAAGATCACCAGTAGGACAAGGACCATATGGGGAAAGACTGAAGTAAAACTTGCCAGTTAGCCATTTGCCAAATTCAGGCTTTCATTAATTCAGGCATAGATCAAAGTGAGGGACTTTTAGTTGGTCTTGCTACCCCCCCTCCCACTCTCTCTCTCCACCCCCTCTCTCCATCTTTTCTTAAGCTGACATGACAGCTAAGGTTAGATGCAGCATTTCTCTTTGAGTTCCTGTTGTAAAGACCCAGGTACTGTGTCTCCTTGTTAATTCGCTCGGTGAATTCTTATACATTACTTAGGAAAGAGTTCAGAGGATACACGCCCTTCTCCCTCCTTTAGGTGTGCGATGCTGATTGGTTGTGTGTCTTGTAAGAGCTAGAGGATTACAGTCCACTGGAACATCTACTTTACCAAAGACCAAGGCTAGAAAGAAATGTTACATGTAACCTATTTCAGAATCATGCTGTCTTATGCAAAGGCATGGTGATTGGGGGTCAGGTATTTGAGAGACCTGGGAAGAGAAAGCATTTATGTCATAAAATTCCCACACTATCCTTGTCCTGATACTGCATGTGGCTCTCAGCAGCCACTAGAGGCGCCATTTTTGTACCAAGATGGTGACGTCATTATTGATACAATAACAATCCGGAATGTAGGTTACTTTGCTGTTTAGAAATAAATACACAAAGACAGACCATTTTACTCTGTTCTAAGAAAATAAACTGAATTAACATTCTACCTTGGGCAGAGGGATTAAAAGGGTTAGACATCATCCAATCAATTTAGATTTTGTTTTCCTTTAAGGCAAAGCCATTAGACTTGAAACACATGCTAAAAACAACATGTGTACAAAGCAACATGTGTATTCCTTCCCTCACGGAGCCCCTCTTAGTCACTGTTGGGATTCAAACTAATACTATTTGCCATTCATTTTAATATGCCCATTCCAATTTTCCAAGGATTTGTGGATTTATTAATTTTTTGGCAGTAAAGCCCATTAATATCCTATTTTCAAGGGTCCTTAAGAAGTACACAGATATCCATGGAAAATAGGAAATGGCAGAAATAGAACATTTCTAGAGACGATTCCCTGAGGGAATCCTGGAAAGTTTTTGTGGTTACAGATCTTTATGCTCCATGCATAAGATTGAGAAATATTTGTCTTCTGGGTAGCTTACAGAGACATCCAGTCAGTTGCAAGGGATGCTCAGGGGTCAGAAAGAAACAGTTCATGGGGGTTTCTGAGCCTTGGAAGCACAAAGTGAATTTGGATATTAAAAATAGCTTACTAAACTTTCACAGTAAAATATAATCTTACAAAACAGTAACCATTTTTAAATTTAAGTGTTATTATCTCAGGGGGAAGCCATATGGATGCCTTAAAGCGCTTTGTGGGGTTGGTGCTCTCCTTCCATGATTAAGAGAGTTCTAGGGATCAAACTCAGGTCAACAGGCACGCAGAGCAAGCATCTTTGCCAGCTGAGCCATCTTGCTGGCTCAGTACCAATGCTTATCATTTGATCATTACATATGATGTATGAGAGATAACTAAGGTAGACAGTATGTTGTTGGGAACAAGCATATTTGACTTTCTTTGTTGTGATGCTGAAGATAAACCCAAGGTCTCACATATACTGAGCATACTCTTAGCCCAGTGCAAATATATTAATAAATATTACTTATAAAGTTCACTTATAAAATTCTTTAGTATTCACAATTTACAGAAATTAATTTCAAATGTCATTTACCAAATGGCTTTAATTTAGAGGTCAACATTGTTCCATAACCGAAATTCAAAATAATGTTTATTAGGATACACAAACATTGATACAGATTGAAACATAAAATCAAAATTTGTCTGAACGTCATGCTTTCTAAAAGGTAAAAGTGCTATGTTATCTTCACTTAATCAATTCATCTGTTTTTATATTTTGCATATGCTGTTTTTAAAGTAAGCTTCCCAAGTGATTTTTTTTTTTGAGAAATGGGTAGTTCCTATTAACTGCTAAACAAAATATATAATGTATTGCATCCATGTAGCCTTTGACAGCAGTTTCTAAATTCCTGGCAATAAGCAGTTAAAAGGTCTTGATTAATCGTATGCAATTTGAGTTGGAGAAATGGCCCGGTAGTTTAGAGCCCTTGCTGGTCTTGTGGAGGATTTGTGGAGTAGTTTAGTTCCCAGCACTCATGTTGGGTTGCTCACAACCTTCTGTAACTTCAGCTCTTCCCTAAGAGGGAATCTAATACCTTCTGGCCTCTCCAAGCATGCCCACACACATGACATGCTCTCACATAGACATACACAGATATACACATAAAATAAAAAAAAAAAAATCTTTAGGAAAAAGCAAAGACACCATTTAGGGAACAAAGTCTCTTAATCCCAAGAGACATAGTTTTTAATTTTTTTCTTTTATTAGATATTTTATTTATTTACATTTCAAATGTTATCTCCTTTCCTGATTTCCCCTCCAGAACCCTCCTATCTCTCCCCCTCTCCCTGCTTCTGTGAGGGCGCTCTCCTACCCACCCACCAACTCCCACCTCCCTGCCCTGGCATTCCCCTACATTGGAGCATCGAACCTTCACAGGACCAAGTGCGTCTCCTCCTATTGATGCCTGACAAGGCCATCCTCTGCTACATATGTGGCTAGAGCCGTGGGTTGCTCCATTTGCACTCTTTGATTGGTGGTTTAGTCCCTGGGAGCTCTGGGGGATCTGGTTGGTTGATATTGTTGTTCTTCCTGTGGGGTTGCAAACCCCTTCAGCTCCTTCAGTCCTTTCTCTAACTCCTCCCTTGGGGACCCTGTGCTCAGTCCAATGGTTGGCTATGAGCATCCGCCTCTGTATTTGTCAGGCTCTGGAAGAGTCCTCAGGAGACAGCTATATCAAGTTCCTGTCAGCAAGCACTTCTTGGCATCCACAATAGTATCTGGGTTTGGTGTCTGTATATGAGATGGATCCCTCGGTGGAGCTGTCTCGGGATGGCCTTTCCTTCAGTCTCTGCTCCACACTTTGTCTCCCATGAGTATTTTGTTCCCCCTTCTAAGAAGGACTGAAGTTTTAAAAGTTACATTTTATTTGTGTATTTGGTGGTGGTGATGGGGGAAGCACACACATGCCACAGCAAATTTGGAGGACTGTTTGTCTTGTTCTATGGTGTAGATTCCAAAGATCAAACTCAAGTCCTGGGACTTGGCAGGAAACACCCTTATCCACTGAGCCATATTGTTGGCCCCTGGCAGGAAATTTAATATTTGTTCTTTTTGTAGTAATGACAATTCTTCCTTCTAGCCAGATATCTATTATGCCAAGAAATAAATGTTATGACTAATTATGAAACTTTTCAGTAATTAAAAACCCTCAAAAGTCCCAGCTCTGACTTGTGAGGACCCCTTACCTGGTCTCTAGCTAGTGAATATTCCAGAACTCTCAGAATGTTTTATTTTGAAGAATTAAGTCTTTACACCAGTTTATGATGTACTAGTGTACTGTAAGTGATACCTACTGAGACCTGAGCTTACAGTTAGAATTCATATTTCAGTTTGTGGCTGAGCTTGGGACCGTAGTAACTTGTTAATGTTTCTGGCTTCCAGTTTCTTGTCTTTAAAGTAAGAATAATTATAAATGATATAAGCATAGAATGGATTACTATACATAAAAATCTGTGTGATAGTTCTTGGCACATGATATGCATTCATTAATGTTTTGGCTCTTGTCATTTGTGGTGGTGGTTATCATTATACAGTCAACACTGGACCTGAAATAAAGTAGGCTGTCAATAAATGGTGAATATGATTAAGCCAACTACTCTGGCTCCACACCCCAGGGCCAGCACTAATTCTTCCAAAGAGGTATAGCAATTTTATTGTGGGTTTGAGAAAAGAGAAGGGGACTAATGGTTACTCCGACGTTCTTTGTGCCTCTGACATAGGGAAGACAGACGGTGAGGTGATGTGTGACAAGACTCCCTTACAGAGCTGAACGGACCTGGTTACTACTGACTGGGAGACAATATTCCCATCTCTGTGGCCTTAAACCACTTCAGCCCCATGTCCTGTTCAAAGAACACAAAGAGGTTTTCACAGTGCAATCAGGAAGTTTAGAAGAGGCATACTAAGTTTCCTCAGTCTTCTTTGACATCACAGGTATCAGATCAAAATGAAGGCTGGAGATGAGGATGTTGCTTAGGGATCGAATGCTCCCCTATTCTGTGAAAGGCACAGGGTTCAGTCCCTAGCACCTCCTAGATCTGGGTGTGGTTGCACACACATCTCCTATCCCATCTCTTATTCAGAAGATGCAGGCAGAAGGATCAGAAATTAAAAAACAAAATTTAGCTGCAAAATGACTTCAAGGCCAAACTAAGCTTGAGATATGTTTAGGGGGAAATGAAAGAGGAGGAAGAGGTCTTCAGAGGGAACAGGAGCAAGAGGAGAGGAGAAAGAAATTTGTGTGACATGAAAGTCAAAGGGGTTTATTTGAGGAGATGAAGGGGGTCATAAGAAGGAGGTAGGGAAGGACAGTTAGAGAGGGAAATGACTTAGAACAGAGTAATGACACATATGCATGAAAGTGCTGTAACGAAACCCATTGTTTTGTATGCTAACCTAAAATATTAATTAAAAAAGTCACCAGTTACAGAGAAGGAATAGGGCACTCCGGGAACTCCTCCCTTGTCCGGGTAATGCCTCAAGCTTTTGTGCATATTACTTTGAGGACAAATTCTAACTGCAGTGTCTTAGATCACTGTTTAGAAGGGACCCTGCTGGATGATCTTAAATTGTATGCAGTTAAAGACTGTTCTTTCTAATGTAAGTCTGTGATCATGTTACTTTGTTCTGGTGAATCAAGCTTAATAAATGGGAGTTGAGTGCAACAAATAGTTAAGACACATGCACATAATTATGCGCAGACATAGTTATTCAATAAAAACATGACATGGCAATTTAAAAATAATAAGCCCTATTTTTGTTCATATTAAATATAATTTTTGTCATATCAGATTGATTTTATTTTCATCAGCATCAAAGCACTGTGTAGTAAATATTCAGTCTACACTGTTTGACATCGCTCAGGTGCCGGACCTTTGAACGGATTTCTAGGTCTTTGGTGGCATGTGGAGACTATTGGCTTTCCTGGTCACTTGTTGAAACACTGGAACTCTCCATGCTGCTGTGGTCTGGCTCTGTCTCAGTACTAGCTGTCATCTCTTCCATTGGGTGATGGTAGTGACTGAATAGTGCTTTTCCCTTGGCCTCTTTAGTCCTTTTTTTTTTGTAGGTGGTATAGTTTTTTCAGAAGCTTTTCTCTTTGGGATCCAAGGCAAGGATTTCTTGTCCTTACTGGTAGTCTTTTGTACCTTCCCACTACTTTTGGAACCGGACTGATGATTCTTCTTGCCAGGAGTTCTGTTTTGAGGCTGATGGCAAGTCTTAGCTTCTTGGACTTGGCACTTAAGGTTGATGACTCAACATCTGGTGTAGGATCCTGTGATTTCTTGGTTGCTTTCACCATACCAAAGCCTGGGGTGGTCTCTAAATGTAATTTTTAACAGAAGAAACTCAGTGAATATATAAAAAATTTTACCTGAAGATACAATGCTGCAAATAAATGTAAATGGTGGGGTTGTGTGACATAGGCTCTTCCTATTATGCAATTTAGAAGTTAATAATTGACACAATGGCTGTTTAATTTTTTTTCATCTCACATATATTTTGTTTTGCTTTTAACATAGATACACAAGCACAAGAATCCACCGTGGGAGGAGGCGTAAACAGACATTGCTTCTATGGACTTCAGCCTGATTCAGAATATAAAATCAGTGTTTACACAAAGCTCCAGGAGATTGAGGGACCCAGTGTGAGCATCATGCAGAAAACACGTAAGTCAAGTGTCTTCTCCTGATCCTCTTCGAAATAAGAAAATAGCATATCAATATGGATCTACAGCTTCACCCTGTTTAGAAAAATAATAGCTCTTGCTGCCTAGGAGTACGAGCCATGCACGTTTTCCCCTGTTATCCACCCCAAATGCTTCACAGTGCCCTGCTACTGCTGTCAGAGTATTTTTATTTCCATTCCATTCTCTGTATGTTGCCACAAGACCATCTGATGGCAAAAGGCTTGAAACAATGATTTACATTATGATCCAAATGCATCAGAAGCATTCGTGGTATGTGGTGTGTGAAATCGAATTTGAGGACAATACCATCTTATCACAGCCATGAGGGTGGGCTCAGAGCCAACATCTTCTAACTGGGCGACTCTGGAGTTATGGCCTCCTTCAGAGGCCCTTGTGCTGTCTTTCAGGCTGGCCCCAGATCTGATGCATGGAATGGAAAAGCAAAGTATAAAATTAAAACAAGACACTTTTTACATGTTCCAAGGAATTGAGGGTGCCAGCTTCTTAGAGTAGCTATTTCTCCATTAATTAATTTATTTATTCTCTTTACAATCTGATTGCAGCTCTCTCTCTCTTTCCAGTCTCCTCCTTAAATGGTCCCTGCCCCCATCCCTCCCTTTCACCTCTGAGAAACGGGAGGTCCCCTCTGAGTACTAACCCACTCTAGTGCCTTAAGTCCCTGCAGCACTAGGCACACCCTCTCCCACTGAGGCCATACAAGACAGTGAAGTTAGGGGTACAGGATTCATATGTAGGCAACAGAGTCAATGTAAGCCCCCACTCCAGTTGTTGGGGGACCTGCATGAAAACTAAGCTGCATACCTGCTACATATATGTATGTGTAAGACTAGGTCTAGTCTTTGTATGGTCTTTGGTTGATGGCGTAGTCTCTGGAAAACCTAGTGTACAGGTTAATTGACTCTGATGGTCTTCCTGTGGAGTCCCTATCCCTTCCAGGTCTTATAGTAGCTTTTAATAAAAAGTTCCTGACATGGAGGCCACAACCATTGAAATGGATAAAATAGATTTAGTAGTAGTGAACTGAGGGTGGTTGTATGAGTAACTCAGCATCTCCAATTTAAATTCAAATTCTTGAATATGAGCATACGAACAGGTGGTAGATGATGGGATTTCCTTCTATTTTTGCATGGCACATAGGAAGAACTACCACCTTGAGTAGATCTTCTAGTCTCTTGAACCATGAAGAAAGAAATCACAGTCGGCATATTCCCTTAAAAAACACTGGATGGGCTTCTGTGCTAGCGCTCCTCTTTAATTCCAGCACACAGGAGGCAGAGGCAGAGATCTCTGTGACTTCCAGGCTGGTCAGTGCTATATAGTGAGATGCTTCCAAAAATAATTGACTAAAATATAGTAAGTTGAATCATCTAAAAATTTAATACAGAAACTTTATTTCACAATACATATGTTTAACATTTTATAAATGGATTTTGACATATAATTTATATATCATAAAATCTAAGAGCCATTTTAAGTGGGCAACTCAGTTAATTTGAGAACACTTGAAGAGTCATAGAAATGTCCCTACCATACCATCTTAAAGCATTTCCATCATCCCAAAGAAAGTTTATCCTTACTCTATCACCTTTCCACTCTTATTAACCTTAAGCAATGCCCTTTATTTGTATTATCCTTTCCTAGACATCTTATATGAATAAATTTATAGCAGACAACCCTCTGTATTTGTCATGTTTTAATTAGCATGTCTTTGAAACTTACCAAAGCCATGAAATGTATCAGGTGCTCGTTTCTTTTCTGATTGACTGGAATTATGTCTTATGGATGTACATCATACAAAGTTTGAAGTTAACAGGTCTTTGGTATTATACAAGTCTTGGAGTCAAGCATGTTTTATTGGATCTGTGTGAGGCCACTTTCAGCCATCATGGTCTATGGTAGTTCAACACGTCTAAGGTTCTTTTTGTTCTTCCACAAAATTAGGTATTTATTTTCTTACTACCAATGGTGGCAGTGAATGTTCAGCGCCTTTGAGCATCTGTGGAGCTCTTAAACTTGTGTTTTATTGAACACATACATTTCCAATGAATTGTATTTCCAATACAATGAAGGTATTCTCCATTACCTTCTCAGGAGTCACAACTAATCACCTCAGAGCTAAAGTTCACTATCATGCATTTTCTCTGGACCTTTACTTTAAATTTTTAAAAAAGTACATTTAAGAATTTTTGGACCTTTTCCAAAGACAGTCCATGTACCTTTCTGGTGCCAATCTTCTGGAAGCTTTTAATTTCTGGCTTCTCAGGTTTATAGACTAAGTTCCCTTTTCGTGCTCAGTGCTTGTCTGACTGTTAAAAACAAGTGACTCTGTGGCCCCTCATCTACTTTAATCCCCTAACCATAATCTCACAATGGTTAGCTACCAACTAGGGGTAAATTCCAGTTGGATCTCTTAGTTTGATGTAAACATTTCCCTGATATAGAAAGATATCTTTCTTGTAGCTTCCATCTTCTGGCTCTAGTTCAGCTTTCTGAAGCACCACAGATCAAGCCTGTTTATCTGCTATGTGACAGCCTATGGTTGATGATGATGGGGACCATCTGTATGTATGCCATATAAGGAGTGTAAACATGTGGCACCAGAGTGTATGCTCTTTATACCCAAGAGACTCTTTGGCCAGTTGCTTTGCTCAAACAAACTTCCCCTTGATTTGATTCTGAGTTTATTGATGAAGCTGAGGATATGTCTCAATCTTATATATTAAAGAAAATGTTTAATATTAAAGACTTATTATTCCTAAGTCATTTAAAGTGCATAAGCCAGGATTTGGAAGCATTTTGTAGTGATCTAAAGAAAGTTTTGCAGTCAGGTTTAGTATTAGAAACTGTCTTTTCCTCTTTTCACTCTCTGTTTTAATTTTAAAATTCTCAAAACAACAACAACAACAACAACAAAAACCTCTAAAAACAACATGGATTCATATATCCATAACTTACTGGAAGCATCACATAAAGTATGTTTACCCTCCTTCTTTCTTCTAGAAAGACATATTTCTATCACTGTGATCTCTTGCAAATATGCCTTTTACTTTACCCACAAATGGGATCTTCCTGTGGTGCCCTATGACTTGCTTTGTGTCACAGAGTAATTAGTTCATTGTCACTTTTCCTTTATCAGTAATATACAATACCTCATTCTTTCATGTTGACTCACTCATGACACAGACATAATTTAATTTTATTGGAGCCCAGATTAGAAGAGAATACAAAATTCATCTCTTCTTATGAAGGACTTCCCTTTAAACATCTGTCAGAACTTGAACTTCCCCAGCTGTTGGCTGCTTGAAGTTGGAGCCCCCTTTGTGAATGGGCTTTATCAGTAGGCGTTTCCCAAATATTAAACTGGGATGATGAGAATTTTCTATTTTTTTCCTAGATCTTCAGTGTCAGGTATCAATAAAAATGAAAAATAAAATACCATTTTATCTTTACCTACAACTGCAGGTGACAATGGTACTCCAACTCCTTGGCCCTTTGCAGTATGAGTTGGCATGAGAATCAGTCTTCCCTCTGACTGTTCCCAGGTCATTTGCATGCTGCAGGCTGAAAAGATCTGACCACACTCCAGTCTCTAAGCATTTATTCTTGGTCCTTAGACATGAGAGGCTTTTTTCAAGATGCACACTGAGCAGAATAGAGGGAGAATCATATTTCATTTGTAAGTGGCATCTTTGGAGACACAGGCTGGGAAGGATTAGAAGTGTCAGGGACCAAAGATTGATGGTCAGTGCTTAGGCAGAATAGATTGAGGTTCCCTGTCTATGTGAAAACAGCCAGAACCTACATCTCACCAGAGGGCTAGGATTTCTTCCTTAAATCAACATCAGAACCACTTTGTAGTTGGCAGTTTGATTACACCGACTCCTGCTGGACAGCCTGAATAGGGGCAGAATGAATTTCAAGCCTTCAGCATGTCATGAAAGGGTGGATAAAGCCAGTTTTCACAGGTTGTGACTAGTTTATAGCAGTCATTAGATTCTCAAAGAAGGCTGTTATCAACATCATTGATAAGCTGGAATAAAGATTCACAGCATCACTTCCCTCCATTCCCTATAGATGAGATCACTCACGAGTGCTCTTTGTTCCTTTTCTACATAGAATCTCTTCCCACGGAACCACCAACTTTTCCTCCCACCATCCCACCAGCAAAGGAAGGTAAGAGAACAAGAATGACAGTGTGATTCCAGATTCAGTGTTTCTGTTGAGTTTGTTTGTTCATTCAGTGAAAATCAAAGTGGATGCTGGAGAGATGGCTCAGCAAGAAAGAGCACACAGTGTTCTTGCAGAGTACCCAAGTTTGGTTCCCAGCACCTACATTATGCAGCTCACAACTGCTCTAGCTTCAGGGTAATTGATGCAAAGCCCCTGGCTTCACTGGAGATTGCACTCACATAGGCAAACTCACATGTATAAATAATATCATTTCAAAAATAAATTAAATGCAAATTTTAGAAGAAAACCAAGGAATTAATAGAAAATATTTATTGTCTTACCTAATTTTCTCCTTAATATACACACATAGCTTATCAAACCATGACAATTTTAAAAATTCATTTAATAATAAATTGTATACACAGATAGGTTTTCCTACAGAATTGCTTAATGTTGACTTCATTGAAAATCTCAGAATAATTACACCCTCTGAATACCTGGCACCTGGGACAGGCCTTAGGCATGATGAGAAAGCTAGTGACTCAAATGGATAGGTATTCCTGCCTTGTGTCAGACAGTCCAGTAGCAGGTTACTTCAGTTCTCAAACATTGACTTAGATGCTAAGGATTCTGGTAAGAACTCAAAGAAAATAACCATCAATTACCAGTTTGCTTTGCCATCTGCTGACTGGAATCCCTCTGAGTTGAGGGGCTAGCCTTCTCAGGGATCAGAGAACTGAGCAGAAGGCAGAGTAGAAAGATGGTAAGAGTCAGAGGTATGACACAGAGGGAGCAATGCCTTCCAGACCCAACAGGACTGATGCACATAGAGACTCACAGAGCCTGTGTCAGTATGCAGAGGCCTGAATAGGTTCAAGCTAGAACGAGTACCAAGGTTGAGATGGGAACACAAGAAGTGGACACAAGTTATCATCTCTAATCAAGTAGTTGCCTCTAACAGACAAGTGCTTGCCAAGGAGAGATTGCTTTTCTCCAATGGAGTCTCACTGGGATTATGAACCACACTTGAGGGCAGACCCCAAGCCCAGCAATGGATGGTTAACACAAAATGAACTCAATGGTATTTTGTAGATTTGTCCCACATTGCTTTGCTTGGACATTTTAAAAATCATACAAGTAAAAAAAAAAAAAAACAAGAAAAAAAAGAAAATCTCAGAATAGAGAATATTCACCAAAGAAGCATGGTTGGTTACATAATATATATGTGAAAAGCTAGTGTAGAATTTTAAAGCGAAGCGGAACGGTCTCCAGTCTACCCTGAAATGCCTCTCCAGCTTCTATCACTGCAGCAGCTAGGGCTGCCAAGGTAATTATTTAAGCTTCCAAGCATCGTGGTGGTCATTGATTTTCATCCCACCAATGAGCATTTATTAGCATGGAGGAATACTGTACTAGTGCTTGATTGCTGCTTTATGCTTGCTTTCAGTATTATAAGAGAAATAGGTACTAATGCTGACAATTGTGTCAGTGGCATGACTTATAAAAGAGTAATTGGATTATGATAGCTCAGGAATGAGAACCAATAAGGCTGTGGTTGGTTAGTGACTGGTAACCAGCACTCTTAAGAGATAAATAATAGAATGCATAATGCTTGAGCACATTATGTTTGGGGAACCATCAATACTTTAATGGTGTACACAGTAAAGAGTAAAGAGAGAGTTATGAAGGATATTGTATGCTGCATAAAAGATCGGGCTTTATCCTTTAAAAATACGATGCCATGTGTATGTGGGCCATGGAGATGGCTCAGTTGGTAAAATTCTCAGGCAAAAGCATGGGGCACCTGAGTTCAGATCCTCGCATCAGTGGAAAAGCTGGGCAAGATCTATGTAACCCTGGGCAGACTATTTGAGCTTGTGGCCCAGCCAGGGTAACAAAAATGGCAAACTCAAGCTCTAATTCAGTGAGACACCCTGTAGGTGGAGAGTGACTGCAGGAAATACCTGGCATCAACCTCAGGTCTCCATTTGCAATGATATACATACACATGCACGAACACACGTATACATGAATGTTAGTTCACAGTGCTCACATCTGGCTTAGAATGTTGATGCAGGTCCCCCAGTGTAGCCTATATAGCACCTTCTGGTAGCATGAAAGCTAGCCAGCAGGAAGGAAGCTTCCTGGCACTACAAGTATGATTTCTCTATGTCTTGTGGCCAAAGTGTGTGGTATCTTCAGCAAGGGAATCTATCATCAGGTTCTGGTGGGCTGCCAGGAGCAATAGGAATAGCCTGTATTATTTTGGAGATTTTCAGGACACTTTTGACCAACAATGGGAGAAGAGGTATTCCACATCTGGCATGGGGATTTTTCTTTAAAAAGTCTAGAGTATATAAAATTTTATTATCAGAGTTATCCTGGATACATATTAAGCAAATATTTAAAGTTGAAAAAAAAAAAGCTTTAAGAAGAAAATGAAAACAAAACACAGTCTTATATCCTAAATATAATTGCTTCATGCATGTGGATGAATTTTATTTTATTCTAAGCAAATGATTCATTAGTAAAATTTAAAATATCTTTTGCTTTCACTTTGAAGATGAAATGATGTTTATTTCATCTTTCCATGGAAAGAGAGGGCATGATTTCCTTTCCTTTTTATGATGACAAGACTGTAATCCTTTTCAGCTTTAGAGTCAGACTGTGAATCTATAAAATTATGTAGGTCCCATGAAAGTCATGAAAGCAATCTCACCAGCTCACACTCACACTGTCCCTGAGTGTGACCTCCCTCAAGGGTGATTTATCTTCCCTTATGGACAACTGAAAGGAGTCAAGTTCCAACAGTAAGAACTGGGCTGTTGTTTCTCAGAAAGGAGAATGGCAAATTATCTCTCAGATTATTGGCATGTAACTGAACTACGATGAAAAGATCGAGATTACTGAAGAACAGATTGTGCACTTCATCATAAAACATAGTTAGCTGCAATGATCCACAGTAAGAGCCGCAAAGAGGAATGGACAATGAGGGACTTCCCCAAGGGGACTTTGAAAAGGGGCTTTCAATGGAGAAGGGCTTGCATTATATTATTGGGTGGCTTTATATTGTGTTGGTACCCAACAGTAACCACTGGTGGAGGCTTCCTTCTGCTAGTGTTAGTGTCTACTTTTTTTGTCACATGTCAGTGGATGGTAAAAAGGCATAGAAAGGATTTTTGAGCATTAATTAGTTTGCTTATGTTTATTCACAATGAACTGTAGATTTTAAAAAGACAGGGTCTCATGAAGGTATCGGTAGCTAAGAATGACCATGAACTTGTGAACCTCCTGCCTCTGTTTCTCCAATGTCAGACTTATAGACATGGGCCACTGTGCCCAGTTTCATGTGGTGCTAGGTGTTATGTTTTATAAAAAGATAAAGAGGCTGGGATATGTCTGGTGGGTGTGTAGTCAGGTGTGGGGGAAGCGGGTGCTTCTGAAGGCACATGCTGAGGCAGAGAGAGAAGGAGAGAGAGAGAGAGAGAGAGAGAGAGAGAGAGAGAGAGAGAGAGAGAGAAGAGGAGAGAAGAGGAGTAGAGGCCGGCCATGAGCACATGGAGAAAGAGGGGGAAGGAGAATTGGGAGAGAGGGGGAGCAGGAGGGAGAGGACAGAGCCAGAGCAAGAAGGCAAGAGAGAGGAGGAGGGGGTGAGCAGCCCTTTTATAATAAGTCAGGAATACCTGGCTGTTGCCAGGTAACTGGGCAGAGCTTAGACAAAATGCTAACACTAGGGATCAAACTGAAGGTTTTGAGCATGCTGGGTGGTCAACTCTAGCTACTGTGCCACATCCCCAACCCAAATTGTAGTTTACCTGATTCCACTGTATCACGTCCTCCCGAGCTTAGCCCCTCTGCTATTAATTCAGACTCAATAAGCACAGGGTGCACAGAATGGTTGCATAGACTGTTTTTTGTTTTTTGGTGACTATTAGATAGTGTTTGCTGTTTGCTTCAGTCTCTTCATCCCTTTCACCCTCATTTCTCCTATCCCTCATTTTCATTCTTTGCAGTGATTGCTGGATTTATCTCTCTCCCTGCTCTCACATGCGCAGTAGAAGCTTTTCAACTATAAATGAGAGCTTTGGGCATGAAAGAAAAATGATTGTGGTAAAGCTTTAGGAGTACAGAAGGTGGATCTTAATAGTTACCAGAAGGTAACTATTATCTGTCTTCTGGCTTGAATGTTATTTTCCTCTAACCCCTGACACAAAATATATTCTTGGTCTTTAGTATGTAAAGCTGCCAAGGCAGACCTGGTATTCATGGTGGATGGATCCTGGAGTATAGGAGATGACAATTTCAATAAGATCATCAATTTTCTATATAGCACTGTGGGAGCCCTGGACAAGATTGGTACAGATGGGACTCAGGTAAGGCTAACCTGTCAATCATTGCATTACCCTATGCATTCAGAAATTATGCCTTAGTCTCTTACCGTAGTCAAATTGTCAGGAGATGTAATCAAAGAACTGTGATGATGGAATACTAATTGTTAAGGCATGTCCAACCTGTAGCTCATGGGATGCATGCATCCAGGGATATTATGATGTAGCCCAACAGATCTGTAGATAACATTCTCATTGTCAAAAGGTTAGATGTCTCTGCAAGAGCTACTGAGATCAGCAAATTAAAGACAGTAGGCTAGTAGGGGGTACTTATTTTATATTAAGGCAGAGCATCTCCTTTACATATGGCAGTCTTGAAAGTAGGGGCCAGGCTATGATCACACATTTGAAGGATCATGCAGAATGTGAAACTACTTTATTCATTCAACAGATATTCATAGCTCAGTAGATCAAAATACGAATCGACCAACTCAAAATTGTCCCATAGTGTCACAGAGATAGAAGTAAAATGTAGGAAATTAAGAGGAGTGAGATCACAGATTTTGAACTAGAATATACTTGGCTTCATCTGCCTGCTCTGCCTATGAGCACATGTATGATCTTGACCCTCTTGCTTGGTTTCACATGCCTCAGTTTTCTCCTTTGTACAGTGGGTAGAATCATAGTAGATACTTTATATTTGTATCACTGGAAGATCTTATAAAGAAAACAACCCTGATTCTGTGGCACAGCCAGTACCAGATTTAGGAGGTCAACTTTTACTTGTTAAATGAATTGGCAAAAGCCCTACAGCCATTAGAAAGAATTTTTCTTTTTAAACTCTAGTTTTTAATAAGCACCTATAACTTGAAATTTAATTTTCCTTCAAATTTGATATTTTATCTATTGAAAACTTAAAGAGAAGATTGAGTTAAGGAAGAAATTTAAACTATAGATGCTACAGCGCTACTGTGTCTTCTGACCCTGTGAAAGTCCCTACTGTGTAAAAGTGGATTCACACTCTCTCTCCAGGTGGCAATGGTTCAGTTCACCGATGACCCCCGAACAGAGTTCAAACTTGATGCTTACAAAACCAAAGAGACACTTCTTGATGCAATTAGACACATTTCCTACAAAGGAGGAAATACTAAAACAGGTAAGACCCAAACAGACATTGACAAAACAGTGCCCAGCGAAAGGTCATGGTGATCATTAGGAATTTGAGGATGACTTTGCCATGAGCCTGGCTAATTTTGTTTTGGTGCTGAGTGTGGAATCCAGGGCTTCACACATGTGTCACAAGTACCTTGCCCTTGTGTTGCAGTCTAATTGATGTAACAACGCTGACCCACTCTTTTCAGCCTGAGAGAGCATGCCCAGGAATGAAATGGAACTGTTGATTCTTTGTTTCAGGAAAAGCTATCAAGCACGTTCGAGATACCTTATTCACTGCAGACTCAGGGACAAGGAGAGGCATCCCAAAGGTCATTGTGGTGATAACTGATGGACGGTCACAAGATGATGTCAACAAAATCTCTAGGGAGATGCAGGCAGATGGTAAGGTTCCCATATATACACACCATCATGGCTACTGAGAACAATGTTGGCATTAAGCACACATTCTTATCTGCTTAATTAAATATCCCCTAGTGGAGAATGCAGATTAAAAAAAATCATATGCCTTGACAATTCTGTAATGAGGTGTTTTTATTAGAGAAAAAGCTATGATTTGTTACAGCAGGGTTTCGTGTCTAGGGAACAGCAGCTCTGAGTTACAATAGTATTGGAAGGACCAGTCTAAAGGGCTGTCTCCTAATCTGTAAAGTAAATGTCCTCACAGGATGGCTGTAAAGGTTCCCTTATATGATATATGTATGATGATTTGTTTCAATTATAGACTTGACATAATTTAGAGTCCTCTAGAGAGGGAGTCTCATCTCAATGAGAGAATGTCTAGATTAGGTTGGCTCTTGGGTATGCCTGTGAGGGGTTGGATTAATGGAGGTATCATGGCATATGCTGCTTATGAGTGGCACTATTTCATGGGCTGAGCCCTGAACTGAGAGATAAGCTGAGCATCAGCATCCATGTACCCATTACTCTCTCCCTGATGATGGATGGAATGGGATAAGTTCCCTCACCCTCTGGCTGCTGTGACTGCCTTGCTGTGATGGACTTGAAACTGTGAGCCAAAACAAATCCCTTCTCCCTAAATCACATTGGTTGGTATGTCTTGTTATAGGAGACAAACCAAGATGATATGCTTAGCAACAACAGTTTAATACTTACCTGCCATATTTTACATGGTGACCCAGTTTAGATTGCTAGGCCTTAAGTTGTACTTATGGAGGGAAACATGTCTGTTTAAGTAGCACCTCATGCCATAGATGTCAGAATAAATATTTAAAATATGCACTATAAATATGTTCCACAAATGAGAATCATTTGGACTCATGTACCAACTGGGGCTTAGGTTTATTGCATTTTTTTTTTAATGGAAAATTTCTTCTGAGGATGATGAAATATTTCTCACGTAATGAAATATACACATTAAGGATTCTGGTGAACAGTAAAGAAGGAATTAGCCACTTCTACTGGGCTTCCAAAATGAGCACATTTTAATCATTTGAGCATCAAGCATCTTGCATTGTATTCTGTGAAGTTTAAATTATTCAGAAGTCTGCTCTGTGTCTGTTGTAGGTTACAACATCTTTGCCATTGGTGTGGCTGATGCTGACTACTCAGAGTTGGTTCGGATTGGCAGCAAGCCCAGCTCACGTCATGTCTTCTTTGTGGATGACTTTGATGCCTTTAAGAAAATTGAAGATGAATTAATTACTTTTGTCTGTGAAACTGCATCAGCAAGTTAGTTCTTGAGAACTTGTATCCATGAGTGTGGGTTAAAAATATAAAAATATCTAATGCTGGTTAAATAAGAAACCCCATCTAGAGCTGAGGAAGACCTTAGACTCTCAGTGCTAGTTATCATACAGGCGTTAAGTCCTATGGGTTTGAGCATATGAGGTAAATATTCTCTCTCCTCCCTTTATGGAGGTTGATGAAGCTTTTCCCAAATTGATACTTTGTGTTAAACACAGGAGTGGGAGACAGGATGATTGAGGACAGCTTGGAACACTTAGTATGAGCCAAAGTTATACAGCAAGACCTTGTCTTAAAACCGAAGCAAAGCAAACCAAAGCAAAGCGAATCAAGCCAAATCAACAAAAGTAGGGAATAGTTTCTAAAAGTGTCTTAATCAAAACATCTCTCAACATATGCGTTCATGTAACAACCATTGATTTAATGGGTCCAGGAGAGTGGTTGGAAGCTGTGACCCTTTGGTTCTAAAAGGGGACATTAGATAACCACAGCCAAATCATACTGACTGTTGTTAACTCACAGGTCAGGCATAGAAAGCTTAGGGAAGGTTGTGTTAATTTCCTGTGCCCACAAAAATGGGGCCATGTATTTGGAAGATACCAAGCTACGGTTTCATATTGCTTGCTTTGTTTTTCAGCCTGCCCAATGGTGCATAAGGACGGAATTGATCTTGCAGGTACGCACTATCACAGGCTTTTCCTCTTATGTTTCTTTTACTGAAAATAGACTTTTATTCATAAGATATATTCTGATTCTGATTTCCTAGTGCTAACTCCTCGAAAACCATACCCTCTCCCCTCCCATTTGAGATCCACACCCTCTCTGTCTCTCATTAGAAAACAGATAGGCATCTAAAACAGTGATAAAATAAAATAAGACAACAAAACCAAACAAATCAGACAAATAGGACAAAATAGGACCAAAAAAACAAACAGGAGAAAAAGTGCCAAACAAAAAGCCCAAGAAACCCATATAGATGGACACACACACATTTGCATACACAAGAATCTCATAAAAACATAAGAACAGAAGCCATTTTTATCACATTTTAAATATAAATGTTGATTGATGCTTGTTTGAGGTCTATCTGCCTGTTTTTGTTTAAGTATTTAGTAGGAAATGTTCAATTTTTAAAGCACCTGTTTGTTCTTACTCACTCTATCTGTCTCATCACTATAGGATTTAAGATGATGGAAATGTTTGGTTTGGTTGAAAAGGATTTTTCTACAGTGGAAGGGGTATCTATGGAACCTGGTACCTTCAACTTGTTCCCGTGCTATCAAATCCATAAGGATGCCCAGGTTTCCCAACCAACAAAGTAGGTTTGCTTTGCAAGATGCTAAAGTCAATCGTACATTTATTATATCTCAATATAAAAATTGATATCAGTTTGTAATTTACTGTAATAGTTTGTGGTAAGAAGTTCTATGATGTTTAGAGCAAATGATGCTCATAGTTCTATGTTTAAAAATAGCCCTGGGGCTGACAATTTGGCTCAGTCTTCAGATAAGAGCACTAACTGCTCTTCCAGAGGACCTTGGTTCAATTCCTAGCACGCCCATCTGTAACTCCACCTCCAGGGAATCTGGTGACTTCTTCTGGCTTCTCTCAGCATTAGGCATACATGTGTTGCACAGAATTATATGCAAGCAAAACTCTTATACACAGAACATAAAATTTTTCAAAAATTAACATAAATCATCAGCCCCA
This sequence comes from Rhynchomys soricoides, assembly GCA_019843965.1. Classification (NCBI taxonomy): domain Eukaryota; kingdom Metazoa; phylum Chordata; class Mammalia; order Rodentia; family Muridae; genus Rhynchomys; species Rhynchomys soricoides. Next base: position 5,406,224 of record JADRCH010000007.1, on the reverse strand, counting down.
TCTATAATCTGGGTTGAAGTTTATCAAAGCTTCATCTGAAATCCATAAAAGTAATTGATGCTGACATAGCAACATAGTGGGCCATATATTATTCTAAATCCTGATATATGCTAACTCTCAAGCCTATAAGTATTTCTGAAACTCTGAAGTGAAAACTCAGAGAACCCATAGTTAAAGGCAGGGAGATGATTCCATGATAAAGATGCTTGCCCTGTAAGTCGTATGAGCTGAGTTTAAATACATGGAACCCATGAGAAAAAATGGATGTAGTGGTCTATATCTGTAATCCAAGTACCCCTGGAGTGAATTGGGAGGAGGAAACGGGAGAATACTCCCAGAAGCTGGAGAGCTAGTCTAAAGCAGTGATCTTATGGGGATTGATGGCAATCTCCTTTTGTTTTTCAAAGCTTCTCTAATGAAAATATGTTACTTTATGGACACAGATGACTTTGTGTCAAGAATGAGACAATGAGGCATTATTTTCATCCCACCTCCAGGTATCTGCATCCAGAAGGATTGCCTTCTGACTATACAATGAGTTTCCTGTTCCGGATTCTTCCTGACACGCCGCAGGAGCCATTTGCTCTTTGGGAGATTTTAAATAAAAATTCTGAGCCGCTAGTTGGGATCATTTTGGACAGTAAGTATATGTATGTGTGTAGCAATTGCTATATACATGATAATGCATGTGGCATGTCATCTTGTTATTTCATGTTGCAACATAACTTATGTAATGTATAAACAACAAACAGTGAATTATGAAATCACTGATTCATTCACCTATTAACCGATTCTCTCAAGAAATGTCCTCTGGGGGCTGGAGAGATTGTTCAGCAGTTAAGGTCTTCCAGAGGTCCTGAGTTCAATTCCTAGCAACCACATGGTAGCTCACAACCATCTATAATGGGATCTGATGCCCTCTACTGGTGTGTCTGGAGACAGCTACAGTGTACTTACATACATAAAATAAATAAATAAATCTTTAAAAAAACAGAAAGAACAACAAAACTTTCTCCCTGAGTGCCTGCTTGGTGCCAGTGTTAGGCACAAAGTGGTTCTCAATCTATGTGCTGTGGCCATCAGAAAACACATATTTCTGATGGGCTTAGGAACTGAGACACCCATCTGAGGGAGAACCATCAAAGGAAGCTTTCCTCTGTCCTGTTCTAAAGTGGAGCACGTAGTGATCAGCTTTTGATTTATGTCACTGAAGTTGCTGAGTCTCAAAATTAGAATGAAGCTAGAATCTAACCAAATAGCAAAGTTACAGTTATGAAATAGTAATGAAAGTAAAACTATGGTTGGGGGTTCCATGGGAAATATATGTTTTCTACAGTCACCACCCACAGGTTCAGAACCATTGCTCTCTGTAGATGGTGAACAAGGTGGAGCTAGACAAGCAGTTTCTACTAGAGAGTGAAAACTGCAGGCAGATCAAAAGTAGGGGGAGGGGAAGAGTGCTGGAGAGGTAGGACCTGAGGTTCATTTATTGGACATGGTTATGATAAATACGAATGCCTATTTGATATTCCACATACTGCCAATTTGGCCGTGTCATGTTTGGAGAAAATTCTGAGCTAGACATAAAAATTTGGAAGCTGTGTGTGTGTGTGTGTGTGTGTGTGTGTGTGTGTGTGTGATACATGACACCACACTCTATTGTTCAGAAAGTGAAGAGAAGAGCATGAGTCCAGATGCTGGGAAACTACAATACTTGGAGGCAGGAAACTTGAGGAGGAACTATCAAGGGAAGCTTTCCCCTGTCCTGCTCTGAGTGTAGCACACAGCGTTCAGCTTTTGATTCATGTCGCTGACATTATTGAGTCTCAAAATTAGAATGAAGCTAGAATCTGAAACACGAAAGGCATGACTACCTTCCAGCAAACTTTTAGATGAGGAGATTAGTAATAATAAATAAGATTATTATTTCCAAAGGAAATAAAAGAGATGGTTAAATATGGAAAGCCACCAACAAGTAAACAAGCATAGTTTGAGGAAAACCATCTACCTTGATATGGAAACTAAAAAGAATCTACAGACTGAAAGGGATTAAGCCATTAACTCCGTATATGTCCTAGGCTCAAAAATAAAGAAGTCTTAAAATGACTAAAATTAGCTTGCTCTGTGTCCTGGTTAACTGTCACTGTGACAGTGTAGAGTCACTTGAGACAGCATAGAGTCACCTGAGAAGGGAGTTTCAAATAAAGGACAAGATTGGTTTGTGAGCCTGTCTATGGTGGATTATCTTGATTGTTAATTGATATAGGAAGGTCCCGCCCACAGTGGGCAGCACCTTGCCTAGGTAGGTGGCCCTTTACTGTATAAGAAAGCTAGATAAGCATGAATCTGCTAACAAATCATCATCAAGCAGTATCGTCCATGGCTTCTGCTGCTCTCTTTGGTTGTACAGAATAATAAACAGGCTGGCTTTAGTTTCTTGCCCTGAGTTCAGTGATAGACTTATAACCTGTAAGCTTAAATAAGCTTTTTGCTCCCCTTGATTGCTTTTGGTCAGTGTTTCTTACAGACAAGAGGAAGGAAACTCCATTTAAAAGCAAAGTAAAAATTAAATATTAGTGTAAGAAAGCCCTGTTGAGAAAAGGGTATTTTTATTTATATTAAATTATTTTATTTATTTACCTTTCAAATGTTGCTCTCCTTCTTGGTCCCCCCTCCCAGAATTCTTCATCCCATCCTCCCCTTTGCCTCTGAGAAGGTGCTCCCCTACCCACCTACTCCCTCACCTATCCACCTCCACCCCGCTTTTATTTTTAATAATGAAATATTCCTTGTAAGACAAAGGACTGATGTCTCAGCCCCTCATGTTGTTTAAGATGTAGTTCCAAAAGAACCGATTTACTATTTTCTGTCAAACCGAATTTTAGGAAAAAGATATTCATCCTTTTAAACTTTTCTTTATTTGACTAGATGGTGGAAAAACTCTAACTTATTTCAACTATGACTATACTGGAGATTTTCAAACTGTCACTTTTGAAGGACCTGACATCAGGAAAATGTTCTATGGGAGCTTTCACAAGGTAAGTGGGGCTTCATTTAATGGAATTGTCAATTACATTATCTGTCACAAAGAGCAGCACAGAAATGCATGAGTATGTGGGGGTGGGGGGAAGGTGGGTTGTTGTTTTGTTTTTTTTTTTGAGATTAGGTCATTCTACATAGTTTTGGCTGTCCCGGAACTCACTTTGTAGAGGGCAGGCCTCAAACTCACAGAGATCCACCAGCCTCTGCCTCTTGAGTATTGGGATTAAAGGCATTCTCCACTACACTCGAAGTGTATTTCTTAAACTTCATGGAGCTTTGGATTTCAGAGTTTAACTGGAGTAGGAATTGCTTCCTTTAAGACTTGATAATGACACCTAAGATTCTGAGTAAGTAGTTCTGAGATGGGACACTGACCTGTGATTCCTAGCAGACTCCCATGGGATATATTGACAGATTTGACCCAGATTTCCCCTTTGAGGAGAAAGCACCACATTGCTAAGCAACTAGTGCTCATTTGCCACATTACATAATATAACACACAATGTGTAATGTAGTAAAGATGTCTGGTTGGGCGGGTGACATAGCTTAGTGGGTAAATGCACTTTGCACCATGTATTGAAGGCTTAAATGATCTGACTTTGATCTGTGAAACCAGTGTGAAAGATGGAAGGAGAGAACCGACTCCACAAAGTTGTTCTTTGACCTCTACACACATTACTGAACATATGTGCATGTGTGCGAGCGCGCGCTCATGCACAAACACACACATACACACACACAGAGAGAGAGAGAGAGAGAGAGAGAGAGAGAGAGAGAGAGAGAGAGAAGATTGCTGGCCTTCTTGGCCAATTGGAGCTTTCTATGATTTTTTGGTATCTTTACTGCATACTGTATAATTCAAAATAATTACATATGAAAACTTAACTTTTTTCTTGTTGGATAGGATTACATACCCATATGAAAAGTATGTGTGTGGGGAAGGATTTACAACTGAAGGTTTACTAATTAAAAGTTCTATTAACACCTCTTTGAATTTCACTAGAATAATGGGTGATTCTGTTCTCAGTTGTGTAGAGTATATTTCCAAGCAGCCTGGGAAAACTGTAAGGGAGATGTGAAGCCTTCACAATGTCATTTGTGTCAAAAGAGGATTGTAATCACAGTCTCTGGCTTAGGCATGGGCTAATGTTCTCACTTCAAGGAACTCTTTATGTGTCCTAGCTTTGTTTACCTTACCATAACTTAAGAAGCTAGAAGTGAGGTTTGTTAATGATTGGCTTTAAATTTGTAGACCTTTAAAAGCTTAAAAGCTGTATAAAGAAATAATTTCTTCTAGTTTATGTGTTAGTCAAGCCAAACAAGAAACAAAATAAACTGATGCAGCATATGGATGGAAGATGTCAATGAAAGTTCAAGTCACACTGATCAGATTTGATTTGTTCATAGCATTACAATCAAGTAAATATCTTTGCTCTTTATTGATTATTAGTTGCCTCTTTCTTTTACATTTTGGATATAAAATATAGTCCCAAAATGTTAGTAATTATGTAAGTAATTATGTAAGTGGAATACCCACTTGTATGTGTATCCAAAGAAGCAAAATATTTTTGAAAATGTAAATATGCACAGTATTGTTTTAAACATTTAGAACAATCTCCCTAGAACATACAGAAATCAATTTCTACTCTTGTAAATGTTAGTGTTAACGAGAAGCAAGCAATGTGGTAGGACTTTCCTAGGGGTATTTAAGCAATGGTTAGCTTCTTTTTGAGAGGAAAAATTCTAATGAATTGTACTGCTGAAACAAAACATTCAATAAAAATAGGTAGGAATCTACCTGCTTTTCATGGGACAGAACAAAGTTGAACAAACCAGGAAAATAAAACTTTAATTAATATAAAAGATGTTATGTTACTGACAGGACAAGTCTGCTCATGATTTGAGCATGGTGTTAGCTGGCTTAGTTTTTATAACCTAGCTTCACATCATCCAATACTCTTTGTGGAGTTGCCATGGATACCTTTCTTTGGGAGTGAAATCATTACTGGAGTATGGATTTTACTTTCTTTTCACTGGTCTGTCACCAATAAGTAGAATTCATGAAGCAAAAATAATCCCAAGCAAAATGTGTAGAAGGCCCATATATTTCTATGGCAGAACTTGATTAGAGAGGTTTATTTACAATAATGGTTACTTAAATGATGAAAAGATCTGGCATTTCCATATCCTGACAAAGAACCTGTGACTGCTGAAACAGGGCTGTTCATGTTCTTGAGACTGTAGTTTCAGAAAGTCACACCAGATAGTAAACTGAAGGCTTCTTCTCACTCGTATTCATTTCTCTCTTTCCCCTCCCTTAAGAAAATGTCCTTCACTCTCAGGACACCTTCCAGCTGCAGGAGATGGGGAAAATTGGGGAAGGCAGTGGGGGAAGGAACGAATTAGAGCTAACCATAACTACACATTCATAACATCCGTAATACCACACAATAATTTGTGTGCTAACTTAAACATCAAGAAAGGTAAACTAAAATCTCTTATAAAAAGTGGCTCCTTTAAAGTATGCCAAAGTAAAGAATCTTATAGGGATGATTCTTGAATGTTGAGCAGTCATGGAGAAGGTACATAGCAAAGTACTGAGAGGCAGAATTCTCTTCCTTCTCTGTACTTCTTAACAGTGAGTAAATTGACAGTTGTACAAATAGATTTATAATTCTACCTGCATAGGACTTCCTGAAACATCTTTTATTTTGTCTAGCTCCATGTTGTTGTCAGCAAGACTTTGGCCAAAGTGGTTGTTGACTGTAAGGAAGTTGGCCAGAAGGCAATAAATGCATCAGCAAATATCACGTCGGATGGTGTGGAAGTACTAGGAAGAATGGTCAGATCAAGAGGACCAAATGGAAACTCTGCACCAGTAAGTAGACAAGGAAGTGGACTGTGTGTCTGTTACAGGAAAAATTCCTTTAATATTTATTTAGCTGTTTTTTCCTTCCTTCCTTCCTTCCTTCCTTCCTTCCTTCCTTCCCTTCCTTCCTTTCCCTCTTGGCTTTTCTTTTAATGTTTATTGTTCTCTGATGACAGAGTAGAAATTTTTTTATTCACTTTACTTTCCACTCACTGCCCCTCTCCTGGTCACCCCTTCCCACAACCCTTTTCTCTTTTCCCCTCCCCTTATCCTCTGAGTAGGTGAGGGCCCTGGGAATCCCTGCCCCTGCACATCAAGTCTCTGCGGGGCTAGGCTCATCCTCTCCCACTGAGGCCAGACGAGGAAGCCCAGATAGAAGAACATATCTGACTGTTAAAGAGATGAATGGATGGGTGGATGGATGGATGAATAAATGCATAGATAGATAGATAGAGAGAGAGAGAAGTAGATGACAAGTGATAGATAGGTGACAGGTGATAGATAGATGATTGATAGATAGAAGATAGATGGTGACTCTTTAGGCAAATATGGATGTTCAAGGCAGTAGGCTTCTGTATATTGTAAAGAGAATGCTTCAGGTACTAGGCTAGTTAATTATCTAAATGTATTTTAGGATTTGAATATTATAATATTCTGCACTTTGTGACATAAGTGGTTTTTTATTGGAATTCAAAACTCTACATGTACAAATTCATACAAGAAAATACAAATCCATACAAAATTTTGCAACATTATACCTAGGAAAGTGGCATATGCCTCTAATTTGGGTATATTTTAAAACTATTTTGTGTCATCAATTGCCCTTTTACTTATGTAAAGATCTTTCTAAAATAATTTTTACATCATTAAAATGGAATTGAAGTCTGGAAGACTTTTAATTGGCATAGAGTCACTTTCCCTTCACTCTCTCCCCACAAAAAAGAATCCCAGTGGCCACAGGATTTCATTTTAACAGTAAGCATTCGCAGCTCATTAGCAGCACTCAGCTGAGTCATCCTAAAGCTAGTAACATTTTAGTTTTAAAAAGACTCTGATATTCGAATCTACATTTCTCCTCTATGTAACACTAGAAACTGTGTTCAAGAGATTGTAAAAACACAGACTCAGAAAACTAAGGCTACAATGCATCAACAAATGCAGGCATGAATAGATGGACCCATTTTAGAGAGAGAGGGCAACTCTAGGCCCAAATCACTTAGTACTATCATGATTTTCTTAATTTTAGGCATGGTGCATCTAACATCCCTGATGGTAATACTCAAAGGTGAGCAGCTATATTAGTGGACAAATGCAAATTTTCACAGCAATGAATTTTTCATCCACCTCACCTTTAACAGACAACTAAATGCTCATTTGCAACTTGATTATTGGCAGTCACATCTTTTTGCTTTTTTCATTCATTCATATTTTCCCTCTCTAGGCAGTATAAATTCTCCAAACAGAGACAACAACATGGGCTTCTTTTAAAAAATATCATCACAGTTTCTGACACATTTCTACACGCAGAATAAGTGCCCAAGAAACACTTACTAGAGCGTAAATAGAAATGGACTATTTCTCATATAAGTTTGCTTGTGGTCCTGAGCCTAGGACCTTGTGAATATCGGGCAAGGAGCTCTGACTGAGCTACATTCTAGCCTCAGACTATCTGACTTGCTTAACTTATTTCCTTCAACACTGTTATCTTTAGCAGACTCTACTATAATCTCTTAATATATGACCTACCCTCACCTATTTGTATTTTATACTTACAACTTTATAATAACAATTATAGTGTGTTTCAAATTATATCAGAAGTAATAATGTACTCCATATACATAACCAATAAAATATGACAAAATGTATTTGCACACCTAAATGTGCCTGTATGTCTCAGGTACACTGATGGTAAGTTTTCTCTTAGGGACACCAAAGCAATGCAGTTAAACAGAGGGCCCTTTGTGGCAACTTGCAGCCACAAGGAGACAAAGGAGGAATTTATAGATTTCAGTAACTAAAGAGTTCTTTGTAAGGCTACTAGGAAAACAGCCATAGCTTCTCTTCTAATCTAGACGCCTATGAAGGACTCCTAAATAGATTTTTAGTCTTCCCACTTAACTAAAGAATTTGCTTATGCTGAAATGGATAATATTAGGTTAGATCTTAAAAATGCAATCGAGTATTCAGTCACTCCTCCTTCTGGGGGTGTTGCTTAATGGTATTAATGCCATTTGATAGAAATCCTGGCCTTTCAATTTCAGTTTCCAAAAGTGTCCATGTCAGTGTTGGTCTTCGTCTGTAACCAGCAGAAGGCTCTGTGTAACGGCCCAGTTTAGAGAGTTCCATGAGGAATAATTATAACAGTAGCTCATAGACCGGCATCACCTGACACATCTAACATTAATTCAAAAAATCGCAAGATTCTAAGGATTCCCTGTTAAAAGATAATGCCTCCTTTCAAACCATAGTTGGATGAAGGAGAGAGGATTTAGGGTCATAACTACTGTAGAGAAACTGCTTACATTCTTAATAAAAACAACTCATGCTCAGAAATGCAAGATTCTGCAGGCGGAGGCTGTCCCCAGGGAGCCTAAACTAATAAGCAGGCTTTACTTAGCTGTCAAAACGTATGTGTAAAGAAAAGTAACTGCTTCTCCTTTCCAGTCTTTCTTTGTAAGAGGTTTGTTACCTTTTTTTTTTCTTTGGTTGATTCTAGAAGAATCTTGGCCTTCTGGAATGGGGACCGTGTTTCCTAAAGTGCTTTTTCTACCTTTGGAATCCAACACTGAGGCAGTTATTCACTTGGCATTTACTCAGCCTCCTGCTATTGAAATAAAAGAGAAATATGCCAAGAAATAAAATTATAGGAGCCACCTATAATTTTATTCACTGAGTAAAAGTTTTGGTGTAGAATTCAGCAGTAGACTAGCTGATGACGCTTCAGTAGCCAAGTGTTAACCTTTCTCTCTATGGAAAGCAGGCTTCCCTTCATTCCATATATTCTGATCACAGTTGCCCCTATCACTCCCCTACTTCTCTCTCTCTCTCTCTCTCTCTCTCTCTCGATTTTTTGAGACAGGGTTTCTCTGTATAGCCCTGGCTGTCCTGGAATTCACTCTGTAGACCAGGTTGGCCTCGAACTCAGAAATCCGCCTGCCTCTGCCTCCCAAGTGCTGGGATTAAAGGCATGCGCCACCACTGCCCGGCTATTCCCCTACTTCTCTACCCACCCATATCCTTACCATTTCTTCATCCTACACATTAAAATACAAACAGGTATTCAAAAATATCAATAATAAAATAACTAAAGACAAACAAACCAGGATAAGGCAAACCGAAAAAAAACCAAAAACCCAAAAACCAAAACCAAACAAACAAAAAACCCCAAATACTCACGAAACACATACAAGTACATACCTGTGCCCACACACACACACACACACACACATACACAAACACCACATGCACACACATGTATATGCGCGCACACACAGACACACACACATGAGAGAGAGAAATTAAAATAAAATAAAACCGTAAGTTATAAGCAAACCATCACTTGGACAAAGTGGCAGGCTACAGAATGTGAGAAGATTTTTACCAACTACCCTTTCAATAGAGAGCTAATACCTGAAATATATAAAGAAGTAGAAAAAATAGAAAACCCTGATGTTAAGAAACAAGTGGTAAATTTTTGAAATGAGTTTTCCATGTATTGCTTCTTTAAATCCTTAAATTATAACAGTTACTAACTCATATGCCTGCTGTGGTCTGTGAAATGTGTATTCCCGTGAAATAGCAATTTAATATTCTAAAACCACAGGAAGAGATATTCATAGTCTTCACTTTATTGATGCTAAACTTAGCTTTAAATGAATGAGAGCTCCCATTTAAAAAAAAAAAAATTGAGGAAGTTGAGATATGAAACTCCGACCTCCCCAGGACTGTCTGGCTTCCATTCCAGTGCTGTCTTCTGCTAGACTAGACTCTGTCCACCGTAAGACAACAAGTCTGATCCAGCGACCACATGACCAATGTCTTCTTTCACAGCTTCAAGGACTCACTATTTCTGTTAACAAGCTTGGAAATAACTCTGGTCAAATCTTACTCTCAAAATATTTCTATACATAAGCATTTATTCTTATAATAATAAGGCACAATAAATGTTAACTTTCACTTCTGAATTGAATTGGAATGCTCATGGGTTTCCTAAAATAAATAACTTAAAAGCAAGCCATAGCTAGGAATTCTACCATGGCAAATGCCAAGTTCTTCTTACTTTGTTGATGAAATCAAGAAGTTGGACACCTGGTGAGAAATGGAAGGTGGCCTAGGTCTCTGCAACTGTCTATAGGATTATCTTATGTAAAGAAAGCTTTTGATTTGTACAAGTACATAAAAGCACTTACATTATTTAAGAAAAAAGTTGGAGGAGAAAATACAATACTGAGTGGAAAGGGGAGCCAAGCAAACTTTGAAACACCCATTCATAGATCAAAATGACTCAAGTAAAAAATATTTTAATTTTATTTTCTTGCTAACATTTGACCCCAAGTGACTTGCCTTTTGAGCTACACCCAGACAAAAATGTCCAGTGATGTAAAATGAGCATTTGTAATTGGCTGAGGATTCCATTTAGGTAAATTACAAAGTGTAAATGTACAATGTTTACTTGTCCTTTCTTGTGTTTAAAAAAAAATCTATGTCTTTTATATGTTTTAGTTAGATAGAACTAAATAGTTAGATAGTCTCTTGTGTTAACTGCCTGAGCTATGGCATCTTTTGAACTATGTTGTCTTGCATTCCAAGGCACTCAAGTATGAAGTGCTTTGACATAACATCTTTATGTTATCTCCTGTGGAAGTTGTACAACTATGCATGCCGTTGCTTTTGGAGTAAAAGCCAGAAGCCTTTTTGTTGTTGTTGTTGTTGTTGTTGTTGTTGCTGTTTTTCAATTCATCTTTAGAAATGTGCCTTGGGAAAGAAGTCCTAAGGACAGCTAAGGAATCTAAGCTATCACAAATACAAAACAACTATGAATAAATTTGGTGTACTCAAAGAAAAATTTGCTGATCCCATCTAAGCTGTGAAAGAAAAGGCATCCCACATAGTATAGTAGCATTCTTACTGGCTTCATCAAATATTTAGTGGATGTTTGATCCCTTCAGGAGATAAACTGAGCTCATACAAATCTTAGTCACTCCACAGGGCAGAGGGCTAGGCAAAAGTTTCTATGTAGACATTATACAGCAATAGGTGGCCAAGTGTTGAATGTTTATTGGAGAAACTTCAAGAAGGCTTGATGTATACTAGAGGTGGTGAAGGACTTTTGCTCTAAGTAAATCTTTCCATTCACTAAAATATTTTAACATGAAAGTTTTATCCAGGAATGCTAAATTTCTTAATGGAGGTATGATTTCCAGACATAGCTGACTCTAGTTGATGTTATCTATAATAAGACCCATTGAATAAATCTTCTCATGTGCAATAACATTGTAAAATCAAGCTGGGCTATCTTCATTTTAAGTATTAACATAAAAGATACATTTATTACTAAATAAACCACAAGGGTTTAGACCACACATTGGTCGGGCTGTTCAAATCTCAGCTGGAATTGAACTTTCATGATGGTCTTCAGTTACTCAGACTAAACTGTTTCAGGTCTTACAGACCTGGATTGCAGAATGGATGTGATTGTCACTGTGCTACATGGTGATACCCAAGGAAAAGATGTTAGACATAAAGTGCTTAGAACAGTAGCCAGTACAGAGCATATTAGTGAAGCATGTTGGTTAATATTGGTTTTTTGTTAATATTTTTCCAAATCATTAAAAGTAAATAATAATTTAGAAGAAATATATTCTGTATCTTCCCTTGCCACTCTTACTTTTGCTTTGATTCTACATTATTGGCTTATAAGATTTAGAAGTTAAGTTGTGAGAGAGTTGTGCACCAAACTTTGAAATGACAGTTACTATTTATTGCAGGTGTGTTGCAGGCACTGTTCTAGTACTCTCTCCATGTTAACTCATCTGGTCTTCACAACAAACAGAATAGCTAAAAGAATTGAGCATCTCCTATCTGAAACACTTAGAACTATGGAATTTGGAATATTCAAATACACACCATGAAAAATCTTGAAGACAGGATCCAAGTCTAGACACTAGATGTATATATGTTTTGTGTATACCTTTTACATACATTCAACAGGAACTTCTTTTATGGGTCTGCATTTTTCATGAAACCCACCCAGCAAAGCCAGATAGAGAAGTTTTTGGCATCATTTCAACAGTCAGAAAGCCTCATACATTCAGAGTGGGGGTATTCAGCTATACTTTCACAGATGAGCAAAATGAGAGTTCAAAACAGGCACTAATTTCTTCAAAATAACTCAGCTCACTAAGGCTGGACTCAGGACTCCTATCCCAGAAGCCTAGCTCCATAGGCTCCAATCTTCGTGCTATCTGAACTCTTCTTGCTATTTATATTAGCAAGTCTGCTGTAGTGCACTTTTGGAAATGTTTTCATTTTTAAGTTTTTAATTGATCATTATTTTGTTGTATGACTTCCCTGTTTTGGCTCATACGTCTGTCTTCACTAAGACAGATGAAGTTAAAATATCTAAGGGTGGTGGTGGTAAGTTATATGCTCTGCTGACATTTTAGCAAATAATACATTGCTATGATAATTTTAAGAAAGTAAGGTGTTTTGAATAATGAGTCCATTTTCAAAACTCAAAGTTTTTTTGTTTACTGGTTAGAGTAAACATTCCAATAATGCACACAGTTATTCTTGAGCATGAGAACAGAAAACCTGATTTCATTTTCTTGCTGTTAGAAGTGGATTTTTAGTGATACTCCTTGAACTTCTGGTAGCCTGTTTCAATAGAGCTAGCTATGTGAACACTGTCATTTCACCTTGAGGGCTCTGGGCCAAGGATGAGTAACATTCTTTGGACTACATATTTATGGTCTTTATTGAGAGCATTACTTGCTGGAGGAAAGTTGTAGATTAAAATGAAAACATTATCATATTCCCAGTTCTTTTATTGATGATATACTTCAATATTTCAAAATGCTGTAGAAAGAAATACATAGAAATAAATTAGGTCATTAAGTAGTGCTGGCCCCCATTAATGTTATAAAGATATTTTTGTATATTTCACTTTTTATTTTGAGTTATTACCAACATATGTGAATGAACTAAGGCTAAGTATTTACAGTGTGACAAATTGGTTAAATAAGAATACACAAAGTCCATGTACCCATGGTACTCATTATGAATCTCTCCCAGCACCTCATTGAGTACAATACTTATTTATAAGTCTCCCGTACCCTATAAGTTTTTCTAGCACAGAATTGTTTTGTTTTCTGTTTTCATTATTGCCTCAGAAAAGTCTATGCAATATCTTGCTTACAGTGAAAATGATTGCACAGAGGAATGAACCAAGTTTATTCCTCAGAGTTTCTGCATGTTTATTATGCGTGTTAGCTGCTATGCTAAGTGACTCGGAGATGAGCAGCTCCCCTGATCTTGAAGAATTGAAGGGTATGATAATACAGATAGATAATGGAGCAGTAGGTGAGACGTGACCTATGAAGGGCATCTAGAGTGCTTTATGACTACGGGGCATTTGGGAGGAGTTATAAGGGGCTTCCAAGGAAGACTTTGCCCACAGAACTAAGGTTATTGTAGATGTATCTGAGAAGAGGCAGAAATGATGGGAAGGGGATCTAGACAGCAGGTGGAGCAACTCTAGACAGAAGGTGTGATCATTCTCTGTTTCAGGAACAAAATTAGTTTGAGTTTATTTTTAAATTTATTGACCGGAATATTATGTTATAAATGTATTGGTATCTTATCTCTGGTGAAATAATTATAACTATGAACCACACTTTATCTGTATCGTCCTTATTGAATGATCATTATCTTTCTGAATCAGTTCCAGTTACAAATGTTTGATATCGTTTGCTCTACATCATGGGCCAGTAAAGACAGATGCTGCGAACTTCCCGGCCTGGTAAGAATTCTTTCACTTCTATTGAACAGTAAAATCTATCTTTTTTTTTTTCCCAAATGAGAGCCAGTTTCTCAATATTCATACTGTAAGCAATTCCTTTTGTGATAATAGTTAAAGTCAGGAAGGTTTAATAAAAAGACAGAGTAGAAGAAACTAATGAGTCCATCACATATAATCCCACGTGGTTTCAACTGTGTACCACAGATGCTGTTGACACATACTCCATGTGCTTTCAAGCTTCCTGCTTTACAAAGCTTCCCAGGCCAAAGGAAATACTTAGAAGTCAGATTTACGGAATGTTTAGCTGTAGGCCTCTTGCTTTTCCTAACAACTCAGTAGCCATAGCAGGCACTGAAAGGAAAAGACAGTAGTTTTGTTTGAGAAGCATATGCCTATTGAGTGTGGCAGTGTTGCCCTATCTGGAGATCAGACTATGCCTGTTCTTCCCTTCCTTTTACACACTGATTTGTCCCTTGGTCTTGCTTTTCATCCTAACAACTACTGAAACCTAGATTTGCAAAGATAAAACATTGAAAAGATTTGTCAAAATATGTTGTTGACATTGTAGAGTGTTTTTGTTTATGTGTTTTGTTTTGTGAGAAAGGTGTCATACCATCCACATTGAACTCAAACTAACAGTATAGCCCAGTTTGATTGTCAATTTGACACAGCCTAGAATCACCCAAGAGAGGAATCATCTACTTTAGATTAGCCTGTGGGCATATTTATAGGGAACTGTCTTGACTATTAATTGTGGAAGAACATAACTCACTCTAGGTAGCTCACCCAGGCAGCCAGGCCTTAATTGTATAAGAAAGTTAGCTAAGTAAGAGCCTGTGAATGAGCCAATGGGCAGAGTTCTTACGTGGTTTCTGAGTCAAGTTCCTGCTCTGACTTCTAAGTCAGCTGAAACAGACCCTTTCCTCTCCTAAGTTGTTTTTTTTCCAGAGTGTTTTTATGACAGCAGCAGAGATGATCCTAGAACAAGGATGACCTGGAACTTTGACCCTCCTGCCTCTAGCTCCCAAGTTCCAGGTAGCATCACTATGCCGGGAATGAAGCTCTGAACAATCTTGAGCTAGTTATTCACATGAAGTTCAGCAGATGCCAAGTGCTGCTGTATTTTCATTGAGTTCTTAAAAGATTCACAGTATCAATACAAGTTTAATAGCTTGGTCTTTCATGCCACAGGAATTTGGAACTGTAGTCTTAATCTACATGACACCACCAGAAAACTAAGCATTTCTCATTATTTTCTCATAAAGTTGTATCTCCATGTCTATGTACAGACACAAAAGGAGATTCATAACTCCTAGAATCCTCATAGAAAGCAAGCTGGAAGGGGAGGCTTTGCTGTGAGTGGATGTTGGCACGCCTTAATAATTAAACCCATATAATGAGCATAGTCAAGTCTTCATGAAGTCTAGAGGTTTTGATTTTAGAACTAGATTAAAATATTTACTGCAGGCAGTAAATTCCTGGGATCCTGTTTGGAGGAAGCAAGTAACTCATTCTTTCTTCATCAAAATAAGTTACTAAACTAGTCATGAATTAAACAAGAGATCTTAGTGTTACACTTAAGGGTAGATAGGTTGAGAAATGCAAGAGGAAACGGAATATCTCACAGTGTATCTAGCAAAAATGTGGTCATCAATTCTAGGAAGGATCCAGGCTTTCATTACTTTTCTCCTTGCTTTATTCACTAAAGACATATAACTTATGTCCTACAAAGACAGATCATCAACAGTAGCAAACCCACTGCTGGGTCTTGAAACAGGGGTGCCTGGTGCCAAATTCATCTGGGCAATCTTTAGGAATAGTTAAATTTATGTTTTAATTTAGCTGTCCAAGTATTAGAACTGATGAGATATGTCAGCAGGAGATGTGAATGGAAATCTTTCCTTATTGCCCACCATTTAAAGAAAAGACCATAAAAGGAGTATAGGTCATTTGTTTAACCATTTTGAGGATTTTGTTTTGAATATTTCAGAGACTCACTTACTTTCATCTTGGTAATCTGTTGTCTGGCCCTGTGAGGTCTTACATAATGACCTTTTTACCTACTCAAGAGGTCTGAAGGGCTCTGTGAAGTCCTATAGTTTCTTACCTCAGTGCTGAGGTTGTTTTGGCCTCTGCTCCAGATGGGATATTTAACAATTGCACAAGGCTGTTACCAGGCGCTCTGCTTTGTTATGCATTCTGGAAACTCCCTTGGATTTAGTCAGCCTAACATTACCAATCATTTTCTAACATCTCATGTCAGTAAATATCCCAAGAGAGAGAAAATAGGAGCTCTACCTTAACCTTCAGGTCCGTTGGGTTTCTTGGTTTCAGCTACAGAAGCTGATAGAATTGTCACAGGTCAGTTCAATAGATGTGCTTAAGCAGTTTTAATTCTTTGTTTTCATCCATATACAGTACTTTTGACAGAGCCTTTCAACAAGTTTTCTTTTATCCCTTAAAACAGAAAGACAGTGTAGCACAAGGAAAGTGTTTAGGGCCTTTAGTTCAAAGACCATTGCTGTTCTAAATGAATTAAATAGAAACCAAAAACATTCTCCACTCTCTCCTGACTTTGTTTCTTCACTTGGATTTCTAAGCTAGTTTCAGCAAATCCCTGTAAAGCTGTGATAATTGATAGTCCATATGCAGCCACACTGTCTTCTTCAGAAGAAATCTTGTACTTGGGAACCTGATAGCATAATGTTCACCTAAAATCTTAAAACATCTCCTAAAGTATTTTCTTAAAGTCAGTAAAGCTTATGTAGACTGTCTTGTTGACAATTACACTTTTTTTCCCTACTCAGCGGGATGAAGAGTCCTGCCCAGACCTTCCGCGATCCTGCTCTTGTTCAGAAGCCAATGAAGTGGCTCTGGGACCAGCTGGCCCCCCAGTAAGTCTTGCTAACTCAGCCTTGAATGTTCTTCAAGAGCTTTAACACCATTCCTCTTGGGTCCAATGTATGCTGCCTATTGGACTAAAAGGCTGTCACACACTTAATCCTAAGTAAACTTTGACACATCTACAAGATGATCTTCTCACCATGCCATGTGCCTTCCACTGCTTTATGTTCAGAATCCTCCCTTTAAGCCACTGTAGTTAGTCTTTAGTATAAGTTCTCATCATTGGGCCTCTGCTTACACTTGAAAGACTGGCATATCCTCCTGCTGCCTACTCCATGTAAGATGTTGTATGTGTTCTCTTAATGCTGTTGATTTATTTTCAAGTAGATCGCCATGCCCCATGAAAATTGGAATTGCATAGGGAAAGCGTTAGCTCAGTTTCAATGATCTTCAGTCCTTTTGCTCAACCAAAAGAAAAACTGTCTGGTGTCTGTCTCATGGCCTGCACTAACACCATTCACCTCCCCATTTATCATAGAGCATGTTTTTGCTATACAACCTTCAGTAAGGGAAAAACCTAAGTAAACTGAATAACATCATCTATACCATATTATTTTTTAAGGTGATATAGTATGTTTAATAACATGCTTTTCCATTTATTGCAATTCTATATTTGCTTTTACAAATATTTATTTAAATGCACTGTTCAATTAAAACAGTCAGAGGATGCACACATATGTATTTAGGTGTATGTTTACAAACAAGGACAAATACATAAAGAATATATTTACATACTTATTTCATAGTACATAGATATGTTTAATACAGAAAACTGCCACTAAAAATTCTACAGTTTTACATAAGTATGTCAGAGCATCTTGGAAAGAAATGTAAATGATTGTAGTTTCAAAAACACTAAATTATTTTTATTTCTGTGTAAATAAATGGAGTTGAATTGTGGCTTTCTCATTGGCTTTCTATGAAGTTTTGGTATAAAACACATAATTTCATTCCAATTGAGTATTTTATTCTTTTTATCTGTGAATAAAACCAGCATTATACAGGCTCTAAATAAACAAATCCTATAAGTATTTTTCATGCTTAAAAGCACCTGAATCAGAGATTATCTGAGGCTCTAAAATGATCCACAGGAAGAGCCAGAACTGGGTGGGAAGTTTCCAGTCAAAGATCATGATGAATGTTTACTAGTACATAATGTGTGGGCTTCATTGAAAATATCAATGACCTAATCCCATATTATGAAAAAAGTATGCTGTTTGGAGATTTGTCTTTGAGCTAATACTTAACATCTGTTTGCCAGGGTGGTCCAGGACTCCGAGGACCAAAAGGCCAACAAGGTGAACAGGGTCCGAAGGTAACATGTTCTTTCTTCATCTCAAGTAGGCATAACTTCAGAGTTAAATGCGACTTTATTTACTCTTGTGACTTACAGTATCTTATGTGTTTGCAACACTCATGTCAAGCAATTTTTACTTATAGTGAAGATGTGTTTTTTTACTAAAACAAGTATTTAGTAACTCAGTCAAATGAAAGGCCTTTGTGACAGACAAGAATGCTGGTGTTCTATGTGGCTTAGTCTGCAAGGTGGCTCTCTCAGGCATATGGTTCTCTTTCTTCATCTGTAACAGAAATGTGTCTTAAGCAGAATCATGAAGTTACAATGTAGCCTCAGTCCTTTCCAGAGAATTTCCAACGGTTTAGATTTCTTCTCCTATTTTGCACTATATATAATCATACACGCAGCATTTCTCGATTCTCAGGACCCAATGCCACCAACTATAATGCTCTAGGTCATGCACTGCAGAGGCATCAGCCAGCCAAAATGACCAGGCTATGCCAACCCACATCAAAACACATATTTTTCTCCTCTGCACAAAGGCATCCTAAGGACTGGCTGAAGCCCAGTTACTAATTGAGTTCAGGCCTCATCCTCTTCCTTCCCTTTGGATTCTGGAAAATCTTTAACTGATCTCCTATCTCCAGTGCCTTGCCTTTCTGATTGATTCTGCACATCTGCTTTCAGATTAATTTCCTGAGAGTCTACACTGTATTTATGCTTGTTTCAAGTGTACAGTCATGGACCATAGTTTGGCTATTGTTGGCATGATATTCATGGCCCTTCCTTTCATAAAGATTTGTTTTATGTGTATGGGTGTTCTGAATGTATGTCTGTACACCACTTGTGTGTGCAGTGCTTGTGAAGCAGGTCCTCTTGAAGAGCATCCAGTGCTCTTCCCCAAGTCATCTCTCCAGCCATCAAGACCCTTTCTAAGTTGATTCTCCATCTCTGTCTTGTGACATTACTCTTTCGCCATTTCTGTAACACCAGTCTTACTGATTTAGTACTTTGAATGCATTAGATTTACATAATATGTATTCATATAGCAGAAAGCATTACACTAAAAAAAGAGTTTTACATTACAATTGGAAACAGATGATGCAAGGTAGGACATGATGTGAGCAAGGAAGAGAAGGAAATGAAGGAAAGCTGAAGACAATCACATATTATCTAATCCAGGGGCATGGGATGTATCCTTTATGATGTTTCATTTTCTGAGATGGGCTTGCTGTTTCTTACCTGACTGTATCTCATGCTGTAAGAAAGGGCAGGGTTGAGTGCTTCCTCTCAACAAGATTGCTCTGGCTTTTTCTTTGGGTCACCCATGGAGTCCAGGAGCTCCTATGCTTTCTGGATTCTGCCTCATAGAGCCTCGCTTAGCAGGGATCCATTATTTTTCCAACATTCTGAGTGGACAGCTCTTCATAGGATGAATGTGAGTTCATTCAGATATTTGGTGACCCTAAGGTAACTCATTTTCTCTAATTACTTATTCCCGCAGGATTGTCCCTAGTATGATTATTTCTGCTTGGCAGTTTTATCAAACAAAGGATACTGGTGACACAGAGATGTTGCCTTGCCATCTTTGTGGACAGTATGAGAACAGAGACACTATACCTTCCTTAGGGAAAGTCCCAGCATGTGCTCATTCCATTGTACCACTAGATAATAAGAATTTGGATCAAAAAAAAAAAAAGTCACTGGTCTCTTCTAGCCTATTTGCTTTATATTTTAAAGAACAAAAGGAGCCATCTACCTTCTGCCTTACTCTTCAATAATACATACATTACATAGTACTAAACTCCTACTGCTAAACATCCTTAGTGGTATGTATAACTTGCCCCCTTCTCAAGCACATTGCATTGTTTTTGATTCCAGTGCTCTTCCTCATAAACCTTGTGTGCTTCTTTATAAGGATAGTTACTACCTGGTGTTCAACCGTCTCATTTCCTAAGCAATTCTCAAACCACTGGTGATCTCTATTGCCCTCAAAATCCTGCAAAGCAATTCTCACTAAGCCACGAGGTGTGACTAGTTCCACAGGTGGTTGTTTAATGCTCATCTTCCTTGAGACCTCTGAAATGTAATAGTTGACTCATTTGGCCAATTAGAATTAGTTTATTCTTCGCTACTTTATCTTCATCCCGATCCTAGCTTTTTGGCTTTTTCAGATTCCTTCCCCAGCTTTCTTCTTCCCTATTCTAATTGTCATATAATTTTAATCAATTTCAGCTTTCAATGTGCTGTTTAGAAAATATTTAATTTTATTTTTTGTCTCTGTGTATGGGTGCTTTGCCTACATAAGCATCTACATCAGAAGATGCTGTTGGATCCCCTGGAACTAAAGTTACAGACAGTTGTGAGCTACCATGTGGTTACTGGGAATCAAGTCTGACTCTTTTGAAAGAGCAGACAATGCTCTTAACCACTGACCTATCTTTCCAGGCCCTTTCAATATGTTCTACACAACCTCATATATGAGTATGACCTCTGTACTCCATAGGCTGTCCAGCTGAGACTTTTACAGATTCCATGACTGCTGGATTTTTCTGTGTTTTCATTTTTTCCACATACTTAATCTTAAAGAAACGTATTCTGTCCTGATTACTTATCTGTAGTTTATATCACTAGGATTTTTATTTCATAGTTCTTGTCTCAAGTAATGTATTCAGCAGTTTCACATTTGAGGTGATTTACAACTTAGACACACAAAATTATACATACCAAAGGAATCAGTATTTTGAAGAGACTACTCCGCCTTTGTTTATTGAAAAACAAAAACAAAACAAAACAAAAAAACGAATAATAATGAAGAATAAACGAACTCTAATTGGCCAAATGAGTCAACTATTACATTTCAGAGGTCTCAAGGAAGATGAGCATTAAACAATTAGATACTAAGCAGAAATAGCCCAATTACCCACCAAAAGATGAATTGGTAAGAAAAGGTGATGTCTGTAAAGGATGCAATACTATTTAGCCATTTAAGAATGTCAAATTTGGTAATTTGTGATGACGTGGTGGACCTTATAAAATGTGATAAGTAAGTCAGGCAGAGAAAATCACAAGTGATTTTATGTATATGCAAAATCTAAAAAAATGTGAAAATTATGAGCAAAACAGTGAGTACTCAAGGCTCATGAAGAATGAGGCAAAATTGGTGATTATATATGAAGTTATAGGGGAAACACCTTCTAATATTCCACTGAATAGTAGGTTCCATAGGCAACAGTAACATATTTTCTATTTCAAAGAAGCTAGAAGGAAGAATTCTTAATGTTTTCAACACACACACACACACACACACACACACACATGTTTGTGGGGCTAGATGTTCTCACCTTTGATTAATATATTATACATGCATGTGTGCAGAAGTAGTACCATGTGGTACTGCATTAATGTTCCTGTCCACTAGAATAGAATACTACCCAGGTACAGATCTTAATTTAATAAAGCAATAGCCTTTGCTGTGGACACCAAATTTGACAGGGAAGAAGACACTGATCATAAATAAATGTTCTGAGTCTAAGGTTCCTTGCTGAGTTGTTTAAAGCATAAAGAAGTGGGAGCTACTGATGTGAAATCGATTCCTGACTCTGGAAAAAAAGAGAAGATGGTTTTGAGCTTGGGGTTCTTGGTGGCTGCAGAAGAACCTCGCTGTGGTTCTGTAGGGAGGTCAGGAAGAAAATGAGCTTGGTGTAAAGTTCTCAAAAAGAAGCTGGGGTGCACCTGGGGTAGGAAAGGACAGCAGGGAGATAGAGAAAAGGCTGTTCATCCAGTTTCCTTCCTGGACCAGAAGGGTGGTCCCGCAGTGCATTCTCCTTTGGGAAGTGTTAGGCGGTTGTAGGCGGCCTATTTGCTCACATAATTGGCACAGCATTCTTACATGCAGAAACAAAATAAATAAAGCTGATGAAATCCTGGTGTGTTTATTCTTATAGCTTACTGATGACATTTTACCCAGAAGGTAAATTATTTGAAGCTTTGTGTCTTGTTACCCTCTGAGCATTCCATGTCTTAGAAGTTTATCAGGAACTAAGTGTTGTATACAGGAATATCTTTTGAGTATTAGATCTAACTTCTAGAGTAATTTTTCCCTCTTGCTTTCTAGGGACCAGAGGGACCTCGGGGAGAAACAGGTCCTGCAGGACCTCAGGGCCCCCCTGGACCCCAAGGACCCAGTGGTCTATCTATTCAAGGCATGCCTGTGAGTTGTGTGCACATATTCACATGGGTTTTATTGTTATTTGTTTTCCATGAGGACATGAAGAATGAGCTTTTATAGTCTGTGTCTTACCAATGAGTCTTAGTCCATTTGAAAATCACAAGGACAGACTATTTGTTAGCTTCACAGTCAGTTGCTTGCTCAGTAATGGCAATCTTTCAACAAAACAGGCACAGGAAGGGAATAAGCATTGCCACAATATTACACCTGAGGATGGCAAGTCAAGGTGGATACCCTTTGCTTTTCTAAATTCTTTTGCAAAAATATTATTTCTCTGAGTGTTTGTGTGTCATGCATGTGTGTGGTACACATGTGAGCATGCACTCATGTACTATCCACACGGATACGTGTTTTTGTGGGTGTATTAAATGCAGGTGTATGTGTGTATGTATGTAAGAAGAAACAAGAGATCATTATTGGGTATCTTCCTCAGAAGTTACCTACCGTGGTTTTGTGTGACAGTGCCTTCATTGGCCCACCTATGCCCAGTGCCCTATCCCAATGTTAGGAGTACAAACATATGATACCGTGTTCAGATTTTTATTTATAATATGGGTCCTGGGGAATGAAACTCAGGTAGTCTTCCTAAGTGGGGGGCAAGCACTATACCCACTGACTTACCCTCCCTAGCCCTTGACTATACTTTTAACAACTAGAAGGTAACAACTGTTAAACCAATTCATTATTGATGTGTATCCATTGGGGATGTTGAGTATTAAAAGATATTATATAATTCCTTATTTCTACTGTCAACAGAATACAGTTCAATGAGTAAGTTATAGAGTTTAGATTGTGGTCATTAAATGGCTATTTTGAAATACTTAATATCGTTGAAAAGAAATCCAATTTAATTCACTGAAATATATACGATTTCAAAGAAGCTATAAATAACATTGAAATATTCGACTCCCCCCACCTCCGCCACATGTTAGCATTATCAGCTTGACCATCTGTACACTGTGGATTGGAATTGTTATTGTACATAAACATTTAGTTCTACAGGAATGTTTATATGGATGACATAGCATATGTGAGACATGAAATAGGACATGTGGCTGGTAGTGTAAAAGAAGTTTACTGTTGAAAATACTCTAACAGTGTGTGAGTGGATCTAGAGACCAAGAACTTACATCTGTGAATCTAACCCTGTATACTTTTGGATACTCAGGGAATGCCGGGTGATAAAGGAGATAAAGGAGATTCTGGCCTTCCTGGTCCACAGGTACTATTTTTGCTGTTAATCTTTTGCCAGGGATAGAAACCTGCAGCTTATGACATCAGCTGTAACCTTGGTAGGGTGTCTATGTTAAAGACATTTTCCTGTATTCATTTACCCTTTCAAAAGCCAGACTGATTGAGGGTGGGGACATTTATTTCTTAGTAATAACTTCTGGATCTCAGTCCTATGCCCCAGGGGGTTCCCTTTATGCCATTGGCTTTGTTTGGAAGCTGTGGTCTGTTCTAAGGGAGAGGTGAGCTGTTTCTGTAAAGCTGACTCTTTCCTGTTCTTGCCATCCCTAGGGTGTCCCTGGAGGTGTTGGTTCACCAGGACGTGATGGCTCACCAGGCCAGAGGGTAAGAACTTGCCAAATGTTGGACTTTGGCAAGGTAGACTTCCTGCCTAGTCACTTTGCTGCAGACAGGTTTTTATAGATAGGCACCACATTAGGGTTTGCACTTTTCTTCTGCCATTCTAATTTCTATTATGCATTTATTCCCTTCAGCCATTTCTTTGTCCATTTTTGTTTTCATCAGACTTACCCCTGTTGGTAGCACCTAGCTCTGAATGCTCCCAAGTCCAATTCTTATTTACACTCAATGCATCTATTGGCTTAGTAGGTTTTTCTAGTTCTTTCAGATCCTCGAAGTACAGACTTAAAAGAAAGTAACAATCACACAGATGGAAACCCAAATAGTAAGGCTTATAAAGGAATCTCCATTGGCTTAGTATATCTCAGTTATTTGTCCTTTTTATTGGTTCAAATAGAAAGCAGCAAAATAAAGCACAAAAATCATCAAACCGAAATGTGACATTTGTTTCATTAACAAGTTTCCACTAAACCAGGCTTGGAGGGTTGTAATTTATTGTGGGAAATTCAAATTTTAAAACTTTACCACATATTATAACGGGATCAGAGTTCTGGTAGAACAAAGAATGGATAATCAAGCCAGGCTTAGAGGGTCTGGGAAGGATTCCCTGAGGAGGTGCCCTCGAAGCTGCTTCTTGGTTGAAAGACAGAGGAAATGAGAGGAAGAAAGCCATTGCAAACAGGAAGAACTGCTTGTGTAAAGGAGGAGACCAAGTGGGGCATTTTAGAATAGTATGTGGCTAGAGATCATAAATAAGTGTGTGTAAATATGTGTGTGCATATATATGCCTGTGTAATGCATACTTATACAAGTTTTTCATAAAATGCAGTCAGGTTTACCTAGAAAAATAAAAAATTGATCTAAATAAAAAAAGTCATACATTTTCCAATGAAAGAGAAGCTATCTTCCTTTAAAAATATTTTTATTTATAATTTAATAATTTCATATATGTATACAATATCTGTTGGTCATCTTCTGCCACTTCACTTCTTCAACTCCTCCCAGATCTCCACCGCCAATTCTCCCTCCCAACTTCCTCTTGATTTATCCTACTGAGCTCAGTTAGTGTGGCCTTTATATGCATTGTATAAAACCATTCACTGGATGAGGAATCTCTTCCCTAGCATTTGTCAACTACCAATAGCTCCTCATGTTGGGGGTAGGGCTTTGTAAGCTCCTCCAACAAACGTACTGAACTTTTGACTGGAGTGATAATGTGTAGGTCTTATGTGTGTGCCTACAGCTGCTGGGTGTTCATATGTACCACAGCTCTGGCATGTCCAGAAAACATTATTTTACAACAGTCTTTTCCAAGCTCTTGTCATTCCAACCTTTTAAAATATTTATGTAACAAAATTCATTTTCAAAGAACTGGGCAGCTCGAACAGGCTTAAGTAATGTCTGCGGTCACTGGCATGGAAGGTCTCCCGCTCTCAAGTGTGCCTATGCTTTTTACGCCTATGGAATTTCTCTGGACTTCCTTCTACTTCTGGGACTCTGCCCTTCAGAATGCACACCACACCTGCTGGAATGAGTACCTGAGCTCCTTCCTCTATCCCTTATCTCTGCTCTTTTCTTCTCCATCCCTCCTGCTTGAGGACCTGTCCTCACGGGTTTCTCTGTCTTTGTCTCCCACCCAGGGTCCTCTGCTCTACCATGGCAGGAACTCCTGACATCAGGGGAGTCTGGGTGACTTTTCTACCCCTCTCTACATTCAGACTTCTATGCTTTCTCTGAGTTCTTGCTGCTGTGCTTTTTTGAGCCATGGTCATCTGTTTCCTTTACTGTCTCACTTCTGAAGAACCAAGAGCAGGATGGGAGCTCTGCTTGGACCTGGCATTTCAGTCTTCTCTTTTTCCTTTTCTCATTTTTTTTTTTTTTTGTGAGTTTGACATCTTTATATTCAGAGACTTCAGAACTTGATGGAGGTGTATTAGCCCCATGGCCCATCTCCTGGAGCCTCTAGTCACATCACCCACATCTGATTCCTGAGGAGCCTGGTAGTTTAACACATGGTCCACATGAATAGTTCTTCCTTTAGTCTTAATTCCATTGAAATTGTAAACAGCCAGAATTGTGGTCCTCTGGTCTTCATAGCGCAAAAGACAGAATCCTTTGGATTTCCCAGTCTTCTTCTCTCCTAAAAGACTAATGTTGACAATCTCTCCTTATTGTGAGAGCACACAGATGTTGTCTCCTTCTGTCAGTTTATAAAAAAGCTCTCTTCAAATTCACAGTTTCATGCTTGTAAGACATCAGCTTCTGTATGAGCCTACAAAGTGCCTTCTTGTCCTTCTTCCATGATGTTCCCTGAGCCTTGGAGAAAAGGGCTGTGATACAGATGTTCAGTTGACAGCTCAACACTATACTCATTTCTACTCTGCATTTTGATCAGTTGGGAATCTGTATTAATCAGCATTTACTGAAAAAAAAGAAAAGAAACTTCTCTGGTTGTGCTTAAAAGCTGAGCTAATCTATGTGCATAGAGAAAATTATTTATATAAATATTTTGTTACTGGATCCATTTAGTTAAATAATAGTAGGTTCTCCCCTAGGATCTATGACCTACCCAGCCATGGGTCCTCAGCCCCATTTATTTATTTATTTATTTATTTTAAAGAAGAAAAGACTTTATTTGAATGGTAAATATCAGAGCCAAAATGTGAGCATGGCTTTTGTCTTTAAACCCTTTATCACCTAAAGATATATATATTTTTTTTCAGTTTATTTTTTTGATACTTTATTTACATCTCAAATGTTTCCCCCTTTCCAGATATTCCCTTTGGAACCTCCCTGTTCCCTCCTCCTCCCCCTCCCTTTATGGGGTATTTCCCCACCCACCCATTCTTGTCTTTCCTCCTTGGCATTCTCCTATATTGGGGCATCTAACACCCTCAGGCCCAAGGGCCTCTCCTCCCACTGATGGCTAACAAGACTCTCCTCTGCCACATATGTTGCCAGCACCATGGATCCCTCCATGTGTATTCTTTGGTTGGTGATTCAGTCTCCGGGAGCATCAGGAGGTCAGGCCAGTGGACACTGTTGCTCTCTCCATGGGCCTTAGCCCCATTTATAACACCAGGCATAAGCTCCATACTGTTGAGTGGATTTAAAGCCAAACAGAAAATACTTGGTTACCATCATAATATTCATGCTACTATAGCAACAATGGGTATATTTTGACAGGCTGGTCTTTGTTGTAGCTTGCAGAATTCACAGCTGGATATGACAGTTAATGACTTTTCTTCTCTATAGCAACACAGCACCCTCTGCCACTATGAAGGCTAGGCAATAGGGAGGGAGCTTCCAGGTCAATACCAGCTTGATTTCTCATGTCTTGTGATCTAAGCACATGTCTCTTCAGGCTCTATCTTCCTTAATTATCACTGATTTAGACTTGTGAGGAACGCTACATCTCTCTAATTCCTGAATCATAGGGAATGGCAAGCACTTACATCTTGTCCAATGAAGATCAACACAGCATTCAAATAGTATTCCCTGGGGGTTGATACACACCTTAAGAGGCTAACAGTCATTTAGAAAACTTACTTCTCTACTCTGTCAGGCCTGGCTATAGCTTCCTGTCATTATGCTTCTCAAGAATATAGAAATGGAGAGACAGACCTGGTGACACAAGCCTACAATTCCAGGAGGCTAGACCGGGGGATTGCAAATGAAAGGTCTTTTGGGGCTACAAAGTGAGCTCAAGGCCAGTCTAAATAGTGCTTGGCTAGTATGCATGGAGCCATAGATTTAATCCCTAACACTGCAAAAAGGAAAGAAAAAAAAGAAAAGAAAAGAAATTAATTTTTTTTTTCTGGGTGCATAGCTATGGGAGGTGAAATCTTTTCTTACCCCACCTTTTTAATGGCAACTTTACATTTGTTTAAAATCTCAGCACAGAGTCTGTTTACCAAATGGACCAGGTTTTACTCTAGAACATGTTTAGACTAGTGCGTCTGAGACGGCCTTCTCTGAGAGTTAGATTTATGTAGGACTCTTATGTATATGGGAGGAGTATCTAGACATGTTTATATGTTTTGGCCAAGTGTATAGGCTAAGATCCTGTGTGGTTACACACCTAGATTCCTTCATGACTTCCAAAGCCCTGAACACAGCAAGTCTGAAGATTTGATTGAGTGAGTTTATTTGATTTATCTATGCATAGAGCCCAATTTTGGCAAAGAACTCTGACCCAAACCTGTTAGGTTAGTGTTTGAATTCTTTGGTTTTAGAATCATTTTTCTTAAAATCCATATATGAAAGCAGATTTTTTTTTTTAGAAATGCTTTTCTATCCACATGTGTTCATCTTTACTAATAAAACTTGAGAGCTATCATAAAGTGATAAGATATCTACACTTGGCTTTTGTTTTCCTCTCTCCCTCCATTTAGAAGTAAAGCTTTGAGGACGTGTCTGATACTCATTATGAAATATGCTTGGATGGGAATAGAGTTCTTTTGTAAATCTGATTGTCAGGGACATTTGACTCAGTATGAAACCACATGTCTTTTAAAGAAGATTAGGTGGTTATTGCCTTAGAAAAATTATCTGAAGACAGCACCATCTGGCATAAAAATGAAGGAAATACTGTTCCCATGAAATAAAATAGCAGTGCCATGGAGTTGGGACATAGCTGCTCTGCTTGAAGAATAACAACATATATTATTCTCAGTCAGCTATCTCTTAACTGAGCACCTGCACTGTGCCATTTACCACTCCCAGCTTGAAAAGAGTTTCCCATTGCAGAATCTTCAGGGAAGATTATGAAAGCAAGAATAATTTTAGTTAATAAAGAAAGCAATCTGTAGACTGCCTACAGGAGGAAAAAGCAGGAGAGGATCTCATGCCTACTCTCCTTGGCAGGGAAAATGAGTCTTTTAGAGACCAGTAAGGAGGAAGGAAAGAAGGGCTGGTTAAAGAAGAGTCACTTAGGGGACTCTGATCTATTTAGTCAGATGAGCTGAAGACTGAGGTAGGGGGATAAAGGTCTAAAAGAATTACTTAGGCTCGCTTTCTCACTGTACCGTTTGGCTATGGAGGCCTAGTGGCCCAGACAGAGGTTTCGCAGGCAAATGGATGGAACTTGAAAATATCATCCTGAGCGAGGTAACTCAGTCACAAAAGAATCAACATGGTATGTTCTCACTGTTAAGTGGTTATTAGTCCAAAAGTTTGAAATACCCGAGATTCACTTCACATCAACCGTAGAGTTCCCAGATGGAGGAGTTGGAGAAGGGACTGAATGGGCTGAGGGAGTTTGCATCCTCAGGGAAGCAGCAACAATAGCAACTGGCCTGACTCCCCAATACTCTTGGAGACTGATCCACCAACCAAAGAATACACATGGAGGGACCCATGGTGCTGACCACATGTGTGGCAGAGGAGGGTCTTGTTAGCCATCAGGGGAAGGAGAGGCCCTTGGGCCTGAGGGTGTTAGATCCCCCAGTAGGGGAGAATGCCAAGGATGGAAGATGAGTGTGGGTGGGTGGGTGGGTGGGGAATACCTCCATAGGGGCAGGGGAGGGGGAAGGGAATAGGGAGGTCCCAAAGGGGAGATCTGGAAAGGGGGAAACATTTGAAATGTAAATAAAGTAGGAAATTTTTTTTTAAAAAAAGAGCAAATAAATAAATATTCATGAGACATCTTTCTTACATGCTTTGTAATTTGTGACAATCCACAGGTATAAGTGGGCTCTAAAACCAAATCTAATCTTGTCGTGCTTCATACTGAATTGCTCCTCTTTCACAAGCCACCCAAGAAAGTAAGCTATTTAATGCTCAGATAACTCAATAAAAATAGATATTATTATATATAACATATTGGAAATCTGGGGTACAGAGAAACTATGTGTTTTGATGTATGTCAACAACTTTGAACATAATAAATTTTTCAAAAAAAAAAAAGAATTACTTAGCAGGATTGAGTTTTGATAGAAGTAGATAGACATAGGTTGAGAACCATCTCAGGTGTTATATTCCATCTAGGTCTCTTTGGTTAGGAAGTGGTAGATACGAGGCTACTTAGAGAATACTGAAAGCAAACACTTCATGATTATCCCTATTCTATTGTAGAATGCTGTCAATAACAGCAATAACTATGACACTGTGCAGTCTAAGAGCTAAAAAAAATGATGGATTCACAACCAAAGAAACTGAAAAGCCTTTTTCAGACACTCCCCAGTTCTCTGCTTTCTCTTATTGACAGCAAAATCTTACAGCCTAAACCTCACACCATCACCTCGTGGTTAGCTTAGGAAAAGGATGACCTCTTTTCATGAGTCTGGTGCCAGTGTTACCACTGAGCTTACTGAGAGGGTAGGGGATTTTGAGAAATAATAAAAGAGAAAATACAACCTCTTCTAATATTTCTAGCTTATTCTGGCTTTTCCCAAAGGGGATCTTGGACTCTTGGAGACAAATCTCATTTAACACTGGGCCTGAGGCCATAAGTAAGTCTAGCTAGACTTCCCAAAGTTTCCGCCTCGTCTTTAGAAGCCAACAGACCAGCATGTTGAAAGTGATGGTTCAAACTAATTCATTCCAGCATCCAGGTTTCACTCTAAGTCATTCCAACTAAAATATTCTATGATTTTCCTTCTTTTTCCTATAAATCTTCCCCCTGCCCTCCCCCCACTTACTTTCTTTTTTCTTAGTATCTGAGTACAGGGCCTTTCTTGTGATCTTCAAACTCCTCTGATGTATGATAGGTTTCTCAGTCTCCACCGTACACATTCAGATGGTCCTAAAGGAAATCAGATAGGGTAGGGGTATAAGATAGGTAGAAAGATGGACAGATAGATAGATAGATAGAGAGATAGACAGATAGACAGATAGGTAGATGATAGATGATAGATACATAGAGACAAATCAGGGGTAGAAAGAGAGATTACATATGGAAAAAATAAAGATAGAAATTATAGACATATTGTCGATAGAGATAAAGATATACAGCCATATGATAAATGTAGAGAGAGTGAGAGAGAGTGGAGGATAGATTATTAATAAATGAGAGATAGATAAATAGCTTACAGATCAGATGGATAGTAAAAGAATTAAAAATATCAGAGAAAAGAAAAAAATGAAAGGCAGCCTCTTTCTTACTTCTGAGTTTTGTTACCTCCAAGATTAATTTTTCTGGCAAGTATCCAAAGGAAACTTTTAGAATTATGCCTCTCTTCCGACTTAGTTTTACCAGAAGAAGATGTAGAGATGATGAGTAAACATACCTCTGTGGCCAATGGGGGAGCAGCTCTTCCATATGGAGAACGTGTTCCTTTTTGAACTCAGGGCAAACCTATGTTGGAATAGGTTCCATCATCCTCGTGCATAGCAATCACTGGCTTTCCTTATCTGTCATGGAGGCTGCTCTGTACTTGGATCCTGTTGATGAAAAGGTCTGTAGGGAAGGACACATTTAAACCAGCTCTGGGTTTAAATCCAGGTTGTGTGATGTGGGCCCAGCAACTTTATGTTGCCAAGATGCTCCTTCATCTTCTGTCAATCAAGGACATAATATTACCCCATATGGAATGTTGTGGAGATTCATTCATATAAACCAATGATATGATCTTAAGATATATTATTAGCATTTACTGTTTTTGATATCAGCTTAATGAATCAGGGCTTTTGTAATGCCTGTGCTTAGTAAATTAAGATTTTTTGGAAGATGGGAAAGAAATACAAAAAGTCAAGCAAGTGTTAGAATTTTTTAAAATACTTGGATTCTACCATGAAAGAATGCTTGATGCATGCTTCTTAGTTGTGTGGTTTTGATGTACATAAAGGCCATATTGTATGGAATGTTCTGTTCCATCAAAAATGATTTCGACTTAAAAATGTACTTGAGAAATTGAACTTGAGTCAACTATTTGGATAGATTTTATTCCTGTCATGAATATTAGACAATAATGAAAGAGTCATCTAAAAAATACTTTGTGCAATGCTAGATCCATGGTAATGAGCCCCATGGGCACCTTCCTTCCTCAGAAAAGGCAAAGTAAGCTATCACCACAAAACTGGTAGCCAGAATGATTGGATTTTCTACTTTGTGGGTCCAACTCTAGATGGGTTTTTATAAAATCTCAGAAAAACATTTGCACAGTCAGCTACAGAGAAGATGCCTTATGCAATTGGGGCTTGGTTGTTTACTTAAAAAAAAGCAAGAAGCTACTCCATAAAATATGTAATGTATACAGATGTCTTGTTCTCATCTTTAATCCTAGGATATCTGTGAATGCTAGGCAATGCCACCCATCTTTCCAGACAGAGAACCCAAAGGTCTGAAAGTTGGGAGAGAATAAGCAGAGGTCAGAAGGAAGCAGCTCCGGAGCCAGGACTTAGCTCATCTTTCTGGCTCCAGCACTGTACTCTTTCTTTTCACAAAATTATGAAAGTAAAGATCACTGTGGAGTTTCATGATTGAGAATATCTTCCAAGAAGACACTTAAGTAGCAGGACTCTACTAATGAAGATGTCACACCCCTGTACTTTTGGGGGCAGGCATCCAATTTGGGTTACTTGCTTAGTAAAGTAGGAAATGATCATTCATAAAGTATGCCTCTAACATCTTAGACCTTTACTTGCATAATGGTTCTCTGTGAAGCCCTTTCTTGGATATCTACTTTGCCTTCTTTTGGGATGTTGTCATTCAGGGCTGGGGTAGATGTTTCAATTTTGAAACACAGAAAGTTCTACCGCCTCAATCATCAGATTGTTTTTATTTGTTTGTTTTGTTATTTTTAACACACCGGTCCTGCACTTTAACTTTAAATATTTAGATATAGAAAGTTCTTTAGGCAAGCTGTAGGAATATATAGATTTAGACACCTTAATTATTTTATACCTATCTAGGGTTTGGAATCAACTAGTCTATTATACAAGCTCTACTGTATGTCCACATAAGTTCTTTTACACATTATTGTTGATTTAGCATTGTTTTAGTTATCTGAAGTTATAAGTGTGAGATAATAAAAATTTATACCCTTATATTCTAAATTGCATTAAATACATTAGTGTATGTTTATACATTTATTAATGCACATACACATATTAGGTGTACATGCCTAGTTGTCATGTGTTCTCATCATGTGTGTGTGTGTGTCATTGAAAATTTCTCAGTCCTAGTGTGGTACTCTGCATAGGACTTGTTTTTAATATCTGCCCCAGGCCAGTGTTTACATAGCCTGTAGCTTTTGGCTGCTTGGCATTTTTATGTGGTAGTTACTAGGAATCCTTTGTGGAAAGTAGCAGCCTGATTTCTGGTGGCCAACTGCTACACTGGTCAAGGCGTCTATATTTGATCTAATGTATGCAAAAGAAAAATATAAATGGGAATTAATAAATATCAAATGAAGTTGCCATTAAAAATGGTTTGCATTTTATGCAAAAGTGTACTTAGTGTTCATTAGAATATTAATGGTGCTCAAAGTAAATTTTAAGTTAGATCTTGTATTGCTGAGACTCACGGCAAATCATAAGTTAGTAATGATTTACTTCCAACATAAATTATAAAACTCCTTTTAACTTTTTATTATTAAGCCTTATTTTAATGTGGGCTGGGGGCATGTATTAGAATTTGAGGTAGGAATATCAAAAAGGCCAAAATGCCTGAAGCTATTCATGTCAACAAACATATCTGAGTGGTTGACTTCATGCACATTAAAAAGTGCATCTTGTAAAGTGTATAGTTTTCTCAAAATTTTCATTTCACCAAATTTGTTACTTCAAGATAGAGAGGTGAGTAAGTGGTCTCAAACCTTCCCCTAATAAGAGGTAATAGATAGAGTGGGCTGTGTCGGGGAATAAAGCAGTACCTGGCGAGGGAAACTGCTGCGCTGAGTATATCTGTTGATTTTGAAGGCACTGTAAAAAAGTACTTAAGGCTAGATGATTCATAAAAACAGGTAGATTGGGTCTTGGATCTTGAGTCTGGGAGTCTAAGATCTAGGAGATCACATTTCATGAGGCCTGTTCATCTAAGGCATAGTGTGGCTGAAACTGTTGAATAAGGATCAAGAGGGAGCAGGGAAGGGTTACTTGGTGTTACAGGATCCTTCTTAGGTGCCATTGGTGAGCTGACCAGATCCGCTTTACCTGGCAAATGTGCTCCATCCTACAGCCAAACATTATTCATTTTCCCAGAAAGTTACCCTAGAAAAAGGCATGTCAGCCCCTGAGCCATAGCGAACCAATATGGGTCTGTACAATCTTAGCCTGAGTTGACTCAAATGTGCAGCTCACTCCAGAGTCCCTGATGGGCTCACACAGACCCAACTTAAGATGACCTACCTTTCTGCTTGCCTCATCTGTTCTATTTCCCTTCCTCCCTGCCTCCTTTCAGATTTCCTTCCAAGATAAATTCAGGTAGAAATCAGCCACACACAGATGCACACACTTCTAAGAAACTGCCCCCGAAGAATGTAGTGAAATGGGATTTTGGCTTCTGAAGTCAGATGGGTCCAGATCTGAGAGTAAGAAGAAGGGCTGGAGATGTAGCTGAGTCTTTGAGTACTTGCTTAGCTTGTACAAAGCCCTGAATTGATTGCCTGCACTGTGAAAACAGTGAGAAACACTAAGAATGAATGACATTAGCCTTTCCTTCTATCCCGTACATTGCCAGACCCACTGTGCCCTCTATTAAGATTCACTTGCTGAATGTGTGCAGAGAAGCCCTGGAACTACCATCTGCCAGCGGCTGTTCTGCACACTAGAATAGTGTTAGGAATGGAACACTGAATAGCACAGAAGCTTTGCTCTAAACACAGGAATCAGGTATGGCAGCACCTAAACCTGTTGTCTAGGCAACGAACATGTAACTAAGGAGCATCTTTCTCATGCTGCACACCCAGTTAAGCTCCCGAGTAAGAACCACGTTTCAATGTGTTCCCTCCCAGACAGAACACGATGTGTCTATAAATCAAGCATATACAAACATGTCCACAACAGTGTCGT
Organism: Rhynchomys soricoides; assembly: GCA_019843965.1. NCBI lineage: Eukaryota > Metazoa > Chordata > Mammalia > Rodentia > Muridae > Rhynchomys > Rhynchomys soricoides. Next base: position 5,371,318 of record JADRCH010000007.1, on the reverse strand, counting down.
TCCAGTGTCAGCAGAGAGCTGAACACAGGCTCTTGCTTTTTCACACTTCTCACCCCCTGGGATGCGGAGCCGGGTGTGAATGCATTACTTCCTGCCAATCTTCTGAGGAACAATGCAATTTTACTTGTTTAGACATGTTTTCTTCTAGGAAAATATGTCATGGTTCAGCTCTCCTTTGGAGTAAGCCCCACTCTGTTGAATGAGGGATAGTCTCCTTCTGGGCACTGTTGGATCTGAGGCTTGGCTCTTGCCACTGTTCTGACCCAGGTTGCTCCTCCTTCTTGTCTGGTCCTAGATGACATTGAAAGCAGTAACTAAATGGAATCCTGTTAAAACTGTTTTCATATGTGCCCAGAGCCTGTCTTTGTCATATGAAAACTTCATCTGAAAAAAAAACAAAACAGTACATTTTCAAATTTTCTTTAACATTTTACTTTTTATTGAGAATTTCATACATTCATATGATGTGCTTTGGTCAAATTTCTCCCATATCGCCCCCAATTCCTCTGCACCCACAACAGGTTTTCTCTTCCAACTTCATGTACTTCCTCTGCTTTGCTCCTCCTCCTCCTCCTCCTCCTCCTCCTCCTCCTCCTCCTCCTCCTCCTCCTCCTCCTCTTCCTCCTCCTCCTCCTTCTCCTCCTCCTCCTCTTCTTCTTCTTCTCTTAGTTTGTGTTTTGTTGCTGGGAAGAGACACCGTGACCCGGGCAACTCTTCTAAATAAAAACATTTAATTTGGGGCTAGCTTACAGTTTCAGAGGTTTAGTCCATTATCATCATGGCTAGGAACATGGCAGCATACAAGCAGACATGGTGCTGGAGAAGGAGCTGAGAGTTCTATATCTGGACCCACAAGCAGCAGAAGGGACTGTGGACCACTAGGAGAAGCTTGAGCACAGGAGACCTCAAAGCCTACCTCCCATAGTGACACACTTCCTGCAACAAGGCCACACCTCCTAACGGTGCCACTCCCTATGGCCAAGCATTCAAACACTTGAGTCTTTGGGGGCCATGCCTATTCAAACCACTAAATTGTTGTTGTTGTTGTTTCTTTGTTTGTTAACCCCCATGGGTGTGCTTAGTCCTGCCTATTGTGAGTCTGTATGGGATCCTCAGCTGTAGCTTGGGAAACCCCTCAGGGGTCACATATTTGAAGAAACCTCCTCTCCCTATCTAGGCAGCCATCTCAGCTAGGGGTGGACCTTCCTAAGTTTTTTCCCAGTCCATGCTGTTATTCCAGCTCCAGGAGGTCTGTTGTCCTCCTCTGGCTTCCAAGGGCACTCCACACATGGAGCAAATACACCTAAGCACACACATTCCTATACATATAAATAAAAACTTAAATAAAGTTAATATTTTAAAAACTTTTTTGCTGTTGGGCTGGAAGAGCCTGGTCATCTCTTACATATACTGGTTTAGGTATGTTCTTTTCCCAGGAAGCACGACATTTAAAATCCAGTTAAGATAACTCATTCATGACAAGGCCTCACTGGGACTTTTCTTGATTTTACTGTGCATCCAAGACTGGTGTCAAATTTTCATGCAATCTCCTGCCTCAGCCTTCTGAGTACTGAGAGAGGCATGAACCATCACACCACGCTACTAAAAATAAGTTTATTCATTACCCTTATATCAGAATAGATATTTTGCTGTTTAATTAGCAGATCCAAGGAAGGATGGAGAGAGAGAGAGAGAGAGACAGAGAGAGAGACTTAGTCTATGTCAGGACTTATTTTTAGGCAAAGCTTCACCGTGTAGCCCAGGCTAGCCTCAAACTCATTCTGTCGTGGCCTGTGCTCTCTGAGTACCGAGATTATAGATGCATACCACCATACACAGTTTTAACTTCAATAGTTTTTACTAACATGAAAACCAGAAATATTATAAGATGACAATAACAATACCATATGTATCAGCCTTGAATTATGGCCATAACAACCCGAACATGTAAGTGACTTTATTCTGAGCAGGACAATAAAGTCCAATAACGGCTCTTTCTTGCCCGCAACCCAGCTCAAGCAGCAAGGGTGGGTGGAAGAGCACGAGTCTCTGCCTCACACAGTCCTTCTGCAGCCTCTGCCTTGCAGTCTCGGCCTTGCAGCGTTCTTCAGTGCTCAGCGCCTAAAGATGCCGCAAGAGGACTAGAAAGTGGAGTGCCAGGAAACATTTATGAGCCAATGCTGGTACTGGCCCCCTTCTTTGGCCAGTACTCAGGCATGAGGCTCCACCTGGACTGTGAGGAGGCTGCAAAAAGAAGCCAAGTAATGCGCCAGGCAGAAAAGGCAAGCCAGGAATATGGGTGAGCATGTGCCTGCATGGCTGCCTTTTGTGCTAAGACTCCGTTGGTACTGTGAGGGTTTGAGAGTGATGTGAAAGGGCCTGGGCACCCTATTGTTCTCATGTACACTCACCCTATGCCATCTCCTGTGGCCTTCTGGACTCCCTCCCACACTTGCTTTTCCCCCACAGCATTGTTTGGTACTTGGTGCTGGAAGAGGTGACGGAGGTGTAGAGCTTTTGTGTTGCTAAGATAGATTTCTATGAGCCATGAGAGGGAAGGAGAGCCTATGGCTAAAGTGGTGGGAATTGTCAGAAAGGGAGTGGAGAAAATAAAGCAAGGATGCCCATCATGGGGGTTGGGATGGAACTGAGGGTTCCTACAGAAAACCTCAAGGTGAACCGGTTATTTGTCCCGGGAGTAGTAGGTGATCCTTTGAAAACTTTTATGTACTTATAAAATTTAGACTTGCAGATTCCCTCTCACGCTAGCCACATCAGATGGGCTGGCATTCATAATTGTGAGAAGAAGCCATGCCAGCTGGTAATATTTTTTATGCTCACACAAATAGCACATATACACTTACGCAGCATCTTGGAGAGCGGTTTTTCTAAGGGACAGCATTTGTTTGGGGGAAAATGCTTTAGTTATTTTTTCTCCTCCTGAAATAGAAGGTATGTATTCAGTGATAAGCTGGGGACAGGAAACATTCAGAGAAACTTTCCCAGATCAAGATTTTCACCACTGCAGGGCACCCTGCCCACAGTTTGCTCCAATACACTTCTCAAGAGCTGAGAATTGCAGATAATTGCCTTTCCTTTATTACCATACAGACTCTTCATTGGGTATATTCCTCACTCAAGACTTGTGGATCCTGAAAGACACTAATCTGCTTTTTGGTCTGGACATTAATTAAAAAGAATAGAACTTACGTATTTGTTATGTTTAGCTTAACAAACTTTCTGAAATGGAGTTGCTATTTAAGTTTGTAAGTGGCATTTCTCGCACCGACAACCCATGCACTTGGGCCACTTGTTGGAGCCAACAGACATATAACACTTGTCAAGAACAATTCCTACAAGAGTTTCACAACAGCATGCCCTTGGTAGTCCAGAGCAGGTGGCAGGATTTGTGCTTTAGATGTTGGAAGGAATTTGATGATCATCTCTTGGAAGCCATGTAGCAACCACTTATGTGACATACCATTTCTTTACCCCAGGGATTTCCTGGAAAGGATGGTTCCTCTGGGCCCCCAGGACCACCTGGACCAATTGTGAGTATTTCTAGAGGCTCCTGGGATGTATTCTTCTTTAAAGCATTTTTTGTAGAAATTTTCCCCTACTGGCCTTTCCAACTGCCACTTTTTTGTTGCTATTTTGTAACAACAGTTTGTCTGTTGGTACAGACCTTTATAATCCTTTAAAACTGACAAATCCAGATGGTTTGATTATTCACTGAGCCATTTTTCTATAAGATTGTATCTGTGCATTTAGTTGTTATTACCTATAAATAAGACTTGGAATTCACAGAACCATACCTGACTAATCCTATGGAGATTTAAAAACGGCCTTATATGTGGTCATTGGGAAGAGTAATGAACAATGATTCTTGAAACATTCATGATGGGGAGGAAAGCTGTTGGGGCATGCATTGCTATCCCTGCTTAAAAGTTGTTTGTGATCCATTGCATATATGAATCTTCACCTTTGTCCCATTTCTTGCTTCTATTTTAGGGCATTCCTGGAGCCCCTGGTGTCCCAGGGATCACAGGCAGCATGGGACCACAAGGAGCCCTGGGGCCACCGGTGAGTACTCAGTGGTAGCTGTTCAGGATATATGTCCTGTCATTACTTACTTATATGCTAAAATTTGCCAGCATCCCCATGGATCAGAAGTGTTTGTTCAGATGCCAAGCATGGTGCGATTCACCTGAATCCCAGCACTTGGGATGCACAGACAGGCAGATCTCCATATGTCTAGGTCAGCCTTGCCTATATACCAAGTTCCAGGATAGCCAGGGCTATATAGAGATACTCTGTTTCAAAAAAAATTATAGAACATGTTTATTTAGCATTGGACTTGATGGGAGTCTGTGAAGGAAAGTGGTTGGATTCTTAAGATCAAGTTGTGCATATACCACGGCTAAGATTAAATGGTCCTGCTGGAATGCAGGCCATGCTCTTACTTAAAGGTGTCCCCATGGCTTGTTCTGTATTTGCCTATGTGAACTCAATATCATCTGTCAAGATTGGATAAAACAGCTAAATGTCAATTATGCTTGCCCCCCCGCCGAGAGAAAAATATAAAACTGTAGAAATTGAAAGTTTTAGAGAAAATAGGAATGAATTTTTATACCTTCCATTCAATCACAGAGCACATCAAAAGCACAAGCAGACAGTGTAGATCAAAGTGCAATGAAAAGAACCTGTTTCCCTTACACCTTTCTAGACTTCTCATTGGCATTTAAAGACAACAAGTGGGAGAGGGCCAGGAGCCCAGGGGCGCAGCTTGTGAACTGTGTGACATGTGGCACTCTCACCAAAGCCATTCTCCATGTTTTCGGTGACTTGCAAGATGCTCACTGCAGACCTAGATATCAGCATTTTGGCAGCATCTGCGCTGAGCAGAGTTACCTGTGAACTAAAGCTACTGTGCTGTAGAAAAGTCTGTCCTGCTGCAAACCTGCTGAGGGTGTGTGGGGCAGAGTTGTGTGACCGAAGGGTGCAGAGGCGAGTATGAATTCCATCTTCAATTCCACTTATTTGTCATCTTTCAGTCCCACATTCCATGGCCATGTCTCTTCCACAGGTGGAAAAGAGTCTTGCCTTTAAGAACCTGTCTGTAAAATCTCCCTAGAAAATTCCCAAGTCCTTAACAAAAGTCTCTTTGCAAAGTCCTTTAGTCTGCTTAAAGTGACATATTCACAAGTTCTGGGGACTGGGTTTCAACTTGTATGGAAGGCAGGGAACTGTTTCGACCAGAGGCACTGGGTTGGATCTCTTCCTCTCTGTTCCCAGCTGGTCTTGTTGCTGTTTCTCCTTGGAATACATTTCAGTACAATTTTCAATCTTTAGAGTCCTCCTCTGTGCTATGGTGCACACCACCTACCTAGACACACCTGTAGGACACCCAGAAAAACAAAATGGGTTTAGCAAACAAATCCTGGTTTGCACATCTTCATAAACACTGACATTAGTAGTCACTTTACAAACCTGTGCGTTTATCCCAACTGCCTTCTCACTGCCCCAAACTGCCAAGCATCTAATTCCTCCCAAAGCATTGGCTCAAATACAGAGTCCTCTTGCCAGGGGTTGCATGCATGGTGAGGCTTGTGAAGGGGCTTGAGTCTCCTGTTTTCAAATCAGACTAGTACTGGCTCACAGAAGAAAACTGAATGACTTTGTCTCCAGATAAGTCCTTTAATCAAAAAGACATTGCCATATTTGACCCTGTGTGTGGAGACACACACTCATGTGCATGCACACACACACACACACACACACACACACACACACAGAAAGACACAAGATCTTGCAAGCAAGCACACACAGACTGTGTCTTTGCTCTCTCTCCTAATCTTTCTCTGTCAATCTTATCTCTTCATCTACTCATTAATTTCACACCAGAAAGTTTTAGAAACATTCTGCTACTAGGATTCACTCTGCTCCTCAAGGTGTGTTTTAGGGAGCCTGAGTTCCAAAATGTATCCTCCAGACTTAGGGAGCAAAGGCTTTCACCAAAGAAGTTTCAGAGGTAGTGGATGCTCAAACCAGCAGAATGGTGACAACACTTAGGGCATCAAAATTTTTGGAGCATCCCAAATACAGTAAGAAAACAGGAAGATATCGCTTTACCACGTCTAGATAGAATAGATAAACCTGTCTGTGCAGGAAGAGGAGGCCTTTTCCTTTTTTGCATCCCCCAGGACTAATATTTCTTGCCCAGAATATGGACACACAAGCCCTGTTTGGTCCTAAGCCAAGAGGGGTGGGATGAGAAGGGACAGAAGAAGAAGCAAACACTAAGGTCTTAGGAGAATTTAAATGGGGTGTAGAGGGAAGAGGAAGGTCCGAAGTTATTGATGAGGATGACACTTCCTCATTTACCCACCTGACCTAGTATGCATGTGCATTAGACTCTAAACATGGGACACGCTAAAGTCCCTATAGTCCCCACAAATAGATCACCTAATGTTATTTTTATCATCTATCAGCAGAGAAAGGCATTTGGTGGCGACAAGAGAGGCCTCATGCCACTGACACTTTTATTAGAAGCAGAAGGTGATCTATAACTACTGGGTAGGGATGCCACAGCTGGCTCGTGCAGTTCCCATCCAAAACAAGTTGTTCTCTGCACTGGAGTTCGGGTTTTCCCAGGCTGCCAGCTCCCACATGCCTGCTAGTTGCCAGGCTGCGATGATTGTTAAAGCAGGCTCCCTGTTGTGCTGTTAAGGCCTTGATTGATTTTGCATAGATATCTGTCTAGGAAAATGAGGGAAAAGAATCAGGAAAGACAGACTGAGCCACAGAAAACAGCAATGTGTTCCCTAAAGTAGACGCCGGCAATGCTTACTCCTGTATGCTACATTCCACACCAGCTCCTTGGGTGGATGAACATAGCTGCTGGCAGGCATCTAATTCCTCCCTAGACATTGGCTTAAGCACAGTATCCTCCTGCCGTGGGTTATATGCATGATGAGGCTTGTGAAGGGGCTTCTTACTTCTGAGGCCACATTTTCATAGGTAAGCCCATTATTTAAAGAGCCCTGTATAAAATGTTCAAATACATTGTATCCATGTGGGGCTCTTATCTATAGGAGCCATAGAACTGAACTCAATCATCTAGCGTACAATTTATGTAAATCCTCCCTACCTCAGGTAGTTGCCCACCACTTCTGGGTCCTAATGTCTTGTGACTGAAAAAGATAGCTCCAGGATGTCATTGTGCTTTTATACCTCTTTACCATGGGAGACATGGAGTACTTTCTATGTATTTATGAGAAGAAGGGGAGGAAGACCGGGGGAGAGAACAAGAGAAGGGGTTGAAACCCAAAAATGTTCCCATCCAAAGGAAAGATAGGGACAAAAAATGGAATAGAGACTGAAGGAAAGGCCATCCAGGGACCGCCCCACCTAGGGATCCATCCCATCTGCAGAAACCAAACCCCTACACCATTGCTGATGCCAAGAAGCACTTGCTGACAGGAGCCTCATATGGCTGTTCCTTGAGAGGTTCTACCAGTATCTGACCAATGCAGATGCAGATACTCACAGCCAACCATTAGACGGAGCCCAGAGACCCAAATGGAAGAGCTAGGGGAAGGACTAAACAAGTTGAATGGGATTGCAGCCCTACAGGAAGAACAATCAACTAACTGGACCACCCAGAGCTCCCAGGGACTAAGCCACAAATCGAAGAGTATCCATGGAGGGATCCTTAGTTCCAGATACATATGTAGCAGAGGATGGCTTTATTTGATATCAATGGGAGGGGAGGCCCTTGGTCCTATGGAGGCTTGAGGCCCAGCACAGGGGCATGCTAGAGCCATGAGGAAGGAGTGGGTGAGTGGGTAGAGGAGCACTCTTATAGAGGCAAAGGGGCGGGGGATAGGGGATAGGAGATGGAGGGATAGGATAGGGGTCTGTGGAGGGGGGACTGGGAAGGAGGATACCATTTGAAATGAAATAAAATGATTAATAAAGGAAAAAGAAAAGAAGGTGGGATGTGGCAGGGAAAGCGTGGAAAAGAGACGAGAGGGCATTTATGTTCTCAGGCTGCTGTTTAGGGAGACTAGGTTACTCTTCCCGTCGGGGTCAGGACACCGAGGGTCTTGAAGCCTGCTGAAGGTTGGTTTGTATAACAGGCATCTTTAACATGTGGGAATTGGACTATGAGATCATTCTCTCCCTTTCAGCTCCAAACTTCTGTGAATCTATGAATGTAGCTACTGTATTTCTTTACATTTCAAGTGTTCCTGAAATTAAAGGAAAAATATGCCACTTTTTCCTGCTTCCTTCTACAGCACTATGTGTTTTCCCTCAAAGCGTACTTTGGTGGAGTTATGGGCCTTCATGTGTTCAGGAATTTTTCCTGTGTTTTGATGTTGTTGTTGTTGTTTTACTTTGCAAAACGCAAAGGAAATATGTCAGTGAAGTTGGAATCAACCATAATTACTTGCTGTATGTATATTTCACTAAGAAGAGCTCTCACTGAGACTGCATAGTTGTGTCTCTCAGTGACTCAGAAACAAGCGTCATGAGACTGAGTTTGGGGAGTTTCAAGCCTAATTAAACACATTTATCTCTTTATACCAGGAAATCCCAGTAGTTAATGCTGTCTATTTACCTCACCAACTAAGTTCGGTATCTAATTTCTTCCTTTAAGTATGACATATTTTCAAACATGCTAATATAACAAATGGCACCAAAGGAAATATGTACAGACATGTTGGTGTCGAAATTAAAGTGTTGAAGACTTAGGTTTTCCATGTTTTTTTGTTTGTTTGTTAACACAAGATCTCACTGTGTGGCCCAGGTTGGGCTTAAAGTCAGGGTAATACTCCTGCCTCAGTACTATGATTATAAAATGTGTGAGCCACCATGCCTCGCTCAAAACCATTTTTTTTTTAAAGGACTTCATTTCTGAATCGCTAGAATTAGGTGGTGGGGGTATGGTATGCCCGCTTGTTTTTGTCTTCATTAGGAAAATGTTTTCTTTATTGGAACAGCGGAGGCTGGCTTGTGACTGTTATGAACAGCATCCTTTTCTAGCTTAGCAACTGAGAGAACCCGAGTCCACAAATTCACCCTCAGTTCCAGCTCCTCCATGTCCCATACTGTGTGAAAATGATTTAAGTTCTCCATGCATGGTTTTCCTAATCCATAAACTGGGACTGTCTCATGCAGTTGTTATAAGAACAGCATGAATTAACCTCACAGGAATATTATATAGACACAAAATGACTTCCTTACAAGGTTATTGGAAGGGTTAACTGAGTGAATTCATATGAAATACCCAGAACAGTAGCTGGCCAAGGCACACTAAAAGTGTTCAACATTAAAATTTACAGTTTCTGAATATATTAAAATGTCAGTTATTTACTTTTGACTGCTGGCTTTTGGTTTGTTTCTAATGCCCCCAAAGTTGTTTCTTTTTTACACAGCATTGTCATTCGTAACTCTTCTCCCTATTAGGACATCTCAGTGAACGCAACCATCTGTTTTGTCCTCTTGAAATTAGAGATGCCAGGTGGCAAAGAAGGAGGGCATGGATTGTGCAGTTATTTACAAAATTAATTTAGGCTGGTACACACAGAGAGAAGGGGAAGTTGAGAGGAAGAGAGAGAGAGGGAGTCGTATAAACCTTGTTTTTGCAAACAAGTTTTTCTTGTGGGAGTGGGTATTTTTAAAAAGAATCAACACTTTTCTAACCCTCTACCGATGCTCTGTAGTGTGTTTTAAATATTTTCTTCTGTTGCTTTTCAATCCAGGTAGTTGAAGTAAAGTATATAGATCGGCTAGTAATGCAGATTTGAAATGAAGCCTGACCATTCATTCATTCCTTCTATTAACATGTGTGTTTGAGCCCCTGCCATGTTGCAGTAAGTTTCTGGAGCTGGGGATATGGAGATCCCTTAGCTAGACACAGACCCAGCCTTGCGGAGATCACCTGCCAACCAGGAGCTCCTTTCTTTCTGGAAGTTGGAATCCTCTTACAGACTCTTTGCCTACATATTTCCAAACCATCAGCATGTCATGAGATTATAAACTGTGAGCCTTCTTCTCTAGAGATCCTTTCATTGAGTGGTTCTGGCTTAGGAAGAAACTCAGAGACTTTAAGTTTTATTTATTTCATTTTTATTAGTTCTTGGAGAACTTTATATATGTGTTGATTATATGGACACTCCTTTCCAACTCTTCCCAGACCCACTCTCACTTTCCTACCCACTAAACCTTGTCTCTTCTTTAAAAAAAAATCCCCCTCCCATTTGTACTGCTCATATATTGTTGGGTGTGGGGCCTTCTATTAGAGTGCAGCCAATTTACCAGAGGCTACACTCTTAGAGAAAACAGACTCTTTCTCTCCCAGAAGCTATCAATTGCCACTCCTTGGCTAGGGGTAAGACTTTGTGCCCACCTCCCCTTCCTTCTTATTTAAAAAGGAATTTATATTTTGTGTTTAATTATGTGTATATGTGTGAGTGTTTGTGAACATGAGTGCAATGCCTAACAGAGGCCAGAAGAGGGCATCGGATTCCCTGGAGCTAGAGTTACAGCTGATTCATTCTGTGAGAACCCAGGTCCTATGGAAGAATATGCTCTATTAGCTGCTGAACTATCTCTGCAGTCCCCAAATTTTCAAATATACACAACATTGAAGAAGATTTCAAGTGAGCACTATATAGTCAGTACCAAGATTCTGTGATGACATACGTGAGTGCATGTGTGTTTCAAAGTAAAAGTCTCTTGTACTTAGCTGATTAAAGATCTAATTTTCAATCTTGGAAAATTATCTGATGGCACACCAAAGATAAATTTACAGTTATTGTCAAAAATATAGTTAATACTTTATCATCTTTTTTTTTTGGGGGGGGGAAGCAGGATAAAAGGAAATGCAAAATCAGGGAAATAAATGGCAGTTCAGAATTCAACTAAATATTGGATGTAGGCAAATGTTTGAATGGCAACTTTATGCAAAAATTTGTGTAATCAGTCTCAGTGATTTGAGATGATAAAATATATGGTAGTTTTTTGAAACCTCTCTCCATGAAATCCAGGAATTGATCCATTAAACATATGCAATGATATATATTTTAGTGTTGGAGACTCGATTCTCAAACTGAGCACTATATTACAATATTCCTACTGATAACACTGAAACCATATGATCTCCAGTTAATACTTTTCTCACATATCAGTTGTTCCTATCTATAACAGACTGGGCCTGGCAGAAGGAGAAGGTAGAATTTTCAGGAAGGAGAGATAGGGAGTTTGGGACCAAACTATAAAATATTTACTTACTTACTTACTAAGACTTGGACTTTGTCACGTATTTAGGCATCATAACTTGATTTAGAGGCACAGAAGTGCTACTACCAGTCAAGTCACTGGGTTGCCTCAGTTGTATGCTGGTGGCTTCTGGGGAGGAGGAGGCCAGTGATTGTGTGCATGGTACACTGGAAGGAAGGTCTGAATGTTGCAAGTGCCCTGGTAAGAGATGCTAAACACAGGAGGACATGAGAAGAAATGTAGGTTTTAAAAGGAGTGGTGTGCATGCATGTGCATGTGTGCATGCATGCATGCCTCTTTCTGTATGTGTATGTGCACACTAGTGTGTGCATGTTGAGTACAACAGAAGGGCTCTGCTGGAACAAAAAAAAGGAGAAATGGTGGACTGTTGTCACCTAATCAGGAGAGGTTACTGTTGGTTTCTCTTCCCCTGAGCACTCCACCTATGATTGTGTGCATGTACCTTGAAATCAGCTGGGGAAGAATCCTTCCCACTGCCAACATCCACAAACACTACAAGTCATAGTATTCTGTTTCCCTGGACCCTATGAAATGAACCAAGAATTTGGACTTGGGTAACTTAGCAAAGCAGAGTTTGAACTTCATATCACATTTGCTTTGGGACCTGTTGAGACTGAAGGAGGAACAAGAAACAATTTGATGATGTACCCTGTCCCACCCATGGATTCTATTCACATCTCTAGAAGTGATTACAGAAAGGTCGCAACCATATTGCCTGTGAGCTGACAAAGAAATAGGATTGCCTTCTGAGGACATATGTTTCCCTTTTAAGTAGAAATACTGGAAACATTGTATTTCTCAATAAATATTTTACAGTACCAGTAAATTTTCTTACTGTCAAAAGTAGCAAAGCCATGGTTTTAAGTAAGAATTCAGCTGAGAATGCAAGCATGCATGAGCCTGGGTGTTGTACATACTCCGGGATACTCTTGCCATCACTGCAGAGACAGCCGAATGAGGCTGTGGGGTTTCATGGATGTCATCTCTTCCTGTAACTGCTAGATTGAGGGGAGTTCTTTGCATTTTTTATAGATAAGCTTTTCTAAAATGCTTATTAAAAAGCTTATTAGAAGGCTTTTTGGAATCATTATGATGTAGTCTATAGATTTCAACCCACTGTGTGGTGTTCGGTATAGGAAGCTGCAAAGGATAGTAATGGTGCTATAGGTTACTCAGCAGTACTGATATACCATTCTCCCCCAAACTGCCACATCCTTGTGTGAAAGGTCAGAGGAATAAAGAGTGTGAGTCAGCTGTTCTGCACGGTGGGACTACAGGCTGTTCCCTGCTTTATTTCCATTGCCTGTTTTCTCTCAAGTTTGACAGACATGCCTCTGTCAGTTAGGAAACGGTATACTCTCATGATGCGTCGCTGAGCACAGCACCCTAAATAACTTGAAATGTATTCTTCACTTTTACAGGGTGTCCCTGGAGCAAAAGGAGAGCGAGGTGAACGAGTAAGTCATCTAAGGGTGCTTCTGGCTATAGGTGGTTGCACATAGCTCTTGCCTAAGCCTCAGGAGGAATGGTCATCGCCACCTGTGGTATTCATTCAGCAGTCTTTCATTTAGAAGCACGTGAATTTCACAGGGAAAACATCTGGATGGGTTGGAAGCCAGGAGAGGATTTCTGGTTGTAGAGTGGCTGTAGACCGGCTCCTGGACCTTGGGCTCCATTCTGTAAGGAATTCCTCAAGCTTATAAAGTGGAGCTGAGATGAAAATAGCGTAAAAGATGTGGAAGACTGTCATAATGGATGTGCCTGGCTTTATACTAACTCCAGCCAGTGGCACAGGACTCTTGTTTTCTTGAGGACATGGTATTGGCACGTAGCAAGACAGTGGTTGGATAGAATCAAAGACCAGGCCTTGAAATTGAAATCACTTTAATTTCAGTGCCCACTGACTCTCTGTAGATGCTGTGAGACTTCTAATGTAGTTGTGTTCTTGCTGTGGTAGAATCTGTGCTGGTCTCGGGTTCAACATGTCATTTCTGTGACCACCTAGGCAATGTGTTTAAAGCTGATTAGCTATAACATGGTCTTAACAGTTTCCCTAAGAGTTGTTATTAGTATTAAATGAACCATCACTTGAGAAGGCATTAAATATGTACGAATATGTTTAGATACTGTTAATTTTTTTTTAAATCTTGGACGGAAAGTGTTTATTTGATCTCATAAATCTAATAAGCAAAGACTTTCAGGAACTTTAAATCCTGGGTGCAAATTGTCTCCTGCATTAACCATAGTGGTTAGCTCTCCCTGTTGCTAGGAGCCTAGAGTCTTGGTGGGAACAACCGGTCATGCCAGCTATGTCCCAGCTGTATGGCTGCACATATGGCCATGCTTGAGGAATGTACTTTCTTCCCATCCAGGGAGACCTCCAGTCTCAAGCCATGGTGAGGGCTGTGGCGCGTCAAGTATGTGAGCAGCTCATTCAGAGTAAGTGCAGAACTGGTCACCCAAGTCCTGTCTCATTCCTGTCCAAAGGATGCCGCCCTCCCCAGGTCTAGAGAGACCAGGGAAGACTCCTCCAATGCTCTGGATTGCTGTGTACACATAGCTTTACAAATACCCTCTCTGAAACACCTCCCAGCCTAATAGATTGCCCCAGAGCTTTACAATGATGGCGCAGGAGCCAGATTCCCAATCCAAGAAACATTGATTTGCATATGCATATTTAATTAACTGCTGTGATCTTCCATTTCTCCTTCCACCATCAAATGGATGGGTTCTTTCTCAAATGTTAAGCACTTGAAGACTACCAGACCTTGCCAGAATCAAGATGACCACGGTGCTTGTTTCTACCAGCTCTCAGATTTTGATCACTTTTCTTTCCTCTCTTATCCAGTTTATGTCCATTGCCTTTGGTTAGCCCAAGGCCCTTCCTATGATTCCTTAGGCTATATGCCAACACACACACATATGCACATGCATAGGGTGATTGTGACAGTTGGGCATCACTCCCAAAGTCATACCAGAACACACTTGCGATGACACGATTTCATTTCTTTATTTTCAAACCTGAACGTTTCAACAGCACTTATTTCAACAACAGATTCCTGTGCTCACCCATTTTGTACACATGCCTACTTATTTTATATATTTTGCCTCAAAAATCTAACCACAAGATTACTTAGGGTGGGCCCTTCTCCCTGCCATGAATATGTTTAGTTCCAGACTATTTGAGGCCAAATAAAAACAATTTCTTTCAGACCCACCCAACTCCAGCCAAGCTCCAACGCCCACCTCTCCCCACACTGATAGCAGCCTCCTCCTCCAGGGATGACATTTTCTGAGTAATTTCCTTCTCTCCCTCTGGGTTGTATTTACTTTAACCCAGGGAAGTTTGGGATTTAAGCCAGTAGAGCCCTGCAAGTGCCAAGAAGGTCTGTTGGCAAGATCCAGAATTCCACCTGTTCCTTTGGGATAAACCCAGATCCTGCCCTGGGGGGCACAGAGGGAGAGGTGTGGGTATTTACTCTGGTGACAGTATCAGTGCAGGAGGAGGTCAAAGGTACCATCATCAAACACATCTGTGGGCTGTGTCTCTATCTAAATCTATGGTGTTAAGTGTGTGTGGAGGAGAAAATTTACCAATTAAACAAAAGAGTTACAATTAGTGACAAAATAAGATCTTCAAAAACAATACATTCTGCAAGAGAAATTGGACTTCAGTCACTTTTAGAGCAGGATACACCCAAGGCTCATATAAACGTTGCATTATTTTAGAGGTTTCTTATCTCAAATGGGCAATGCAAATGAGTAGAAGATCAAGCTTGAATGACATTGCATGGGGCTGAATCCTCACAAGACTCCCTACACACAGCAGGAAGAACGATTCACAATATTTGCTGCCTTATTTTGCTGTAGAACAAAACCCTTGGATAACATGTGACTATGTAACACATGCTCTAAGCGTTGAGGGCCCAGTACAGAGTTTGCTCCCTTCGACATTCTCAGACTCTGATGAAGGACTTCTAGGGGGTGGAGAGGTCAGAAATGAGACAAGGTCTGAAAGGAATCTGAGTGACATCGAGGGCCTGTGTGACAACGGAGGAAACCGCGGCCTCTGCTGCACCTTGGCTGTCTCCTTAAACAGAAGTCTGCTTTCCCCTGTGCTACATAAGCTCCCACCCTGAACTGCTTTCTGGGTGTGCCATCCCTCCACACAACCTCAGTCAGCTGGGTTTTCGTTCTTAGTTGATCACAGGAATTATGCTAACAAGAGGTATATAGGAAACGGAGAGAGGGGAGAGTGATGACAGCTGTGGAAGTGATGAACAACAGTTCCTGTCAAAGAAGGAAGTGGAAAAGACAGATGCCTCACCTGCCCAAACAGCAGAGAAGCGCCTGCTGATTGAATCAGGAGAGGGCCCCCATCTCGCTCATAGCTCACTGTTAAAGGAAAGAAGCTTTGGATGTATTCACATGTGCTTCCTAAAGTGTGATTAGCGCTTTCATGTAGGTGTAAGTATTTAGAAGGAAATAAATGCCTTGAGGAGGTAGCGAAGTTGGTAGATTGCTGCTCTTATCTGTGAGGGCCTAGGTCCACGCAGCCAGCACCCACAGAGCAGGCTTAGTGACGCACGCCTGTAATCCTAAGTGAGACCCCCTAATCTCGGAAACAACCCCCTAAAGCCACAAAAGAGTGGGTCACCCAACCCAGCAAAATAATAAATGGAGATGAAGGGGAAATGTCACCTGTAGGGGAAATGTCACCTTCAGAGATGATGGGAAATGAAGTCTTACAGTATTAGAGCATTACTTATAATTGTTGAAATATGTTCTTCCAAACTGAGTTAAGGGTTACGAGGGAGCAATAGGATTTTGTTATTACAATTTTCTTTTAAGCCTAGGACAGGGGCAGCCTGCAGCTGGGACACAGGCAAAGGTTCGTCTTGGCAACCACAGTTGAGTGGAGACAGGCCTTGTCTGGGGATTTGAGAGCTAGAGGGTGGGGCAGGCTTCATGGGTTGGAACAAAGACAAGTAAGACATGTGGAGGGAAATTGCTGCAGAGAAAGGCATTGGGGTGAGGGTTCACGGGTCAGGTAAATGTTAGGGTGAGTGTAAAATTTATGACTTCTGTTCAGTGGTGTTTATTACGATGTTGACGTGAGCTGTGGAATTCCAAACACATGAGATGTGACTTGAATGTAGCCCAGCCATTAACATCATCCAGGAGAAACATGCAAAACTGCTGAGTTACACATGAGCCTATCTCAGAAGGGTGTGCCTTGTCCTAAGCTGATGTCCGACAGAACTGTTGGGAGGTTTGAAGTTCCAACACTCCAGTTCCCCCTTTAACTGTGCGATGGTTTGAGGAATGACACCCCAGTTTCCAATTTGACTGTGTGACAGTTCATTCATCTCTTCTTGCTCAGGTCATATGGCCAGGTACACAGCCATCCTCAACCAAATTCCCAGCCAGTCCTCATCTATCCGGACCATTCAGGGCCCTCCTGGGGAACCTGGGAGACCAGGTTCACCTGGAACCCCTGGAGAGCAAGGACCCCCAGGTGCCCCAGGCTTCCCAGGAAATGCAGGAGTGCCGGGGACCCCAGGAGAACGAGGTAAGCAGGGGTACTTTTCTCACAGGCTATCTCCAGATAAGGGGACAGTGTGACCATGGTGCTTATACATCGACAGACTCTAAAATAAAGAATAAAATTAACTCTCCTTTTTCAGTAAATTTCTTATATGTCTTGAGACTGAGACAACTAAGCAACATATCTTTTTATCAGATTATATGTACTATGTAGGGCCAGAAGCCCTAACTCACTTCTCTAGGCTTTTGTTTAATTGAAAATTGTCAACGTGAGTACAGTTTCTGTCTCTCTCACACCTTCTGCTCCTCCCTTGTCCCTTCATTATGCCCTCTCAGATTCACCAACTTGTCTACAGTTACTCTTCCACCTGTATAACAGATACACAGATGTACACAACTTACTGAGTCCCGCTACATTGCCCATGTGGACCTCTGTTTGGGGCTGACAACCTAGGATTGCAACACCTGTCACAGGGGTCATAAGTGGAAAAAAGTGACTTTTCTTCCTCGGCAGCCATTTACTTCCTGTTGCTCTTTATTTAGGGGTAGGGCCTTGTCAACATTTCCTCATCCATATTGGCATATGGTCTGGTGTGGTCTTGTGCCAGCAACCGTATTGTTAAGAGTTCGTGGGTGCAGCATCCTTGTCATGTCCAGAGAAGACTGTCATGCAATGGTTGACTCTGTCCTTGGACTTTTCTGTGATATTCTCTGAGCTTTACTTACAGGGGTGTAATATCATATAAATGAACTCAATCACATGATCACTGAGTAGGTGTGTTTCTGCTTCTTCATTTTCATACACATTATTTTTCTACCTTTCAAAAAAACCCTCTTTCCCTTGTGTTATGCATCTTCTTAGTGCAAGGTACAGATTAATCCTCTCCTGTGAATGAACCTCATACTGATCACCCAAGAGCAGAAACACAGCCACCCCTGAGCATGTGGTACACTTACCACCTCTTATTCCCAGTTTCATGTGCCTCTGACATTAGCTGACAACTAGATTGCTGAGCATGAGAGTCAGCATGTTGTGATTGGCTGTGCACAATGCTTTTAAGTTCACTTCCTCCACGGCTGTCATGTTGATTATGATCTGGTTGTGATTATTATCATGCAGGGCACAAAATCAGAAAGAAGGGCTTAATGCCCTTCCAGTGCACCAAAGATCTGGCCAGCCAAGGGAATGTAGTTCTGCCAGCAGGGCACTCTTTAAGGGTGTTGAGGCTAGAGAAACTGTGACTCACAGAACATAGAGCCAGTGCCAAAGCCTCTCTCAGCAAGCTGCAAGTTGTCTTTGCACTTCATGGCAATCCGTACTCTGCTCTTGCCAAACTGAGTCTCTCCTAGACTGTAAGATTAACTGAGTGATTAGATCAGAGGAAAATCACCCAGGAGTTCTCAAATGGAAGCTCGACAACCGTTGAGTATATGAATTTCCATCATAATCCTCCATCGTGTGTGCGTGTGTGTGCGTGTGTGTGTGTGTGTGTGTGTGCGATTGAATTGAAACAGGAGGTTTTGGTTTTTTTTCATTGTTGTATCAATTATAATTATCCTGATATAAGACCATCTTAAAAGAGCACTGTTTCACAACGAGGAAAAATAAACTTTGCTAATCATCAGTATAATAACTGTAAAAGCAAGATTAAAAGAAACATGGTTGACAGTCTCTAGCATAGAATTCAAATGAAGCACTCTCTCTCTCTCTATCTCTCCCCCCCCCTCCTGAGGCTGAAGACTCGCAGCTTTCTTCAGTTGACCAACTTTTCATCGAAGCCATCCCCCATTTGATTTCTCTGTTGTAGTTCTTCAAGCTTCTAACAAACATGCTGTACAGTCAAATATATGGAAATATATGTAAGTGAGTGGGGCCTGCTGGCCCACAACTTTAATCCCAGCACTTTCAGGCAGAGGCAGGTGAATCGTTGAGCCTTAGGCCAGCCTGGTCTATAGAGAGTTCCTGGACAGCAAGGGCTTTAAGGCCAAAACTTGTCTAAACAAGACAAAACAAAGGGGGGGAGGGCAGGAGGAGATTTGGAATGCTGGTGTAGTAGCCATGCAAACATGAAACTGGAACAGCATTCTTACACTGGTTTCCTCGTTTCTTTTTTTTTATTTAAAGGCCAGTGTGTGCATGTGCATGTGCGTGTGTGTTTATGTCTCTCTCTGTGTGTGCGTGTGTGTGTGTGATTTAGTTTCATTTACATTGATGTGATAAAATACTTTTCTCACAGAGTAATTTAGTACTTTGTCAGAGTAAGAACCCCAGAGAAAGGGTTCTTATCTTAACTCACACTTGCAGGTGACTGTCCATCACAGCAGGGATGTCAAAACAATGGAAAGTTAAAACAGCTATTCCCTCCAATTCATAGTCAAAGGCAGGGAGAAATGAATGCATATACACACATGCTTGGTACTCAGCTATTTTTCTACACTCTTCTATAGTCAAGAACCCAAATCAGGGGACAGATACAGCTGATTTTCAGACAGAGTCTTCCCACATCAATTAATGCAGTCAACACAATCTCTCCACAGACAAAGTTGTTCTAGACAATCCTTCACTGAAACGCTCTTCCCAAGGTTGTGTCAAATTCACAAACTAACCATCATGGGAGATCTTGGGTTTTAGCATCTCAGTTTAAAAAACACTACTTTGGAATAGTATCTTTGCTTAACTCCTTCCTTTGAGAGCTGGCCAAACATTCATGCACATAGAGAGTAGAATAAAATGACAGACAGGGCCTTGGTCTAAGCAATGAGGGATGGCTCTCCACAGCTCTCCCTATTAACTCAGGGACTATTTTTGCTCATTCTGTCTGTCTGTCTGTCTATCTGTCTCCTCCTTGACCCTTTGTCTCATTTCATCTCTGACAGTCTGACTCAATTTTTTGAGGAGCAATATTCTGTTGGCTCTCTTCTCAGTTAGATTGTAACATACAGAGGATCTTCAGAACGGGAGGATTCAGAAAGACCAGCTGATGTTTTCTTCACACATGCCAATGCTGACTGACTTCCACAGTTGCTGGTACTCAGAACTGCAGGGCCTCCATTCTGTTCAGCAGCATGCTTTTGTTCTATAGCCTGATTCTTCATCTGCTTTCCATTATCTTATTATAGTCAAAGAAAACTGTGGACCAACATTCTTTCTGCTTGCTTAGTTCCTCTCATTACACCCTGCACTGCCCTTGGGCATGGGTTCTTTATATCAGGATCAACCTTCACCTTCTTTCTTGCTTCCCTTAAATGTCACAGTAATGTACTGGCTTTTCTGAACTTCCTGACCTCTTGGGCAACTAACTAGGGTGGCCAAAATAGATTTCCTGGATAATCAATGTATCAGTTCAATTTCTTACTCCAGTTCTTGGTTTGTTCATATCCACACTGGTACTTTGAATTGAAAACATAATATAACCAGGTCAACCATGAGTTTCTTTACTTGAAATGAGTTATTTACTCAGGATGAGATCTTTTTAATTTACTCAGAATCAATAAAATGTGTTAACTTCTGACTTCATTGACAATTCCTCTAATTCTATGATTCTTCAAAAATAGTTGGATCAAAGGCACCATCCAATTCAGTGTTTTCATTTTTTATTTTCTCTCAGTTAAAACTGAATTTCGTATTTGGTATGTTTTCTACAATAAATCAGCAAAGTTTTATTCAGCGCAGGGATTTTGTGAAGGTTTTGTGGCTTCTCCATGTGAGAGATAATACTATGATTTGTGGCTGGAACTTATTTCAGCATCAAACACCTCTGCCAATAGTTGTCATGGACCAATGCACACAGGATCTCATCCAAAAGCTGAGGATGGCTTGGAGATGAAAGAAGGATGAAATACTACTGAGTTATAGGCTGGGGGATGGCAGGTGCCTGAGATGTGTAGAAAGTAAATGGTTTCAGGATGTAGAGAAAGATGTGATTGTGGATTTTGATAAGAGTGTTGGTAACTATGAAGCAAATACCTGTGTTATTGGCCAGCACATTATTTATTAAAAATAAAAACCTTATGAGATCAGGATTAGCTCCATTATTTTTGTGATGCTGAAGGTCAAATCCAGGACCTTCCATATGCTAGAAGGATGTTTAACTACTGAGTATGAGTACATTCCAGCACTGGATTAGTGTGCATGCATGCGTGGTGTGTATGTGTGTGTGTACATTCATGTGTGTGCATTCTAGCCCTGGATTAACCCATCCATTCATGTGTGTATGTGTGTATATTCATGTGTGTGTGTGTGTGTGTGTGTGCGTGTGTGTGTATTTAGGGTGCACACACACCTGTATATGAGGTATGAGTAGAGGTCAGACAACAACTGCTGTTGTTACTCAGATATTATGTATCCCCCCTTTTATGAAACATCTTACTCGCCTTGCTAAGTGCATTAAGGTGGCTGATCAGTGAACTGCAAGGATCTCTTGTTGCCTCTCTGGTACTGAGATTATAAGTGCACACCACCACTTCTTCCTCCCCCTCTTCCCTCTTCCCTCTTCCCTCTTCCCTCTTTCCCTGTTCTTTTGTTTTTTCTTCTTTTATGAGTTATGAGAATTCAACTCAAATATTTGTATTTGCAAAGCAAACACTCAACCAACTGAGCTATCACTCTAGCCTGTTTTGTTCTGAGATATGGTCTCGTGTTGCCTCTGCTGGCTTTGAACTTGCTATGTAGCTGGGGCTAGTTGTGAACTCCTGATTCTCCTAAGAGCTGAGATTACAGATGTACATCACTACACTCAACAAAGCTCTAGGTGATGAAAAGGCAACAAATATGTAATATTAATTGTTCAAAGTCACTGAGCAGAACAGCAAGTGTACCAGCACTTGGATCTAACTAAAAAAATTTTTTCCTAGAGGCACATACACACTGTACTTCCACATAAACATCAGCAATTGATCAGGGAATGCCCTCAAGCAAACACAAGTGAAAAGACCTGACCTTGCTCAGATGCCATAAGTAAATGACAGTCCATCCAAGAGACCAAGAAATGTCATGAAGGCAGGGATTGCTGCCACACAGTAAGATAACCTAGGTCTGTAACACAGGTGATAAACTGTTTGAAAATAGATCCAGATCTGATGGTGGGGAGGTTTCCTGTGTCCAGTATTCCCATGGTTTGAAAGTTAGCTGTGAGGGCTGCAAATGAATTTTTCAGATGTTGCTGGTTATCAATGACAGCATCACAGTAACTGTCAGCCAAGATTGTCACAATGGAAAGGATAATTGGAAAAACTCTTAATGTCCATGTATCCTGCTTTGGTTCTGGAAAAAAATAACCTTCATGGGACAGACCAGCTTGAGTAGAGAAAGTGTATAAATGAGTTTTGTTATGATTTGCTGCTTGGCAGTTGAATATAAATCTTCCTGTGATCATTTTTTTTATTACTATTTGTATTCAGTTGTATAGCACATGTCATTTATTTCCATTGCTATTAAGAATCAACTGAAATACATTTTGCTTTCTTCTCCCCACTTTGCATTTCTTGAGAGGTGACAGGTTTCCCTCTTCTCATGCAATGAGAAGAAGTGTAATTTGGACTTCCTTTAGAACATGTCCTCTCTATGTAAGTCTGATGGTATTGTTCTAATGTATAGTCTCTTTAAGATATTAGGCAATGGATTTTCTTTCTCTTTTTATTTTAATTTTTCTTTCTCCAACTGACTGCTGTTCAGTTAAAAGCTTTGAGCCCACAGTGATGTCTAAAGTGGAAGATGTGATGTTAACCAGATTTGTAAACAAGCAGAGGCTGAACTTGGCTGGGAAACCAGCTCTTCACAGCTTCCTAACAGGGCATCTGGTGCCCATGATGGCCACGGGGGCTCATCCTCAACATAGAACTCTCCATGGCAGTGGTTCATAGCATGGCTGTCATGTTCCCCAGAGCTGGTGGTGGACAATAGAAAACAAAGAGTTCACAATGTCTTTCTGGACTTAGTCTCAGAAATTCAGGCTTTTAATTCTGCCATCCTCTGTCTGTCAGAACCAGCGTGGGAGTCAGAAAGCACAGTTCATGTTTAAGTAAAAGGAAGTAGGTTCAGTAAGTTAAGTCATTTGGGGGGGGGAGACAAAATCATGAATCATTATTTAATTCATCACCCTCCTAGATTAAACCCAGGCATAATGCTTTTATCCAGTAGCATGACCTTCTTCCCATTTCCCCCTGTCCCCTTCCTCATAAGATACAACTTCCCAGACACTGAGAAATGAAGTGGATAAGAAAGGTCCCTCCAGTGTGCCAACTTTGTGTGGTTTTCTCTCTTATACCCTTTAATATCATTTCATTATAGATGCAACTTTTTAGAATATGCAGGTTTAAGAACATCAAGGAAGTATAAGACAGGATAGAGAGAAAAACTTTTTATAGGCATCGCCATCTTTTGTAACACTGTTTCTGAGATGCATTGTGATCAAGACAAAACCATTCTCTAAAATATGAAGGTTTTTAAAAAAATGCCATGGTCAAATTGAAATCAGATTAAGTTATGTCTTTACAACCATAACAAAAACTGTACAGCAGTATAAATAAAAGCTTCTTTTTGCCATGAAAGCCAATATAATTATTATTTTACTTAAAAAAAATTAAAAATCTTACCATCTAGACAGCAGTTCCAAACATATATTTAACAAATCGATGGACTGATTCCTCCCTCATGAGTGTGTGGCATGCACCATTAGCACCCAGGTGGAACAGACTGTCTTGTGCTGGATTTTAATGATTTCACTTTTGTTAGTTCTGTCTCACCGAGGAGACTCCGTTCTCGTCAAAGAATGTATGTTTTATTTCCCCAGGCCACCTGAAATTCAATAGTTCTTTCATAAATCTTAAATGATTCATGGCGCTGATTGATTGTTGGCTAGCTTCACGGCTGCTATTTCTCAATCATTCTAGCATCATAATCAAATTGGAAGCCTAGGCTGTTGTGTTTATGGTGTGTTTGTGTGGGAGACAGCAAGTTAATGAACCATTACAACAGGTGAATGATATGAGCACCACATCTCAAGTCCATATTGTTTTTAAGGAGGTTTCATTACACCAGGTAGTGGCAGTCGGGTGTCCAACAGGAGGAAGGGAAAGAAAGAAGGGGGAATGGAGGCAGAGAGAGAGAAATTCCTTTTTATTAAACCATACTTTTCCGGTTTTTAGATTTTTCAGGGCTTGAACATAATAATAAATAAATGCACAGGAAACTTAAAAAAAAATTCTGCTTCATATGATAAAACTAAAGCTATTTGGCACTGACAAACTATTTTTATGGGTTTTTGGATGTGGCATCTCAAAAACTAAATATTTTAATGATGAAAGTAGTGTATTCCAAACGCACATCTTAAAAGTGAGCTAAAACATATATAGAAAAAGCACATTCATTGGCCTTGCCAATTTCCTTTTTAAAAAAGATTTAATATTGGCATTACATTACTAGGTAAATATAGCAAAGTAGCTTGGTTTTTCTGAAATTCTTTGAAAAACTGGGAAAACATAATGATCCTCCTTATACACAAAATGTGTTCATTTATAAAGAAGTCATTTTTTTCATTTTATTTATTTAATAATAAAATTTAATTGTTAGAGAATTTTAGAGAAATATTCCATATATTCAAATCAATACAGTACTTCTAAAGAACAGTTTACCAACAAGTATCAAAGTATAAATTGTGTATAAAATTTTATCTAGTAAACTTATTTCTAGGAATTTATGTTGGCAAAAATATGCATGTACTGTGGGATATCTATCACAGTATTATATACAATGGTGAATTATAAGAAACATGTCAAAATTAAATACAGAATTAATAAGTTATGAAATTACTTTCAGACATTTCTATAATAATTAAAATGCTATTTTTTGGCTAAAATTTTAGAAGCCAATATTATCATCATCTTATACTTTCACATTATAAATATGATTAAAATACATTAAATCACTTTGTAAAAACACTATGCAATTGGAAATTATTTCTGACAGATCAGCTCTTACAGTTTTATAGGCCATTTTTTCCCTTTGAAATGATAAAGCAAAGTTGACTTCAGTCAAAATAGCACACAACTTAATCTCATAAATCACATGTTTAATGTTACTTGTGTTCAGTAGGCTTTGAAAACCTTACTACTGTCACACTCAACTAGAAATAAATTGACAACTCCTGACTAAATTCAGAGAAAATAAATACTAGTCTTCTAAAATATACAGGACTCACCTCCCTAATGTGATCATAAAATCCAAATACCTCCAATATTCTCCCTTGAAGACATGTTAGCTTCACTCTGAGCAAAGAGCAACATTCCTTTGCATTTCCCAAGGCCATTACACTGAGATTCATCAGATACCTATAACATTTGCTGAAGTTACCCCTTAAATATTTCTATTTGACAGTATGAAGTGTCCTTCCTTATCTTTTTTGATAACTTTTGGTTGAAAGTTGATTTTATTCGATATTAGAATGGCTACTCTAGCTTGTTTCTTGGGTCCATTTGCTTGGAAAATTGTTTTCCAACCTTTTACTCTGAGGTAGTGTCTGTCTTTGTCATTGCGGTGCATTTCCTGTATGCAGCAAAATGCTGGGTCCTGTTTAGGTATCCAGTCTGTTAGTCTATGTCTTTTTATTGGAGAATTGAATCCATTGATATTAAGAGATAGTAAGGAAAAGTGATTGTGACTTCCTGTTAATTTTGTTGTTAGAGGTGGTGTTATGTTTGTGTGGCTATCTTCTTTTGTGTTTGTTGAAAGATTACTTTCTTGCTTTTCTAGGGTATAGTTTCCCTCCTTGTGTTGGTGTTTTCCATCCATTATCCTTTGTAGGGTTGGCTTTGTGGAAATATATTATGTAAATTTGGTTTTGTCGTGGAATGTCTTGTTTTCTCCATCTATGGTAATTGAGAGTTTTGCTGGGTATAGTAGCCTGGGCTGGCATTTGTGTTCTCTTAGTGTCTGTATGAGATCTGCCCAGGATCTTCTAGCTTTCATAGTCTCTGGTGAGACGTCTGGTATAATTCTGATAGGTCTGCCTTTATATGTTATTTGACCTTTTTCCCTTACTGCTTTTAATATTCTTTCCTTGTTTTGTTCATTTGGTGTTTTGATTATTATGTGACAGGAGGAATTTCTTTTCTGGTCCAGTCTATTTGGAGTTCTGTAGGCTTCCTGTATGTTCATGGGCATCTCCTTCTTTAGGTTAGGGAAGTTTTCTTCTATAATTTTGTTGAAGATATTTACTGGCCCTTTAAGTTGAGAATCTTCACTCTCTTCAATACCTATTATCCTTAGATTTGGTCTTCTCATTGTGTCCTGGTTTTCCTGGATGTTTTGTGTTAGGAGCTTTTTGCATTTTGCTTTTTCTTTGACTGTTGTGTCAATGTTTTCTATGGTATCTTCTGCACCTGAGATTCTCTGTTCTATCTCTTATATTCTGTTCGTGATGCTTGCATCTATGACTTCTGATCTCTTTTCTAGGTTTTCTAACTCCCAGGTTGTCTCCCTTTGTGATTTCTTTATTGTTTCTGTTTCCATTTTTAGATCCTGGATGGCTTTGTTCAATTCCTTCACCTGTTTGGTTGTGTTTTCCTGTAATTCTTTAAGGGATTTTTGTGTTCCCTCTTTAATGGCTTCTAGATGTTTACCTGTGTTCTCTTGTATTTCTTTAAGGGAGTTATTTATATCCTTTTTAATGTTCTCTATCATCATCATGAGAAGTGATTTTAGATGCGAATCTTGCTTTTCATGTGTGATGGTGTATCCAGGACTTGCTATGGTGGGAGAATTGAGTTCTGATGATGCCAGGTAACCTTGGTTTCTGTTTCTTACGTTCTTGCGCTTGCCTCCTGCCACCTGGTTATCTCTAGAGCTACCTGCCCTCCTTTTATCTGACTAGAGCCTTTCCTTCCTCTGATCCTGGTTGTGTCAGAACTCCTCAGAGACCAGCTGTTTCTGGGATCCTGTGATTCTGGGATCCTGTGATCTTGAGATCCTGGGTGTGATAGAGCTTCTGGGAGTCAAGCTGCCACTGGTACCCTGAGATCTTGGTGCGACCAAGCTCTTGTGATTCTGTGATCCTGTGATCCTGTGATCCTGGGCTTGTTAGAGCACCTGGGAATGGAGCTTCCTCTGGGTGTTGTTGGACTGGCTGAGGAGTTTATGCCCAAGGTCTACTCAGGGCAATGGCCCAGACCGGGAGGAACCCTTGCCACTGGTCCGGCGGGGTTCCTGGGTCTCTGGATCCCTGGATCCCACTGGTCTCTGTTACTTCTGGTGTTGGGACAGATGTTGTGTCCTCCTCACCTCTGATCCTATGATCCTGGGCTGTGTTAGATCGCCTGGCAGTGGAGGTTCCTCTGGGTGTTGTGGGACTGGCTGAGGAGTTTGCGCCCAAGGTCTGCTCAGGGCACTGATCCAGACTGGAAGGAACCTGTACCACTGGTCTGGTGGGGTTCCTGGGTCCCTGGATCCCGCTGGTCCCAGATACTCCTGGTGTTGGGATAGATGTTGATTTGAGTCCTCTTGACCTCTGATCTTCTGATCTTATGATTCTCTTTTAACACATTTTTATTTAAAAAAAATTGTAGACTTATCCCAGTTCCCCGATATAATTCTTTTCAATACCAGGGTTAGATTGGTTCAAAACTTGGCTCAATTTTCCCATTAATTACAAATAACATGAGTTCTTGATAATTTTGCAGATGATGTCATAGCATTTAAGGAGGGATGTTGATGTTTTGGAGAGGAAAGTGACAGAGTAGCCTTTGCTCTAACACTCTTAGGCACCTGTGAGGGTTACAGTGTGAGTGCAAAAACTCAGAGCAAAAAGCTGCAGTTTCTGGTACCTGACACAACCCATGTTCCTTTGTGCCATTCATATACCTGTAGCTGTGACCAGGTAACCTACAGCTCTATAGTAGAGAGGTAAGTGCTGATGACTGTATCATTTTCCATTTCGCCACACGAAAAAGGTAAGAGGAAGAAGTCTTTTTTTTTTTTGTATTTTCTTCTGATAATTATTTTAATAGTGTCAATGAGGAAATACAGAATTCTGAACAGAAGAACGAGTAGTTACATAGTCATTAAGAAGATCAAATCTTTGCATAGTTTTCTTAGAGGGAGAAGTCTTTAGCAAGGCTTAATTACATCTAAAACAACCCATAGTTTGTACCCTTGGTCACTCTCACAGAAAGTATAGTACGATCTTAACTCATCATCTGAACCAAACACAAGAAATAGTAGAGCTCAGTGAATGGGGTACTGTCCTCTCTGCATAGAACACTGGGCTACTGAAAAACAACAACAGAAAGATGGCGAAGAGGAAGGGAGACAGAGAGAAAAAAAGAAGTGCTGGGTCACTGCAAGCCTTGGGTCTGTGGTCAAAGGGATGCAAGCACAAGAAGAAGATGCTGAAGGGGGAATAAGGCTCCACTGGCTGGTTGTGGACTGTTTGTAAGAGGGGAGCGTCCTAAAGGGCATGACCTCAAGCCTCTCTCCCTCTCTGTCTCTCTCTCTCTCTGTGTGTAGTTGAAAATGAAACTAGCTCTTTCATTCACTTGAATTATTTTAGTTTTCTCAGTTGTTTTACCTAATGTGAGTTTAGTCCTGAGATCGGTGAGCTTTCACAGTTTTTGCTACATTTTTCTAATTCTACCCTGTTATTCAGAGGATAGAAAAATCTTTACTGCTATTGTAATCTATTCTTTGGAACATCCTCTTCACAGTCATTTCTCTATGAATTCTTCCTCTTCGGTTCTTTAGTTTTTGATCTTCACTGACTTGAGTAGGCTTTGTTGCTCTGAATCCTTGAAGAGATCCTGCCAAAAACGTCAGAGCCCTAACCATACCCAAGGTTAGTGATGGATGAGTTTTCATCCACCAGCCATGCACCAAATAATTTTTTCAGTGCCTACTATAAAAATCAGGCAAAAGAAGCTAATAAAGTCTTCAAAATTCTTAAGTTACACATTCCATTATAAAAATGATACTGACATTATATATGTTGCCTAAGTAGACAACAGTAAAGAACTGGATTTCTAGTTATCATCTGTGGATCTGGGTCATTTGTAACATGTTTGATAAACAATATGAAAATTACTGGCATTTTAAAATGAGGCTTTGTTAATTTATTTCCATTTCTACACCAAAATACCAGAAACTGGCCTCTGTGAAACTAGAAAGGTTTATTTAGTCCATGATTTCAAGTTGCAGCTTCTGCTTGACTCTATTGATAGTCTCACAGCAGGTAGAACTAAATAGTTTGACTCTGTCAGAATGGGGCATGTGTTACAAGAAGCTAGAGATTGAGGAAGTTAGCACCTTTGTAACAACCCATTTATATGGGAATTAACTCATGTCCCCATAACTGTATTAATAATTCTGGAAAAGAGCTGTCCCATCATCCAGTAAGCCCCCACCAGCTCTTCTTCCTAAGACCACTACCCCTCACTAGGTCACACTGAGGTCCCCACAAGCAGCATTGAACCTCTGGAGATGCTGCATGTCCAAGCCAAATATTAGATGCAAAAATGGCTCTTTGCTCTAATGCTATCTCCATTGTTTCCTTTGGGAACATTAAATCTATTCCCCTCTTGTGATATTAAAGGAATCAGAGATGGTAGGGATTTCTGGTTTATTTCTATTTGCTATTTAAATTGTGTGCTTGTCAAAATTAAATTGATCCTTTCTGTTAAAAAAATAGGAGAGTTCAGCAAGATGCATTGAATCAGTCTCTCTGCCTTCTTGTAAGTGGTACCAAGTACCCTGTACCTTTCAGACACTGGAACCCACACCACAAGAAGAACAGACTACACTTGGATCTCACTGCCAGCATCTCCCTGGAAACAGACAAATAGAACACAGATGAAGCCTTGCTTCACAGTCTCTGACTTCTTAGTATAATGACATTGAAAGCATTCCCCAGACCTTGCATATCTGCCCAGGCAGAAATCCCAGGAGTTTCTCCAAATGTCTCAGCTCAGGAAGAAGTGAATCTGCTCCTTAGAGTTGCATGAGATTCCTGCCTGGGGTGCTTGGGGGTGGCCAAGGACACAGAATGGAATTAAATTTTCCAAGTTGATGGCCAATGAGCCAAAGAAAATAGGAAACAGACAATGAAGGGCCAGGCACAGGACATGTAGTCAGTGAAAGTAAGATAAATCCTTTCAAATTCAACCCGAGTCTTACTCAGAGCAGACGGCGAGTGGGCAAGAGGACACTTGGTGATAAACTCACAGCTGACTGTTGAGTTGAAAGTAGAGGGGCCATGCAGACCATTTGGCAGGCAGCTGGGAAAGCACACCCTTAACAAGAACAAACAGGCCACAGGTCCAGTGTCAGGGGTAGAGGTAGCAATATATTTGGCTTTGCATAGACGTGCACATCCCAGCCTGCTTCAGTTGAAACTGATTTTGTTGTCCTACTTAAGTCAGGTAACTTGGCCTCAGTTTTACAGCTCTCTTTCAGGGCTAGTAGTGGAATCAGCCCCATTAATTCTTGGGAAGCCTAAAAATGAGCTCGCATATGTAAACCACTTGGCCTTCATACCTAGTGAAATAGTATATAAGAATACTTGATATACTATCAGCCACATTTTTTCCTTATCAACTCCTACGGTGGAATTGGGATTCATCCAGTAGTTCAATAATCTTTTAAAAAATATTTTAGGGTATATATGAATCTCCAACATGTACAACCAATTTAAGCTTACCCCTGACTAGCTTACAAATAAATGAGACTCAGACTATACTTATTTTATTTGGCCTTGATAATTACTGAGGGGTAACCCCTAATCTACTTTTCTAGCTTCTGTCCTGGCGGTATACTCCAGATACTTGCTCTTTCTCCCAGCCACAAGTTCATGGTCCATCTCCCCTCATGGTGGCTTCCTTCTCTCTCCTCCTTCTTCCTCCTTCTCCTCCTAGTCTCTCTTCACACCTCCCCCAACCAAGTAACTCAAAACCTCCCTATTTCTAATCCCCCCAGTAATTGGCTGCAGTCAATTTTATTTAACCAATAGTTTAAAATCAAGGAACACAGTTTTCACAACAAAAGCTTGTACACATGAGAATTCACTTGTAGGCCTAGACCTCCAGGTACAGAATTTAGCATTTTAATACATAGCAACAGACCGAAATCAACAATTAATTACACAGAATAATTTTGTTTTTTTGAGGCAGTGTCTCTCACACAACCCAGGCTGCATCAAACCCACCATCTCACTGAGGCTGTCCTTGAATTTATGACCTCTTAACTGTAAACCTCAGTGCTAGGATTGCAGGCACATAGGGAACTAGAATGTTAAAAATCAGGTTTGAGCTGGGAAATGAGTGTTGAAGCATGGGTCTCAACTTGACTATTCATCCCTCAGGGATCATGCTTGCTAGTTACAAGCATGTGAGTGTTGATTTAGGCACACCCTCACTTAGTTGCTGTCCATAAGTCCTGGGCCACCTATTCACCGTGAGACCCTCACTTGGTCTGATACAAAAGAGCTAAATGTGGTGGTAGCAGTCAAAAGGCTCTTAGTGTGGGGGCAAGATGGACATGAGAGAAAGCAACTAGATGGGTTCAGAGATAGCAAAGGCTGTGGGGAAGCCGTGAGAGTAGAAAATTCATCCATTTGTCCATTAGGTCACTCAACAGACCTTTTCTGACTTATGTGTCATGTGGAAGTTACCAATAAAGTGCTGGAATGTAGCCACAATAAAATGGATAACCCTTGATCTCTTGGACCTGTTGTGGCTCTGCTTGTTACAATTATGATGAAGGGTTGAGACATCCAGAATGAGGAATTGCTAGACATGCATGTTGATGCACACCTTTATTGGGAGGTAGGGACATGTAGATCTTTGTGAGTTTGAGGCCAGTCTGGTCCTCATAGTGAGTTCCAGGACTGACAGTACTATATAGTGACACCCTGCCTCACAAAAAGGCATAAAGAATGAGGAATAGTTGTGGAGACAGATGGGGGGGCATTTCAGGAGGGGTATCTCCTGCACTAAGGAATACCAGCCTCTTCCTAGAAAGGACACTGGCACCAAGCTTGTGTGACCCCATCTCATCTCCTAGTGGCCTCACTTTCAGCCTTGAAAAAAAAGCAAACCAACCTTTGTCATGGACTGTGGCTGTTATGCTCTGTAAAGAATATCTTCGTGCCCAGACTAGGGACTCAACCACATCATGAGCAGCTGTGGACTCACGTTTTAGAACACTCGATTCTCTTGCCTTTTACCCAGATCTACGAGGCTTACAAAAGGATCTCTGTCTAACTTTGGGTCTGTGTATAACTTGCTCTTTAATTTCAGTCCTCATTAACTTATTTATGGAGAGAGAGAGAGAGAGACTGAGAGAAAGAGGGAGAGAGAGAGAATATGAGATGTACACTCTAGCTCAGGTGTGATGGGCATGAATAATCTCCACTGTGGGAATCATATGTGTACACAGACAAATATTAACACATTAGCCTAAACTTAGAGGAGTGTGCAATACACAATAACTTCAAGGACAATAACACCAAAATTTCCCTACCAGTATAGATTTGTATCTTTACAATCTTCCTTTTTCTGAGACATTTCAATGGGCTGGATATTTTTGTGAGGTTCTCTATCAGTTGCATTACTTGCATTTTAGATAGCACCAAATTATACTTACAGTTTTCTACCCATTTCCAAAATCAAATCAGCCAGACTGACTACTTTGTGCCCCCTTTGCCTCTTTCTTTCTGATGAATAAGTCAGGAAACTGGCTTGCTGTTGCTCAGGGTACTTTCCTGGAGGTCCCTTCAAGCTAATGTCTTTTGCTGAGAGTAAGTCAACATGCTCCTGCAGCATAAGGTCATAAGGGGGCTGAGTCACTGCACCGGGTAGATGATAATGAGGAGCAGCTTAGTGTTAGTCATCCATGGTTTCTTCTGTTTAATTCCTTCACAATCAGAAGCTCCCCACATGGTTAGTCATGTGACTCTGACAGAAGAAGAGGGGCTGTCTCTAAATATGGAGATTCATTTTAGGCCCCAAGAATTGACATGTAGGAACCTTCACAAGCTAAGATGAGCTAACTCCAGATAGCTTCTGAACTAATTTGCATTAGACTATTTACAGGGGTTTGGATCTGCGGTGTTTCCAGAGCCTCATGGTTTCAGTGTTTGCCTGCCACTTGCTATTTGTTAAGTAGACTTTGGGTGGTGGTTAGGGCTTTGGAGGTTATATCTACCCCTGGTTCCAGCCAGATCACTTTGTTTTGTGGTTCACCAGAGTGTGAGCAGGGTCTGCCACATGCTGTTACCACTATGAATTCTGCCATGCCTTTCCAGTGGAAAGGATCAAAGCTCCTGAATCTTCGAGCCCTGAAAAACCTTGTCGTGTTTCTTTAACATGTTTCTGTTTGGTACTTTGGTCACTGTGACACAAAAGTAACACACTTGCACAGGGTGGTTTTCTGTCTGGCAGCTTGGTTAGAAACTGAGCATAAACAAAGCCGATTGGAGTTAGCTGCATGACTTAAAAAGTCAAGATGATAGATTTACCTTTCAGAAATCTTTACTTCCCTGTGAGCTTCTCAAAGAGAGATCACAATTGGATGTATGCATATTGGGCATGGGTTGGATGGTGGTTGGTGTCCAATGCAGTGCTAGAAGTGAGGTCCTTTATTGGGATCCCTTAGCTCCACCAAGGCCATGTGGAGTAAGAATGGGTGCTGTGAAGTGCTATAGTAGTTGGCTCATTAGATGACTGCTACCCAGAAAGGAGAGATTTTTTATGTCAGTGATACCATGGGATTTGGACCCCAGGAGACAATTACTAGGATTGCAGAATATAGCTAAACTACATAGCTATGCATTATACGTGCATCATTTAAAAACTGTCCATTACTAGTTACTTTCCTCTTAGTCAGTATTTCCAGAACAAATATTATACCAACACTTTTCTTTTTAGAACATAGAAGCAAAGATGTTAAAACACTATTCCAGCTGTCGGAAATGTGTGCTAAGGAAAAGCTGTTGTAATTTGAACTTGTATCTCCTTTATGACACTACTACTACCCATCATGTTTACTGTTCTGACTGACACTGCCCTGCAGTCTCAGTCCATTAGTTGTTACTTCTCAGTAAATGTTGTTAAAGGGAGATGCTGCTTTGCACTCCAATCTTTTCCAAGCACTGTGTAGTGGAGACACTGTTATGTGAGCTATGGAAACTGCTTCTAAGATCGTAGTAACCTGGCTTGGATTGAAGCCAGTACATCTAAAGGGGCTATCACCCAGCCAGCGGTCTTGCTGTAGAATATGATTGGATAAAGATGTGTCAGAGTATATTGATGGTGATGATTTTTTACCTGTAGAATTGTGTGGTTTATTAAGGATACTGAAAATCGAGACAGGGATGGTAGTGTACCCCAGCACTCAGGAGGCAGAGGCAAGCAGATCTCCATGAGGTCATGGCCAGCCTCATCTACAGAATGAGTTCCAGGCCAGTCAGGGCTACATAGTGAAAACCTGTCTCAAAAAACAAAAAAACAAAAAAACAAAAAAAAAAAAAAAACACTGTAAATTATTTGGAATAAGAGGTCTGCCCAGTGGAAAAGAAACTCAAATAGGTTTAGACTTTTATGGGACTGAATCAGCCAAATCAAACACAGGCTTTCCTGAGGCTTCCAACTTCTAAATGGAAAGTCATGCACTTCAGAACTTTGTTGTTTAATTATAATTCATGCCTTTTGCAGATATATTATGGGTTGGACCAAAAGGAAAATGTTAGACATGTTCACTTGTGATTCTTATTGTGCTACTTGTGGATTGCCAATTGCCCACACTGAGTGGTCTGCTGTGTGCAGTGGCGGGTCCTATTCCTGGCAGGCTGAAGCACTTCAGTGGGGGGGGGGGGGATATGGTTGGAATGGCCATCGTCCATAATGTGATTTTGTACAAGCTCACCATGTCAGAGTTTAACCTGAAATCCTATGATACCTGTACCCTTAAACTATCTTCATTGTCCTCACCAGAAAAGTACCTTTGTAATGTATAAAAATGGGAATTCTAAGACTTAATTCCTAAGAGAACTTTTCTCTCCCCTCCCCCCCCCTTTGAAAACAGGTCTAACTGGTGTCAAAGGAGAGAAAGGAAATCCAGGCATTGGGAATCAAGGCCCAAGAGGTCCCCCTGGGCCAGCAGGTAAATCTTTCTACCTAACAGAAATTATAAGACATAAATCTTTATGATCACTTCATAGGTCCAGAAAGTAGTCATATCCCATCCTTGTGTCAACTGGAATAACTATATTTCTCCTGTGTTTTATTGCAAGGCCAGTGCACTGGTTACAGTCCACCCATTATGTCAGCCTCAAAGGTTACATCCCATTTGGGTTTGTTTTGCTAGAATGAGTTAAACAAGGTTATAGTAACAGATAAATCCCAAGTGCTTGGTGGCTTAAGGAAGAGTTACTTCACATTTGCATATGTGCATATGTTTGAGAAGAACATTTTCCCCGTGTTTAACCACATGATGTCGATCATGAGTTATGGACCCTCCAAGAAAATGATGTGGAAGGCACATCAATCTCAATTTCCTAAACATGGTGATGTCTTATATCCAGTCATACTCTTCTGGCTGGAACTAGTCACACAGCCTCAGCTGAACTGGAAGGGAGGAGTGAAATCGAGAGAAACACGAGGGAATTTGAAGAACATTGGTAGTCCCTGCTGTGGTCGCCTTGCCAAATGAGCCTTGTGGAAGTTTTGAGTCTTGAGTACAATATCATGTTTTCCAAATTATCTCCAGATGAGCCGAGTTGTCACCGGAAACATGAGCTTGTGTCCTATTGTATTTACAATCCTTCTCTTAGCCTTATTGAGTCAAATGCTTATAGACTTTTCTTTCCAACATGCCAGTGGTTTTGGAATACAGCTCTAAGCCGTAGGCCCAAAGCAATAGGTCCCTCTTGATTGTGAATTCTTCTCCTAGTGGTTGCGTGAAGAACTGGTATCTTGTGTTACCCTGGTTCGGTGGTTGGTGTGAACTGACCGACTGAAACTGAGTGCACCTGTAGACTTCACATGACTCAAACAGCAAGCGCTACTTGTATCTATATCTCATTTCAATGCTAGTTGAGTGGGATTTAATTTTTTATGGGTTGGAATATTTCATATACACACTAAATTTGTTTTGATCAAATTGATCTCCCTTCCCGCTCAGATTTCTGCTTATCTGCCCCTAAAAGCCACTTTTCCCTTCTAATTTCATGTGCTTATTTAAAAAAAAAAGCTAGCAAGTACACTTAGTGCTTCCTATATGTGCTCAGAAGCCCCAGCCTCTCAAGGGCCACTTTCCTGAAAAAACAAACGAACTGAAGCCTCCTCTCACTGCATCAGTTGCCAATAGCCCCTCAGTAAGGACTGGGGCTTCAGGAGCCCCCTCGTTTCTCTATGCGCTTGAGTGACTTTATTTCTAGTTGAAGAATGCCTTTTATTCTAAGGAAAGCCAGGCCTAAAATTCAACAGGCATGCAAAACAAAAAAAAAAGACTAACCCAACAAATATCTTGAATTCAAAAACATTTTTTAATCACTCCTTACTTCCACTCAGAGTTCTTAATTGATGTAAGATGGTCTAGGGAAATTTAGACCAATGTACTGGGTCCAATTTTAATCTACTTCCCATTCGTCTCTTCCAGGATAACATTTTTAGACCTTGACTAATTTAATTAGCTGAAATCATAAGCTGGTACTAAATTACACAACAATTTTAGCTTTCTGAGATTGTGATTTGAATGTATTCATGGGTGTGCACATGTGTGCTGGCCCTCATATTGGGTTCATGAGGAGCCGTGTGGGAAAACAAGAGCCCCATTGAGAAAGGGTTTTGAAAATGGCCTCCTCCTCCCTTAATGCTCAAGAGGACACAAAGAAGAATACATTTTGCTCCTAATTCTGGAGCTGATTACAAGCATTGTCTTTGAGGAGAACATGTGATTCTGGTACAATCTTTTGCCCAGGGACTCTAGGGAAAAGAACACAGCGAATAGAACAGCTGAACCCCCTAATTGTTGAGACATACAAGGTTGCTTCTTTTAAAGTTAATTTACTTCATGGTGGTCTCAAAACTCACTCTATTGTTGTAAATGACAAACTCTTTGCCTTTGGTTGCTTCACAGGACCTTCAGGGGAAAGTCGTCCTGGCAGTCCTGGGCCACCTGGCTCTCCTGGACCAAGAGGTCCCCCTGGCCACCTGGGAGTACCTGGACCACAGGGTCCTTCTGGCCAGCCTGGGTACTGTGACCCCTCCTCGTGCTCTGCTTATGGTGTTGGAGGTAAGTACGGTCTCTTGAGGGCTTTGCAAAGTTATACAATGGTTATTATCAACCTGGGTATGTGGTGGGGGAGGAGTGTTGAAAACTAAACAGTTAGGGAGGGCAGCAGAGCCTGGACTCCACACTCCCTGACATTATCTTCTGTAGAGTACAAATTACCACACAGTCTGCACACATGCCTTAGGAGAGACTTAACTAACACTGCAGCCATGTTTTCATTGCTTCCAAATTTGTTCCTGGGCTGGGGATATAACATAGTGGTAGAACATTTGACAAATGGTGACCCACAGAGTCTTGGCCTCCTACTGGGCCACTTGTCACATACGGTTGAACATTTAAATATCTTCCATGCTGTTCCTGTTAGGGTGTAGCCATGACATCCTGTGAAATTTCACTCTCAGTTTTAGATCTCCCCCATAATAAGTGAGGCCCCCCAAATTCTTTTAGATGACATCTGCCCACCGTGTGACAAGAAAGGTCTCAAGATAAAAGTTGCTACACTGTTTTTGCCTCATCACTAAGTGATAGGCTGAGATTTTGAGAGATGGAGCACCCCACCCATGGTGGCAGCCTGCCTGCTCACCCTGGGATCTTTCTGAGCCATCGAGAGAGGTTCAGAAACTGCTATAGGTCTGTGAGGAGATTAGTCAGCAAATGTACATTTTTCCTTTTTAAGAGAAATTTTACCTTAATTGCCAGAGAAATTGGTCAAAGTTTTGTTGATGTATTTTTTTTTCTGTTCATCTTTTCCCTCCCTGTCCTCTCAAATCTGTCCCCTGTCCCTTAAGATCTAATCCCATACAATGATTACCAGCACTGAAGTGCTAATCCTGCCTTTGGTTGCATTGGCCTGGGGATTTAACTATGGATACAGAACTAGTTCATCACCACTACACTAAACTCCTGCCACTGACCATGGTCACCTCGTTCCTGCCTTACCTGCTTCCCCATCTCAGACTTTCAAGTCCCCTCCCTACCCGGCTCCAGACATGTTGGAGTGATAACATCACAGTGTAACAAAGTAACATAAGTCAACTGTAGTAGAACCTGACTTCCTGGTCAGTCTGAATGGAGGTCTAGTATTGTGAGCCAACACTTTATCCCAAACACCTCTGTATGGAGGCTCTGTAATGGTTCATTAACTGTACATGTCTCTTTCCTATCACATACAATATGATGAGCACCTTCCTCCTGGCTCTTTTGCTCCATCTCCCTCTCTTGACCACCCCCCTTTCCACTCTCCCCTGGTGATGGACTTATAACAAGAAATTGGGTTTTTAATTTTATATTTTCTTCTACGATTTTACTGCATTTCAGGGTTTCTTTTGTAAATAAAAACAGCCGGTATTTAAGCAGTTGGCCACAGTTCCAGTTTTCTAACTTTGTGGTCTAAATTTGTCTTTCTCTTCCTTCTTTTACTAACTGTAAAGCTTCATGGGGAAGTCACATGGCGGGTTGACAGTGTGAGTGCATTCTTCTCACACATTGCACCTCTATGGTTTATTGACCAAATCTGTGTTCCTAAGGACTTGGATAGGGGAGGCTATCTGTTTATGGTTCCTGGGTCCCATCTGGCCCCCACCCCCACTTTTCCTCTTTAGTGTCCCATCCAGATCAACCTGAATTCACACCGGTCCAGGACGAGCAGGAGGCCATGGATCTGTGGAGCGCAGGCGTCTGATGACCTCAGGAGAAATTTGAAGGGCAGGGGCAGGCCCTCTTCTGGAGCTTCACTTTCCAAATGTTGTCACGTGGTTTGTACTCTACTTTGCAGAGAGAGGCAGGGCTGATGTTATGGATATATTTTCTCTGTGGATAACGTCGATATTACTGTTTTTAAAAATTGTGTTTTTAAACCACCCCTTTCTGTGACGCTGTTTTAACCACACAACAGATAATTTGGTCTTCTTCCAAAGAAAAGTGCTGAGAAGGGTAAACCCGGAGTGTATTCTCTGTTACATCATTTCAAGTTGTAAAATAAGTAAGAGAAGTGTGGTTATATCAGATGGAATTTGGGTCCCTAGCAGCAGAAGAGCGAATTAAGAGATTCCCAGTTTATGCCACTGACCCCATACCCATGGCAATGACATTGCTGGTAATTGAATAACACCATCACTGAGGAAACTACCTCCTTCTTGTTTAACCTGATCTGTCCAATTCATAGATTACTCAGTAACTGGTTTCACGGGTATTCGGAAATGAGAGCTAGAATACAGCCTTTCTGGAGTCAGTAATTAAAGAAAAAAAACCTAGTCTGTTTTCCGGTAGTTTGTATAATAATGACTTTCTACCAGTTCCTATGCAGAAGAGACCCATATTTTGACAAATCATTTGTCCAGGAGTGTGTATCCGGGCTTGCCTTTCCTTGACTACAGGGATTGCTTTGTAAATGCAGATATGTTTTTGAAGACTTGTTTTAATTCTTTTTTTTATAAGCAAATAAAAACTTAAAAATTATGTGTGGATTCTTTTTACTGTACTTCTGAGTGTCACCTTCAGCCTTTGTGGTCTTAGTTGTCAACCTCAAAACAAACAGCTGTAGTCCTGTAGCTAAGCATTCTACCTCTCACTCACTTCTTTATCCCTTTATCCTCAGTGGAGTAGAAAGCTGACCAGAACTAAGGGACATCACACAAGGAGCCTGGCATCATTTTGATTTGATTTTAAACATTGAATGTCATCTACCAGGCAGCAAAGGCAACACAAATGTACCAAGTTTGCTCAATAAGACAGTGGTTAGCCAAAGAACGCCTGCCTGTGCGTAGAAGACATTCCTGTCTCTAAGACATCCCTGAAAACCTCGAGAGCAGTGGTCCTCACTCTTCCAATGCTACAACCCTTTACTACAGCTCCGGATGCTGTGGGGACCCCCAGCTGTATTATTATTTTCTTTGCTACTTTATAACTGTAATTTTGCTACTGTTATGAATCATAATGCAGATGGTCTTAGATGACTCCTGTGAAAGGGCCATTGGACACCCCCAAAGGAGTCACAGCTCATAGGTTGAGAACCTCTGCTCTAGATGGTAAAGAGAAAATCAAATTGAATCTCATAGACTCTAGACCTTAAACTAGAAATCCTTTTGTTTTTATTTCAAAGGAAGACTCTTAAGTATTAAAAAATAGTTGAGTTCTATTATTTTATTATATATTAGACCATTTGTTCTCACCTCACTCATCTTAGGCATACAGACTATCCATTTCAATAGTCACTGTTAAATGTCCAAATTGAGAAACCCGAGAGAGAAGACCATTATGGAGCACTGTATCATCTTTCCAGTTACTTAAGTTGGAAGAATTCTCCTAGAGAACCCTAGGTCCGACTAGGATCCCCTGTTCTGTTCTATTTGCTGGTTGGAAGGAGGAAAGAATGAAAGCCATATCTTTCTACAAGCCCTCAGTCCTCAGTTGCCTGTCCCTGCTAACAACCATTTTAAGAAAGTTGGGTGACTTCGTTTACAACCTAACTTAGGTTCTCTCTGGGTCAGGAGAAGGCTCAGAAGAAGCAGCATGTCTGTTGAGTCACAACATTTTTTATTATTGCTCTCCATCCTTCTGCAGATTTCATTACTGCCTTTGGTTTCTGTTACTAGAGAGAAGAAATCTTGCTAACAAATGATTCAACTGGCATCATGTATGTGGGTGCCTTGGACGACCCAGGCAAATCACTTTCTGGTGTAATGAAGGAAGCCAGTGAGCATGTAGCCTGTAATTCTTTAAGTCCAAGTTGAAATTTACCATAGAAAAACAGGACCAGCAAAGAATAGGAATTGCTCAGTAGTTTGAGGAATAGCCACATAGTTGGATCTAGGACCCCTGAGAGAAGTCTTCTAACTTAGCAACTGGGAAGGTGATACATTGCTCTATAACAGTCCTGTCAGGTTCCTCTGTCTGGGACATTTAATGATGACTATGATGCTCTAATACTGTGTTACTTCAAAGACTTTCAGTCTTTACAAAAGATGAAGACATTAGAGACTCTAATCTATTCACAGCAGTCTTGGCTTGCACACACAAACACACACACAAATAACCCGGCTTTGATTTTGGTGACTTGAATGTGTTGAATACATAAGCAACAGCAAAGTCTCATTTGCTTAGCGTGTGTCATCACTTGGACCCTGCATATCGGCTTTTTATTGAGTGAACTGTTTGGAATAAAAGGTGTAACTCAGATTCTGGATGTGTGTGTTTATAATACACTGCCTGTAATATAAGCTGACTCTCAGGAGCATTTTTACTGACTCATTTATCTTGGCAGAATGGACTTCTCTCTTTATAGGTGTATGTCATTTTCTGAAAGTAACAGGCCATCCTATCATTAGGAAAAACATTACTTTTCATCACATTTGTTAGAACCTCTGTTTCTTTTG
Organism: Rhynchomys soricoides; assembly: GCA_019843965.1. NCBI lineage: Eukaryota > Metazoa > Chordata > Mammalia > Rodentia > Muridae > Rhynchomys > Rhynchomys soricoides. The sequence continues at coordinate 5,329,816 of JADRCH010000007.1, read as the reverse complement.
AGAACTCCAGGATGCCCTTGTTCCCTTCTTTCTTCTTTGCCTTTTCTTTCTGACTTCACCTTTCCATACCTCTAACATGGCTGTTTTAGGTCTGAGGATGAAAACAAGAACAAGAGAAATGTGAACTATGCTATCATGAAGTTTCCTTTCCTTCCCTATGGAGAAAGACCCAGAACACATGAGGAGAGCAGTAAATGGATTCAAATTTATGGTAAGTGGTGTGAAGACAGTAAAAGTGCTGGGACAGGAATGAGGAAGGGAGGGGAGGAGCAAATGCGTCTAATTAGGTGCACATAGAATGCCTCAGACAAATCAGTGGAAAGATGGAGATAAGTAGAATGCTGGAGAAGGGAAGCCCCGAGTTCAGTGCCCTCTTTCAGGAAGCTGCTGGTCATGTGAGAGGAGTCTCCTTGATAAGAGAGTGAATGGAAGAGGGAACAAGATAAGCCTGGAGACCAAAGCATGCACTTAATGATGTAGATTTTAAATCTAATTTCACTGGACTCAATGAAGACATTGTCAAAGGAGGAAACTACATGGTCTAGTGTATTTTAAGCTAATATAGGGCAAATAAAGGCCTACCCCATGAAAGTTGAATGTATTGTGAAGTTAGGCCAGGCACAAAGAAATTAGTAACTGAACACACAGAGTGACAGTTCAAATCTAGGGGTTCAGCTAGAGATAGATGTTCTTAGCCTGCTAAGGTGTTTTGTGTGGTGATAAATTTGAATTGCAAAGGAGAGCCCAGTGAGAACTTAGACTGCTAAACTGTTCTTTCTTGCTCATACACTCAGGGTGGCTGCCTGGTATACCTTGATCTCTAGGATTCTGCTCTGCTTCCATGTTAGACATTTCTAGTTTCAACATGCACATCTGCGGCCGTTGTGGCAGTAGAAAAATGGCATTTAGACTCCTCTCTAAGCTTCTTTCAGAAGCAACACACATTGTTTCTATTCATGTGTCATAGACTAAAGACATTAAGGTGATCTTTTGGTTTTCTTTTCAATGATGGAGAGAAGTACAACTATTTGCCAACACAGCAGAGGAGACCCAGGATGGTTGGCACAATGCGCTAAAAGCTGCTACTTCAACTGTAACTTATTTCAACCTCATGGAAACACAAAAGCTAGTTCACAAGCATCTTGATTTTCCCAATGAAGATGCAGAAGCACAGAAAAATTAGCTTACTTACCCCAAGACCTACAGATAGAATTTAAGTCCAGGCATTCTGGCAGAAGATATGACGCTCTTCTAACGTGTAGAGACTACTTGCAGATTTGTGGGTTGGTGATTCTTAAAATGGTAAAAAATAAAAAAAAATTAATGGAAATGGAACTCAGTATTATGAAGATTCCAAGACACTGGTGAGTTGTCAAGAATTCCCTTTCATTGGTCTTGAGTTGAGAATGATGTATGCCCCTCCCCCACTACCTTAAACACACACACACACCCCACATATAGTTAAGGAGCACAGGCAGTGAGTAGACAACCAGTTGAGACTTACCAGTTTGAAATCATTCCATGGGGGAAGAATGGATTGGAGGAGATCAGAGCAAACAAGAAAACAATACTTAAACCATTGTAGTGGCCACTGACAGCAGAAGACCATCCAAGCTCTTGGAATCAGTAGCTCACTAATCAACATGCCTGAAGATGGCGTAAACAACAGAGTGAATGAGATAACTTTGTGCACCTGACGATTAAAGATCTGAAGCACAGAGACTGGACAGTTCATTTTAGGAGATATATTTGACTTGTCAGGAGTTAAGTAGGCAAATTAAAGTGTAGGACACAAATCAAATCAGAGAAAAACATTTAAGATTTATCAGAACACGGACTGAAAGCTGTGTGTGGTGAGGTAGGAAAAGTGCATGTGACCACTTGGGCAATTTCTCATTTTCTTTTTTGCTGACACAGATCATCAAACATGCCGGGCAGTGGTGGTGCACGCCTTTAATCCCAGCACTTGGGAGGCAGAGGCAGGCGGATTTCTGAGTTCAAGGCCAGCCTGGTCTACAGAGTGAGTTCCAGGACAGCCAGGGCTACACAGAGAAACCCTGTCTCAAAATAAATAAATAAATAAATAAATACAAACAAAAAAACCAAAAATCAAAACTAAATCATCAATTATTCATTATTTGTTTAAGAATTACATTCAAGTGTACCTCTTAACCTAAGGTTTTACAATTACAGCCAGTCTATAAATGAAATTACAAAACCAATCATTCATGTTCTGTCTTTATTCTGTATCTTTCACATGCTCGACTTCCATTGGGAAGCCCTCTGCCTCACCCTGGGGTTAAATAACCTGCATAGGATTCATTCTCAACCTCTGCCTAAGGCTCTCTTTCTTGTACTATGTCTTTTCTGAACCCTCCCTTGGTGTTCACTGCAACAGATTCCCATTTTCTGGGCAACACTTAATATCTGATCTCATGCAATATATAATCTTTATCACATCTCAGACTGTCAGCTGAAAATGGCTCCATAAATATTTGTGAGATATTTCTCAGAAGCATCTTATTCTGGAGTTACATTTGTTCAGTCTGCACCCTAGACTTATAGCAAGAAAAATTTTCCTTAGACATGAGGCAGAAAATATAGAAGACAAGAAATATGTAAGATCAGCTTCTGTAGCAGCTTGCAAATTCAAGTTTATTAAACATTTCAGGATGTGAGGGAAATATTTAAATCTTATCTTAAGTTTATTCATTTGTGTGTACATGTGTTTATCTCTTCATGCATGTAAATTCCAGCCATCATATTTTAACTCACATCTGCTGTGCACTCAGCCATGTTGGCATGCTAGTGAATAAGAGAACTTGGAAGAAATTATGCTGAAATGCTCAGATTTTTACCTAGAGGCAACATGAACTCTGGCAGTGAATAGTTTTAAGCCAAGGAGTAAACTGACTGATTGGAACTATTATTTTGGAGCAGTTTGAGGGATGTATAGGATCGACTGGGGTGAGGAGGAACATTCAGTGAGGAATTCCCATGTGAGCTTAGGTTCTGGGCACATAGGTGAAGGTTGATTTCCATATGTCAGGATAAGTATTCCCATCGTAGTAAGTGTCAGAATTCAGAAAGTGAGGTACACATTTGAATCTGCACAGAAACAAGAAGAGGCAAAGCAGGGATTTTTAATTTTGACTGATTTATTTCTATAGATTATGAGCCCTTCCCTCTATAGACTATGCTGCCTCCTATTATGTTTCAGTGATAAGAGAGTTTACACCAGCAGTGCAGTGGTGGGGCCATAAGAGGAAATGGCTGTTCTGTGGACAGTCTAAAAAGGATTATGGGTAGAATATGATGCCTGATGGGATATGTAGTAGAGACACTAAGAAGGCAAGATGGCTTCAGAATTTCAAGATGGAGTGTTTGGGTGAATGGTAATTTCAGAAAGAGTCAGAAACGTGAGGAAGGAGAGGAACCTGTTTAAACACAATATTATCCCTGAGGTTCTTGATCTTTGCAGAGGAGGCATTTGATTATTAGAGGGAAAGATGGGCTGGCTGGCTGGGATGACTCAGTAGGCTCTCACAGCCAGTCTGGGTTAAATCTATTGGGCCCGTCCTCAACAAGAAGTGACATTCGAATGAAAAGAGGTGGTTTCCAAGGTATAATAAAAACATTTGGTTTCAGAAAGCATAGCTGCTGATTGATTCATAGCTGCTGTTTGGTGTGGTACTGGAAACAATAAGGGAAGGGGGGGTTCACCTCAGTTTAGAGAATTGCTGTCCTTTTAGGACATGCTGAGCAAAAAATAAGAACGCAAATATAATGGTTTTCCAATGTTTAATTATTAGAGATATATTAATTTCTTATCCTTTCTGCCCATCCATATTGAAAAACTGAGATTTAAAAAACCACCAAGTGTTCAGCTTGCTTGCTGCTTGAGTGGCTGTGATTTTTGTGAGTTTGGGACCATGAAGGAAATACTTCTGTTTAAAAATGCTTTATGTGTTATATTTAGTTATTTCTGTATTGTTTGAAAAATATTTTGCAACAGGCTTGTGTTCTCAGAACCTTAAAGCATTATTAGAAAACTGATCACAAAAGATTTCATAATACAACCCAACTTCACAAAATAATGCATTCTTTTTAATATTCTCATTATACTAGGAACTGAGGGAAGAAAAAGAGATGACCCACCGATAGTTAGAAAAATGTTGGAAAGCATTATCTTTAAGCCCAGAAAGGGGCAGCAGGCTCAGTACTCTCCCAGGATTGGTAGTGCTTGTGAATATACTGATGGCTTGATCTTTCTTTGTATTTTATTGTGTAATAAAAAACATATGGTAGTATGAATCACTGTTTTTCTGTTCTTATTAAATTTTTTCTTGTTGATTAAAAAATATTCATGACCAATATAGTAAAAGTATATCTTATTCATCTAATAAAAAAGAAGTTTTATAATGAAGTCTACAAAATAAAAATATTTTAAGGTCTATAGTGAGCACTGATTTTTTTTTTTTAAAATACAAATAACAAGGCAAAAATAGAAGTATAAATAATAAACATATTTGTCTTCAGTTTTCAGCAGTCAACTGGCCGCAATTCATTGACTCTTAATAAGATTGTATCTTGATTATAGTCTAAATTTGATACTCTAAACATCACCAACCAACATGGCTTCCACTATTTAAAAATGGCTGGTATTTGAGTGTATGTAGTCAAGAAAATCAGGCGTTTCAAATGTTCACACTCTTCCTTCTCCTTTTTTTTCATACATACCTTTCCATCCTGCCTAAGAACTGGGAAGTTTGGAGGCAGACAAAATTGAACGTCACAAATTTCCATTTACAAACATTCCACTTATGGGACTTGGGAAGGACAAGTAGAAGCCCCACTACAAAACCTCCCTGTCACTGTGTGTCTGCAGTATTCCTGAACACTCACCATAGGGTTTATGTCCGGTTCACTCAAGTGTATGTTTTCTTTAAAGCAGACACTCCAACTTTGGCGACTAGGAGACCCAGTAAAGCTCAAACCTGGGGGCAGTTCAAATGCTCAGCATAAAGTAGCAATGCTACTCCCCAGCTTTGGGGAAGTTGCTTTCTGAAACAGCTGCCATCCACATCTGGGGGTGGTTTCAGAGGGAACTGCATGCATACCTGCTAATGATGGTATACAGGCTGGAGAGGGAGAACAGTTGATGGTTCACTGGGCCAACCATTCCCCTAGCATGCTGTCCGTGTGGAAACAGCTGTCACGACTGAAAAAAGGTTTTGCTGATAGAAAGGCTGCAGATTGTACATTTATGACATTTCTGTGATGCCAGAGATTGAACTCAGGGTCTCATGTACTCTAGATCGATGAGGCTAGCCACCCCTGAGCTCCTCTTCCAGCTCCACATTCACACTTGTGCAGACAGGCACTGACTGCAGCTACCGCAGACGTGCTTGGAAAGCACCACCAGCTCTGTTCTCCTTGAAACATGCCAGCTTTATAGCTGCTGGCCTTGCATTCCTTCCTCAACTCATTATATCTGGAGTTCCCATCACCCTAACTGAGCACATGTTAAGTATAATATCCCCAGGTCTAGGTAGTAAACCACTGCCTATTGGCTCCATGTCCGAGACTAGCTGGACAGCTAAATTTATTTTCTCTGCTTTTAAGATACAAATTAGGTAGTCTCTTTCCAGACTCCTTCTGTATGGCTATAAGACATATTATTACCAATAAAGTGGCTTCTAAATGAAGAAAATTAAAAAGTGTCATATGGTTGCTACCCATCACTTTCCCATTTGCATTGACTACAGAGAACATCAAAAGCACACAGAAGGGTGGGATCATAGGATAGAATGTTGGTGTTCCTGAATGACTTTTACCATCAACCAGAGTGAGTTTAAGTGGCTCTAAACACAGTCTTTCATCTAACTCTCCACACCAAAGAGTAACTTATTCATGGATTCTTAAAGGACCCTGCTAACTAGGCCCAGATACCTGCCCACACAATGGAGAGATAGTAAATACATGTTGCTTTAAGATTCTAAGCTCAGGGTGACTTGTTATCAGAAACAGATGACTTATAATGTTGAACGTGGCAAATGCTGGATGCAGGATCAAGTTAATGAGTCCTGCAAATTTCTGACACACCCAAATGACAAACAGAAGTCACAACTGGAGATTAAGGTTGACTGTCTTATATGATGCCTTATTTGAGAGGCTTAGGAAATCTCAATTAGAAAAGTCTAGTGGAGGGCTGGAGAGATGGCTCAGTCGTTAAGAGCACTGACTGCTCTTCCAGAGGTCCTGAGTTCAATTCCCAGCAACCACATGGTGGCTCACAATCATCTGTAATGGGATCTGATGCCCTCTTCTGGTGTTTCTAAAGACAGCTATAATGTACTCATATACATAAAATAAATATTTTTAAAAAATGGGAGGGGAGCCCCTTGGTCCTGTGGAGACTCCCAAGGTAGGGGAATGCTAGGGCACTGAGGCAGGAGTGGGTGGGCAGGTGGGGGAGCACCCTCAGAGAAGCAGGGGGAGAAGGAGGGAATAGGGGATTTGTGGAGGGGAAACTGGGAAGGGGGATACCATTTGAAATGTAAATAAATAAAATAACCAATAAAAAATTTGGAAAAAAGGAAAAGTCTAGTGGAGAAAGTAGCCTGTATCTCAGGAGAGTGGTTTGTTCAGATCTGAAGGTATAGACTGCATTGTACAAGAAGAACTAATAACACATATGTTGAGGTAACTGACCAAGAAGAGCCCATGTAGGAACAGTGCAGAATCTGAAGGATCATGGCATTTAAGGGGCAAGAAGAGTAGAGAAGCTTGAGATGGAGACCAAGAAGTCCCCAACAGGGAGAGGACTTTGCTGAGTGCAGTGGTTCTCAACCTTCTATGTAATAGACTCATGGACTTGTACACACTATGACATTAGGAACTGGGAATCCCCACACAGCTTATGAACTAGGCTTGACTTGTCATTAACAAGCATTCAAAATCGAAGGGCACAATTTTAATTTTCTAGCAGTTTAAGAAGTGCTATAAAATGAGTCCTCATCACTTTATCTTTTGTAAAATATGAGGCAGGCAGGGGCTCAGAGACACCTCAGCATGGTTTTTGTTCGATCCAATGTTTCCTACCCTCAATTTTCTTTCATAATAAATAATATACTACTGATTCTTTCAATAGAGGTCTCATGATAACACACTGCACAAATAGGTTATTTCAGCAGTGGTGGATCTGGGTCACAGAGCTGCTGTTAATGTTCTTGAACTTATCATTCACTGTGGTGCTTACTTAAAACTTTCAATTTCTGTTTTCACATCAGTAGTCCTCTGTGCTTTGTGAACTGTCTTTGATTGCAAAAAGTTTCTTATCTTCTGTTCTCTGTAGTGCTTACAGAAAAATGTGTTCATGGGAAATGTGCAGATAATACTTTTGCTGAGTTCACTTTGTTAGGATAGGGCGGCATTGATAGATTTGTATTGGCATACTACACACACACACACACACACACACACACACACACGCACACACATATACACTCACTCCACATCTTGAGTTGCACTGTACAGTCCGTCTCTATACAGTGCTAATCTAAGCTGATAATACAGGCCACTTTTGGTTAAGTGGATGAGGCTGTTGCTGCCTTTGGCCTCTGGCTGTGCCTGATGCTGCCCAGTTGCCTCCAGGGTTAGGAGCCTGCACTACTTCAAATTCTAGCACAGCACATCATGTGCAAGGCTATATGTGGGGGGATCCTGTTGACATATCTTGCCTGGGCTCTTGCTAACAGGGCCTGATCAAACTGTTTCCTTCTCTTCCTTATTTTCTCTTAATGGTCTACTGTGGAAGGGAGGTCTAGGGGAGTTATTGAATACTGAGAGGATGAAGGTGGACCGATGTGGAGACAGCCATCTTATCTTTCCTACTCCCTAACCTACTGGAAGTCTTACTAGTCTAACCTAGCACATACAACCCAGTCTCTTCTCCCCCTACCTCTGCTGCTGCCTTGGCTCAAGATGGTTTCCCTTCACTTCTGACTAGTCTCTTTGCTTCTGTTTTTGCTTCGCTGTAGTCAATTATTGATCCTTCAGCTATTAGAATCTTTCCAAGTTAAGTCCTCGATTGTCCTTTCAAAGCCTTAAAGTTCTTACATGGCTTTACGACACTCCTTCTTTCAATTCTATGGCTACTGCTTGTCCCATGGCTGACCATTTTAACCTCTATTCTACATGTAGTTCTCTGAAGACGCTGGACATGCTCCTGCCTTAGCTCCTGTTTAGGGCGCTTGCACTAGCCACTGCTGTATGCCTCCAATTCTCTTTTCCAAGATAATGTTCCTCCTTGAAGCTTTTGCTCAAGTGTTTTCCTACACTGTAATATGCCTTACTTGTGACATTCCAGATGCCTCTTAGCTCTCTTGCCATTTCATTTTGGGTAAATTAAATATAAACATGCAGCTCTCTCAGTCCTTTTATTCCATGAGTGCTCCCAAGCATTACTCACAGCATCTCATGTCTGCTAGGACATAGAACACAGCAGTGGTTTGACAAGCTCGCCCATCGAGACTTGCTCATGCGCCTTCCTGCTTTTCCCTGAGACTGACCCAAGGATAACCAAGGACACTTGGACAAAACTTGGAGTTAAGCTAAATGGTGCAATAGTGCCCCACAGAGCCCAGTCACAGTCAGAACTCCATTTGTCTCTCATACATACATGAATAAAAAAATTGTTTCGGGGTGTAGGATTTTGAGGGATTACTGTGTGAACAGCTGAGGACTCTCACATTAAGTCTGTGTACAGACAACTAGTAAGTAACTATGTATAACTTAGGTTTAACTTCCATATTGATCTTATTTTACCTGTCTTCCTTCATTGGAGTGGGGCTCCATAGTGGGGGTGGGGAGGGAGCTGTTTCACTTACATATGCATCTCAGGCTCACCTTTCAGACTGCTCTGGGTGCTGACTGTTGGGACATAAGTGTAGCCTGGATGGCTGAAAGCAAAGGTAGCATAATACAGACTGGTGTGTGGACTTGCTTATTTAGCACTTGCAGAGTTTAGACCTCTAGGTCAGCTTTGTGAAGAATACACGCATTCACATTTCTGCATGATTTCCTGGCTCTGCCTCCACCCCATGTGGCTAACAGTGCACTAATGGGAAAAATCGCCGGTAATATTCCTTTAACAAGTTATCCAAATATTTTATTTGGATTATGTGGATTTGAATTCCCTCTAAAGAGCTGGACTCCTTTCAGTTCTGTGATTGCGGCAGAAGCCAAACGGTCAGCATCACAACTTCAAAGCACCCATTTGCATGGGTTTAATGCAGTCTGAGGTGCTGGAGCACAGTTCCAGGAGCCTGTGAAGCACAGGTGAACCCCATTACCCAAACATCTTCTCAAAGCCACTGTCTGTGAGGGTTCAATCGGTATTAACTTTGGAATCAAAGCCCGAAGGTAGCAAAAGCAATGAACTCTAGAACTACAGGTTTGTCTGAAATCCGAGAGTTCCTTGTCATCCAAATGGCCTGGATACAAATGCTTGTCTCTTCAGGGGCCCTATTAATGCTTCCTTTATGTAAAAAGCATACACTGAAGCTTGCTGGCCGTTAGCCTAGTAAAAACTGGCCCTCGCTGTAGCTCACCATCTGTTTTACTGGTGCCCATCTGAGACTCACATTCTTCCAAGGTGAAGCCCCAAACAGCAGCAAGGGAGGCTGCAAAACTACTTGGCCCTCTCTGTCCAGATGTCTGGGCAGAATAGAGAAATGCTATCTCTCTGCAGGCACTCACACTCATACTTAGGTTGACATGAAGCCTTAATGTCTGTCTTGGAAAGCAGACACTTTCTTCTCCACTTTCTTAAGCAGGGTTCTATCCAATTCAGACTCCACCCTGCCCAGCTTGGCTGCCAGTCCCTCTGGGTCTTCTAAGCTCTGCAGGTGTTCATCTCACTACCTGTTTCACAAGAGGCCTTGAGCCAAGAGACTTCTAGCACTTAGCCTTGCTCCTGCCTGCATGTGGTACTAACCCCTCTTCTTAGGGGAAGGTGGCTAAACAACACAGTCAACTACAGCATAGAGAGAAAGGCACACACAGAACATGGAGCCTAGCTTTAGTGTGGATGGGCAGTAATGAAGGGCAGAAAGTACTGCAGGGATGTGTTTTAAGCCTAGTTCATCTGTTGTCTTACAAAACAACAATGAACAAAAATCTTTCCTGTCCAATCACCTTTAAAGATGGCAGTGTTACTTTATCACTAACTAGCCTCCTGTAGGCCATCATGTGGTACAGTTCACAGAGAAGGAGAAAGGTACATAGTGTACTGGCTGGTTCTGTGTGTCAATTTGACACAGTTACTTACTAGAGAAGAAGGAACATCAGTTGAGAAAATGCCTTCATGAGATCCAGCTAAAAGGCATTTTCTCAATCAGTAACAGAGGGAGGCTTCAGCCCAATGCGAGTGGTGCCATCTCTGGGCTAGTAACGCTGGGTTCTGTAAGGTAGGCTGAGCAAGCCATGAGCAGCACCCTTCCATGGCCTCTGCATCAGTGAAACCTGCACAGTAAAACCTTTGCTGGTTAGATACCCACTGCCTTAACAGTAAGGATGATATTCTAAGAGAATTTCTCTTACTTGAAACATTCCAACCAAATTAAATAATGATTGTGGAACTCATTTTAATGAATAAATATTTAATCTATTTAATAAATTGACAATTAATTAAAGCCTTGGCTTTTTTCTAAGATTTACCCCAGTTCGAAAAACATCCTTTATCGCTTTGTCCAGCCATCATTTTAAACAGTAACTGATTTTCCCCAAATAGATCCTAGATTAGAACTAACAGGAATCTTAAGTATCTCTATAATATTATCTATTATCTCCTTATAAAATAAGTACTTGCCATTCCATAGAAATACAAAATAGGGATGTGGCAGTCAAAAGTTAGTGAAAAGTATACGGCCCACCTCCAATACAGGAAAATATGCTAGTATAAAGGTCTTTTAAATATGGTAACTAAACACTCAGGATTAGGCAGAGTTAGGCAGTCTCCCTTGAAGGATGAGGAAAAGCAGATGATTTCACCAACTGAAAGCAAAAAGGACTTGGCACGAAAGCTGACTGGAGGAAAAGCGCTCTATCCAGGGAACCCTGGACCTCTCCCAGTCTATGGAAGCAGAGGGGACTTCATCTGAGGACACATCAATGGACTCCGAAAGCTGATGACAATCAGATCCCCTGACTACTGACCACCTGAGTAAATAGCACCACATTTCTTGCATTGATCTTTAAATCCTTTCAAAGATAAGTATTTAAATGTTTATGTATTTCACTTGTTATATTCCTGAGTGATACTAATGTTAATCTTAGGGATATTACATCTTTCAACTCTCTTGCTTTTGCTGTAGCTGTCAGAAAGCCACTGCCCTAACATGGAAACTTCTGTTAGATAAATTCTTCCCACTTCCTTCTTGGAGCATTTTTGCTAAATTACACAGAGATTGTAAAACTCATCTTAATGAACACATAGTTAAGTCTATTTGTAAAATCTGGCCTTTTATTGCAGACTTTTCCTTGTGCCTACAATTGTCAATCCTCTGGACTGAGGATTAATAAATGGAACTATAAAAAAATCAATCGTATAAAATGACTTTGGCTTTCTCATCTAAAGACATTCCTATTAGTTCTAATCTAGGATCTATTTGGGGGAAAATCGATTATCACTTTATAAAATGATGGCAGGGCAAAGAACTGTTCGAGTTCTTTCTGCTAAAGTAAGGCATTAATACACACTCTTACAGAATCATACAAATGATTACTAAATTCAGAATTGGCTTTCTACATCGAGATCCTGGGCAATGAAAAGCTAAATGAATGAAAGATACAATCAGGCGATGTTATCAATGGAGAAGACATCACCTCAGACTTCTGTCAGCCTGGATGGAAAGGACTCTTATAGGACTTTCTAATGACCTCCAGCACTAGAATCTTCAGGAGAAAATCTCTTGGATTCAGAAATCCTATGTCAGACTTAAGCTAGCTCCATGAGAACATATCCATGTAGACTTCAGAACGGGCCAATGTTCACCTTCAACTATACCAGCAACTGAGAACCCAGGTGACTGAACCCAAGCCCTTCGGACCACATTTCTTCGTTCACTCATAACATTTAAGTCCTTTTATATTTGGTCTGAGACTTTTGGTGTTTGCCATGGTATATTTTCCTAAATGATTGAAATAATGCTGATCTTGATCTCAACAAAACTACAAATGAGCTATTATATCCTCTCACTGATCATAGTCATGACTACTTCATCAGCTGAAAGACTCCTGGAATATGTGCATGCAAATGCTCTGTTACATGTAGTTTGAAGAAAAAAATGCACGCAGGCCCAGAGAAAAGTGGCCGAGAACAGTACCATGAGTGTCTCCCTCACTGCCTTCAGCAACTGCTTTTTTCCCCAAAGACTGCATTTCTACCACTTAGCCTTGGCTTTATTAGGTCTCAGCAACCAGCCCTCTTAGCACCAGGGGACAGGAAAGAACACTGGCTTCTGTATGGACAGAATTCCATGCTTGGCCATCAGGGGAACTGCAGAAAAAGCCACACCTATGTTGAGGATTTTGTAAGACTGACTGACCTATCTGGGCATCAACAAACAAAAATTTCACCTGTGTGTGGCTTGGTGAACCAATGAGCTCATTGGAGTTACTCACGGGAGCAAAAGTGAGTCAAAAGAGTCACTCACCAAAAAGTTCAAATCCAGCGTGGCTGACACTTCATGACAGGTGCATCAGAGGAGTCTCAGCTAAAGTTAACCTCCTCCTCCTACATCCTGTAGCATCTCTGTAGATCATAAAGAATGGAACTGGCTGTTCAGGACACAGAAAAAGATGGCAGCAGCATATCTGTACTGAGCCAGCATAATGAGTTCTACAGAATGGGGGACGAGACACAACAGGTAAGGAAAGGAATAGGGAGGGTGGGTCTTGTTCACGGGTATAATAAGAGTAATCCCTTTTGTGGGAAAATACACAAATTTGGGGATTTTTGGCTACTTATAGCTGCATGTTATAGACGGGCTATGTTTTCAGTAAGAGACATTGAATAGATAACCAAATAAGCATTTTATTGACATTTATAGCATTTAAACAGGCTACACAAGATACTTCTGTAAAATAGTATGTTCTACTGCACTTTCCTCCTGAGGCCTGGCCTTCTTGACTTCTTGGCTTCCCCACAGGGAGCTCCCGTGTATTCTCTCTGCCCTGGGTCATGGGGATACTTCCTGAAGTATTCAGTCTCTTGCTGTAATTTTCTATCATTTCCATTCTCCTACATCCGAAAATCATCAGGTCTGAAAGATAAAACAAACAAACAAACAAACAAACCATGTGTATTTCTTCATGAACCACTATTTCATTTTCTTCTGGGTGAAGACTTTCTACTTTAAAATGGAAGTAATTGTTCACTTAAGGGCAGCACTTCTAAAACACACTCAAACTAAAGTATTATAAAACAGAAGTGACAATTTCAAAGTACTTTACAAAGTAAGCCACAGTTTCGCTGTGCCTAAATATATATGTATTTAGTAACTTAAAATCTTCAGTTTCTCAGACAGGTGGGATAGCTCAGTGGGTAGAGGTGCTAGTGTGAAGGCCTGATGACCTAAGATAAATCCCTGGATCCTACACCAGGGCAAGAGATAACTGACTCCCACATGTTGCCATCAGACCTCCAGATTCATGTTTATGTGCTTAAAAACAAAACAAAACAAAGAAACCAAGAAAACAAAACCCCTGAATTCCTAAAGTTTTTTTCCCTTTAAAATACATTTCTTTTTATGTTAACAAGTGGTGCTGATCTGTTCATACCCAGAAGAATAGCTGCTTAGAAGGCTTCATGTGAGTAAAACTCAGCACTGCAAATCCCCACGTCCAAGGTTTAGGCCAGTGCAGGACTGGTTGAAACAGGATGGGAACATTGGCACATACCCTCTTTCCCAAATTCCCTAATAGCTCCTGACTGTGAGGAACAGCGACTTAAGTCTTGTGGGAAAACCTCACATGACCAGGCTAGCTAGCACCATTACAGAAAACCCTGATGCTTTCTACCTGGATTCCTGCTCCTTATAGGATTAGAGAAGGTAAAATCTTTCCTCACTCCTTTTAAGTTTATGAGCTAACGCACATTTTATAAGGCCATGGACAAAACTCGTTTTAATATTATTCACAATAAAATTGACAACACGCACACTATTAGGAATGAATGGCTTTCACCCCAGAGGGCATGCACTAAGACTAAACCCCTGCTCCCTTCACTAGCTAGAGCCTGGACAGGGTGCTCCTGGTGTTTCCTGCGCCACTGTGCCCAGCACCTGGAGCCACTTTGCTTTCTAATGCTCTAACCCTGCTCCCACTCTGTGGGAAGACAGTCTGAAGGCAACTCATGGTCGCCCTCATTCCTCTCAGCCCCACCTTCTCCGCCCCTCTCCTGGCGGGCCCATTTCTAAATGCATACACTGTAGCATGTGTTACACGGGGAATGTGGGGTTTCACTCTAAGTTTTCAAGCACCACCGATGCTAAGACTTTCCACTCAGTCTCTCTACAAAGGCGACTTGTTCAATATAAAGCATCATTAGTTAACAAGTGAGAGAGTAAAAGGCAAAGCAGTTCAAGATGAAAAATGTTCACCGGTGCAGTCTTTCTAGACAAAAGCTCTCCGACAGAAATAAACTCAAGACTGAAGAAGTCAAAATGATCCAATTTTAATTTTTAGCACACACAGTAAAAAATTTCCATTTCAATGAGAATACCACACAGGATATGATTACTGGAAGTGTGTAATATGCTGGCAAAACTCCAACAATTATGGAAATAATTACTGATATGATAGTGTTAAAATGATAGTCCACTTGCTGTGATTTCAGGCAATGGATGTGTAAAGGAAGAACAGTCCTGCTGCTTGCTTGCTTGCTTGCTTGCTTTCTTTCTTTCTTTCTTTCTTTCACCTTCTTCTCATAAATAAGAAGATATTCCAGGTATAAATCCCACAATCACCATGTGCTCAATCAGGCACATACCTACTTCATATTATCTAGAGCATAAAATATAATTTTACAGTACTTTCTTCAAAAACGTCCGTAGTGTAAAGAACACTGACATGATAAGTTTACCCATTAATGAAAGAAGTCAGATGAACAGCCAACTGAAAATGGCTTGACTTTAAAAGTTATGATTTTGTTATCCATAGCTTTCATCTCCTATTTCCTAGCATTATTTTAAAAAAATGACTACTCAGGAACTAGGCAAAATGGAGTTAACCTATGCTGAGACTAGGCCTAAGTGAACAGAACCTCTGTAAGCACTACAATAATTTAAATGAAACCCCAAGAGTTGTAGTTTTGAATAAAATGAGATCAAACTTATTAATCACCAGCTGGCTGAATATTTAGGTTGACAATTACTGCTGCTGTTCAAAAGCTTTAGTCTCTGAGAGAAAAGTTCAGAAATTTCCCTATTACCAAAAGCCAGAAAAAAAATCCCCATAGAACTTTTATTAACACTCTCTCTCTCTCTCTCTCTCTCTCTCTCTCTCTCTCTCACACACACACACACACACACACACACACACAAAGGGAGCACTTTCTAGTATTCGCATTATCGTCACTCCTGGTGTAGTCTAGGCACATCTGTTTCCATCATGTCTGCAGATTCACCATCAGATTGATCCTGAATAATTTCTAATGATTACATTCCAAAGGGTGACTATATTCTTGGATCATCTATTTTTGGTGGAATAAAAGCTATTTCAAGTAAATTCTTCCACCAAAAGGAGAGACTTTCTTCTCATAGAGGAGAATTCAATAGTAAGAAATTCCACTTTCAGTGTATTGAATTGAATGGTATTTGAGATATTTTAATTCTACTTTTAAAGTATATAGAAATTTACTAGAACCTGAAGTGCTAAACTTTAGTGGCACAGGCCAGCAAGGCAATCACTTGTGGTCACTGACTTAAAATTACATCAAATTAAAGTCTATTCATCAACATCAGTAATGGCAGAGCAGCATTCAGTCCTAGAGCTGGCCAGAGCCGGCTGTCTATAAAGCTTTCCCTGGCCACATGAGTTTCACGCACTAAAAACTAACAGGACCTGATATCAGCTCTCTCATGCAGAGAAAATGACATTTTGAATGATTTATGTTAAATGATTACTAAACCTCTACCACAATAGAGTTTAAGTACACGTATATCCATTTACTCTTTTGGCAATAGAAGTTAACATATGTGGCATAACTACTTAGGAGGAAAGACCACTACTTTAAGGAACCATAAAGAAAAGCCCGCCGTCTAATGCGTATTCCTGCTACAGGGGAATACAAAGTGAAAGAGCAGGAAAATCCATCCCACAGTACGAACTCAAAACTAAGCCAAGCAGCTCCAAACTCCACTAAGAATCTCCTTAAAAATAATTGCAGAGAAGTCCTTTCTGTACTTATACAGTAGAGATAGTCAGTTCCAAAAATAAGCAGTGTGACCAGTACTGTTTGATGTAAACAGACTTAGTTTTGAATGTGAGTGCATTTCCACACTGCTTTGGTTAAACTCTTTAGACTATACTATAACTTCAAGTTCATAAAATGTATTTGGTGATATATTTGATTCAATTGCATCCCTGGTAGATCTGGTTAAAAAATGCTATCGTGATTCTGCTGGTCACGAATATAAGCTTATTTCTGATGGTGATTCTATGAGAATATTAGACATGGAACTTATTTATGGGATGTTGTTACAGGAAGGCAACTTGATGGAACTTCAAAGATTATTTACTTTTTTAGAATGTAATTTATTAAAACTGAACGTCTGGGAACACTGTTCTTTCTACTTAGATACTTCTATGTAAAAATTCTGTATGAACAGGCATACTACGTGAGTTCAGATGAGCAAACAGGCTTAGTGAAGGTTTAGACCTAGGCCATATAGAGGTAAGGTCTGAACCTGAGTATGGAAGTTGATGAGGGAAGGACTCATCTCTTCAGTTTTCAGGGATTCTCACCCTGCCCTGAGAAAACACGGCAGGTCCTCTCTCTAGAAATGGGGCTGCTTCAGTGCATACATCGCAGGCAGCAGTAGCTGACACTGAGCTCGGCCTACCGTAGATGCACAAGGCATTCCAGTGCTACAGTCAGGAAGGTGACCTAGTAGCTAGTTACCTTCTGCTCAATCCCTAGTCACCACTTAGTACATGATCGTAGTGACTACTCCTCATCTTTCTCTGCCTATACTTTCCAATTTATAAAAAATGGGATCAAACTATACTAACTTGTTAGTTCCTCGTGAGAAGCTGTAATTACATGTAAAGTACTGTAAATGCTTTCTTACCTCTTGTTATATTTAGTTATTTATATAGGAAGACAAATAAGATAATTATTTGTCTTTTACAAATAAGATAATGTTTATTATAACAAGTATTACAAATAAGATAATAATTTAATAAATTAAATTATTCTGGATAGTGATAAATGGCTATAAAAACTGAAATGTTTTGTTTCTCTTTTTCCTAGGCTTTTTGAACTTCACTTATAAAAGCTGATGAAGAAAATTATGTATCCTTGTGAATTCCGTTGGTGAGAACTTGCTGAGTGCTCATGCAGTGTGCTGGGTGCTGTGTTTAGCACTAAGCAAGACAAGGACATAGTCTTATTGTGAGTATGGAAATCTAGTGAGCAACACAAGACACTACAGAGACAAACACACATGCCCACCCCACATTACGAGAAACATAGCAGTGTGAAGGAACTTTCCACAGGATAGTCCAAGCCAGGTAAGGACTATAAGAGGCACTGCCCAAGAAAATGAAGTTATATGCTACATCTTCTGTATTTCTAAGTCAAAGAAGCCGGGAGACAATTAGACAAAAGATAGCTTGTCATAATGGACATAAGGTACAGGAAATTGTGTGGAAGAGAGAAAAATGTTTTGTTTTTTTTCTTCTTGGATCAAAACTAAAATCCCTGAGTCAATGGACTTTCATTAAGTGACATTTTTGTCTTACGGACACAATCTGAAGATGCAGATTCGCTCCTTTAGGATAATGACAGTGGAGTTATCACTAAAACAGTTACCCAACATCAGGTGGCCGCAGTGCAGTATCCAACAACACCCCTGCACTTACCTCACACGCTCACAAGGCTTACAGACCTTTGGAGTTTGAGGTTAAGACCTGTTGAGCTCCCTTTCTTAAAGGGGTCTGACACTGTTTGCTCCTACCACCTTTCAGGGTCTTACGTTCCTCAGAGTTCAGCTTGCGAACAGAAGAGTGGAGAGATACAGGGAAGGCACACTTACGGAGCCCACACTCTTGGGAAAGCCTCTATTTCTTCTTGGGTGTACTCATCCAGCCGTTTAGGCACTCTCCGTGGCTGCGGAAGCTCTTCCACTAAATTCTTAAGAATATCTTCTGGAATATCCTACATTAAACATATCTAGGACTTAGAAATCTTAAAATATATTTATTAGTAAATAATAAACTTAGTATTAAAAACAAGCAAAGGGAATGAGAAAACACCACAATCCTTAAAGCATGCTGTATAAATCCTGAGAAGTCAATGGAGCAGTGATGCTCTCTGTAACTGTCCTTCCTCCTGCTCGTCTTCCTTTCCATTTACTGCTCCTTGTTTTCTGGAGACAAGGTTGTACCGAGGCTGGCCATAGAAATACTTTAGACAGCCCAGGCTGGCTTTGAACTTGTAATCATCCTACCTCAGCCTTCCACGAGCTGGGTTACAGATATGTGCCACCTTGGCAATTTCAGTTTTAAAAAGTAGTCAGGAGCTGTCTTGGTCTACCCTTACACTCTTCCCTCTGGCCAGTGTGCACACCAGTCACTGTATCCAGGGCTACTGCCTTCTAAGTGTTACTTTTCCTGCTCAGAATTTAGCTTGGCCATGCAAATAGTGACATAGCTTGTATAAGTCATCGCTTACAAAACTCCTTGTTAAGTCTTGGGCAAGAATTAGCTACCAGGGTTATTAATCCATGACCCATAGAGAGCTTACTACAAAATTACTATTATTTTTTCACAGGTGATGAAAACATTACTGAGGACCCATAACAGTTTCCATTAAAAAGAAAGCAGTGACTGACAGGCAAACAGAACTTGCAGATCCTTTGACCTTTAGCTCAATGAGATGTCACTTATCGGTTTAATGGAGGAATAATTGCCAGTGTGCATGTATGCATGTGCTCATGCATGTGTGCATTATGTTTACTTTAAAATATAATAAATATGTTGGAAGCTGATATACAATTATTGACAACAAGCCTACAGCAACTGTTTAAAAGCAGAAGGTAGTGCTTCCTTGCCCACTGAGGAGAAGCACTGCCCTCAGCACTGCTGACTTACCTCATCTGGAAAAAGATGCAGCCTTTGCATCATTGTCCTTCTGTGCAGGTTTTTGGGCAGCATGCCATAAATAGCTAATTTCACAATCTGAAAAATAAATACACGGAGGGCTTAACACAAGGTGAGACTCAGGCGAGACTGAAAGCAGACACAATTAGAGATGGTTGTGGCTAAGTTTCTGTGTGAACTGGGAAGGAGACAGACTAAGTAAATTGCACAGGAGCACCAGAAAGGGACTTCTGTTATTTTCTACATTGCTGTTTCCTAGAGGTCCACTCGCTTATTGTTTATGGAGTCAAAGAGCAAACGGAAGTATCTTGTATGTGCTCAGTCTCAACCTAAGTCATTCTCTAAGCTTATACAAGAACCCATGGGACCTGAATCCTGTATCCTCCAGGAGGGAGACAGTGAGCTTCAAACTCACAAACTACTCTGGAGTGTAGTGACACTGACAGTAAGACACAAGTGCGCAGCAATGGTCACAGTGAACATTTCACTACTTGTACAGTAGTCAGTGCGTCACATTTTAACAATGTATTTACCATGCTGTGAAGCAAGTACTATAACCAGCCTCACCTAGCAGCAGAGAAAACCGACTGCAGAGAGAGTGAGCTAATTCCATCTATCTATCAAATGCTGTACTGGAATGGAAATTAAACAGCATTACTGCCAGGAAGAGAAACACAGTGTGTGCAATCACATGCAAAATACACTTCTCCCCATAAGTCATTAGGATGTCACATGCCTTTGTGGCACTGCACACACGTGGTGCGCAGACACATACATGCAGGTAAAACACTCATCAATGTTAGCAAATTGAGACCTTTCAATGAGGTAATAAATGGAATATTTTATGAGCCTTCACCAAACATTTTCTATTATCTTTCAAATTTTGTTTATCAAAACTAAAATTAGAACGAAGTATAAAGACAAATGTGTATAAAATTGCCATAATCAAACCCATTTGTTGCATGGTAACTTGAAAAGTAAGAACAAGTTAAAATACTTTTTACAAACCTTATCGTATCAATGTTAAAGTTGAATTATATTGCCTCCTCGTGTACAGTTAACATGCCTGAATGAAACAGAAACTAACTTCTCAAACTTTTGAAAAACTTGTAATTAAAACTGTACTTTGCTGTAACAGTTATATTAGAGAGCATTACCCATCCAGCCACAGCTTTTCTATGCAAGTCGCAGCAAATAAGTTGAGCACAATACAGGACCTGTAACAGTGTAAAGGCACACTACCCATGAAACAGTTGACTATTTCCTAAGAAGGATGTCTGCGTGAATGATCTGGCCGGCAACTGCGGAACTTCTAAACGCGACCAGCCTAAGTGCAACAGAATCCCCTTCTCCGACATTTCATCAAGGAAACCCGAGGTAGTACTAATGCACCATGACAACCAACATGTGTGTCCTCCCTCAGAATGTTTTACGAAAATAAGGGATGTTTTGAAGGGATTCCTTTTTCACTTATAAAGGCATTTAAGAAAAAAGCTAACAGCTCCCAAAGGGAAAGGGCTATTTCTTCTAGGAGCATACTTCAAAGAGCAGGTTACTGATAGCCGAACGGAAAACTAAGTTGTAATAACCAGAAAGGAGGCTCGTTTTTAGCAGTAGTAGGACAAACATATGGATTATAACTTTGCTAAGTATATCATTCAAATGATATTAAACATTAATAATTGTGGGGAGCCGCCCGAGTCGCACCCACATTCGCCATTACAAGATGGCGCCTACATCCGGCCGAGGACAAGTTGTAAACAGGCTAGTGCGCATGCACCTGGTAATTTTCCACCTCAGAGTCTCAGCCTCTCTCGTGGCGTCATCTGGCCTGATGTGCGGGGAGCCAATGGGGAGGCTCCACGTCCCAGGCGAGCGCTGTGGCCTATATAAGGGACAGGTGTTCTGTTGTTCGGGGTCTCCACTCGTGGCAAGCTTATGCTCTCCCTCTCAAGATGCATTAAAGCTTTACTGCAGAAGGATCCTTTGTGTGCCGAGTCGTTCTTGCTGGCGAGATGGTAGCGCGGGACATCTGGTGCCGAAACCCGGGAACTTTGTCATCGTCAAGCACCTTTGGAGACCCCCTGGAAACAGGGAGGATTCAGAACTGCAGGGAGGTAGGTTCGGAAAGGCATGTTGACCCTGGGTCTTGACTTGGGATTGCCCTCTTTTTGGTTTGACGCTGTTGAAGCCTTGCTAATTGAGTTAAGTGCCCTCATTTTGGTTTTACTGTCTTTGTATTGCTGCGAACAAGATGAGGCCTGTGTAGATGCTGTAAGGGAGGGGCAAATCACCCTTGAAAGGGTCCAGGACACCATGTCAGAATCCGGAGTGAGAGGATGGGTACCCAAAAGGAAAGAGATCTCAGCAAGGAAAAAGGACCTCCTGGTAAGTCTAAGGACGAGGGCGAGATTGAGGATAAAACGGGGAAGAAGGAAAGAGATCTCAGCAAGGAAAAAGGACCTCCTGGTAAGTCTAAGGACGAGGGAGAGATTGAGGATAAAACGGGGAAGAACTGTCCCCCCGACAGGGCTGTGAACAAAAGTTGCCAGGACTCTGTGTTACTTCCATACAATATGACAGATTTACAAAAGCAGCTAACCTGTCTAAAAGTCTTTCACAGTATATGTTACAGAATTGGACCCTTAAATTTGACGAAACCTTGCGAGAACTGTGGACAGCAATTATTCAGATCAACTCCACCCGTCTTGACCTGTCCTTGACCGAGGGCCTCTCTTCATGGATTTCCTCGGCAATTTCTTATTTCAAGGAATGGGTGGGGGTGGGATTGTTTGGAGCAGCGCTCTGCTGTGGGTTGGTGTTGCTCCTATGGCTCATCTGCAAACTCAGGGCCCAGACTAAAAGAGACAAGGTGGTCATTGTGCAGGCGCTTGTTGCCTTAGAACAAGGAGCCCCAGCCGGTGTTTGGCTGTCCATGCTTAAACAATAGCAGTAGGTCGCCAGCCAGACAGTTCTTGCACACCCGCGAGTTTAGTCTCATTGCACTGGGTAGAGTGTTTGGTCTGAGCAGCTCTTGAGGGATGTCGAGCAAAGCATCGCACAAGGCGGTCATCATTGTGGGCCGCCTTGGGAGATACGTCATCTACATGAGGGTTGAGTGCCCTAGTTTCCCTCCCTCTAAAAAAACGGCACGGGGCGGGTCAGGAAGACCTCGGGCACGCATGAGCTTAGGGGTCGTCTCCTGTACAAGGCCCAGCCTTTTGGTCAGGGGATTTGACCTCTGTCTCCGCCCTCTTAAGAGTGTCCTACTTTGCTTACAGAAATAAAAAGGGGGAGATGTGGGGAGCCGCCCGAGTCGCACCCACATTCGCCATTACAAGATGGCGCCTACATCCGGCCGAGGACAAGTTGTAAACAGGCTAGTGCGCATGCACCTGGTAATTTTCCACCTCAGAGTCTCAGCCTCTCTCATGGCGTCATCTGGCCTGATGTGCGGGGAGCCAATGGGGAAGCTCCACGTCCCAGGTGAGCGCTGTGGCCTATATAAGGGACAGGTGTTTTGTTGTTGGGGTCTCCACTCTTGGCAAGCTTATGCTCTCCTTGTCAAGATGCATTAAAGCTTTACTGCAGAAGGATCCTTTGTGTGCCGCGTCGTTCTTGCTGGCGAGACGGTAGCGCGGGACAAATAATAATATTTATTATGATTATTTTCCCAAAATATTTTCATTGGTTATTTGGGAATTTCATATAATGCACCCCAATCACGCTTGCTTCCAACTCCTCCTGGGTCTTCCCCTGCATCTTCTTGCCCTGTCCCACAGAAAAGAAAAAACATACAAGTCCAGTTTGTGTTGCTTATATACTCACTGGAGCATGGCCAAACTCCCAGTGGACAGCCCTTGAAAGACAGCTGAGTTCTTCCCCACACCCCTGCCAAAAGCCATCAACTGTGAAGAGCTACACTCTAAATAATAGTGTTTATTATTTCATATACTTCAATAATAATAAACATGTATTTACTAAATTAATAATCAAACTATTAATTGTTCCTTAAAATATCTTGTAGGGCTAGAAACGCAGTTCAGTGGTAGAGTGGTTGCCTAGCATGAGCTAGACACTGGGTTTAATTCTTAACAAACACACCTTTTCAAGACTGTCTTACCCCTTCCAATTCAGCACCCCTGTTATTTATCTTCATATCATTTGACTTTTGTTGGTTTTGGTTTTTGTTGGTGCGTGTATTTTTTATTTGCTTACATCCCTTGTTCCCATCTTCTGTCTGGGATGGCTTTTCTCCTCCGTGAAGTGTTGGGACAGTGGATGTTAGAAGGGTTAAACTATAGAACGTTTATTCCAGATAAATGCAAATCAAAAGGGACTGATGCACTATGTTCAAAGTAGGAGAGCAGTAGACTTCAAGGTAAGAAGCGTTTCTGGAGATGAGAAGGCCAACCACACTGACCTTGATCTATCTGTTCTGTAAGATTATCACTCTAAGCTTAAATTCACCTAAACCTTCAAAATATACAATCCCCCAGTGACAGAGCTATACAGAAAGGAACAAGTCCATAACTTAGATGTTAGGATCAAATAAACCTTTAACCAGCTAGTAAATCAGGCAAACAAGTTGGTAAGATTAAAATACACTAAACAAGTATATTATATCCCTCTTTCTTTCTCAGAGGTATTTGGAGCAAGCTCATCATAGTCTAGGCAATGACAGATTTGGCAAAAAAAAAAAAACAAAAAAACAAAAAAAACAAAAACAAAACAAAAGAAAAGAAAAAGAAAGAAAAAAAGCATCTAAAATCTTTGAGTTGCTGTAACTAATGATAGTAATTAGGAATAGAATTGAATGATATTGAACATGACAGTAATAAAACTTTGTGTAGCCAGGTTGGGGGGGCACACTTTTATTTCAGCATTCAGATCTCTGTGAGTTTGAGGCCAGCCTCATCTACAGAGTGAGTTCTTGGACAGCCAGAGCGACACAGAGAAAAATCTGGTCTCAAAAGAGCAACCTACCAAACCAAAACCTCCAGAAACTTTGTATAATACAATGAAGCATGTATTGCCCTGAATGGCGCCTACCTTAGAAGGGACATGGTAAAAACAGTCTGAATCAGTCTTGCCCAGATAACCAAGACACACAAGAAGCTTACCGCCACCGGGTCTTTCAGGTGAAGCTGTGCAGCTGTTACTTGTCTAAAGCCACCTGGGTAGCTGTTAAAGGAAGAAACATGTTCTTAAGATGATCATGCTTATATAACAACATAATGATTCTAACAAGTTATATTTTCCTTCTGGATACTAGGTTTATTAGTTCTTAAAAATTAGACAGCAATGGGATCAGTGAAATGGCTCAGTGGGTAACGGTGCTTATACCCAAGCTTGACAACCTGAGTTTGTTCCCAGGGACCCATAAAGCAGGAGAACTGACTCCTGCATACTGTTTTCTGACCTCCATACCCATATGCGTGGGCACCCGTCCATGTATACATACACACACACACACACACACACCACGCACGCGTGTGCGCACACACACACACACACACACACTGAATAAAAGTAACAGTAAAAGGATACCTTTCTTTACAGATCTATTATTTTTACATGTGTTTATGGGCACCATGTGCATGCAGGAGCCTGCAGAAGCTATAAGAAAGCATTCCCTGGAACTGGTGTTACAGGCACTTGTCAGGTGCCATGTGGGTACTGGGCTCTTACCATAAGAACACAAGTGCTATTAACTGCTGAAATATCTCTCCAGCCTTAGGATGGCTTTCCTTTCAAAATTTTATCATTAATTATTTTTGGTTGCATGGGTATTTAGACTGCACGTATGTCTATGTACCACATGTGTGCCTGATGCGCACTGAGGCAAGAGAAGGTATCAGATGCTCTGGAAATGGAATTATAGACGCTCACACGGTGCTGAAACTGAACCCAGGTCCCCTGGAAGAGCAGCCAGGGTTCTTAACTGCTGAGCCATCTCTGCAGTTCCAGATGTCATTCCTTAAAAACCAGTCGAGGAACAATAAAGAAATAGTGAGAAGGCTGAAGAGGTGACTCGGTGAGGGAAGTGCTTGCTGGGCAAGAATGAGGACATGAGTTTGGATCCTGGGAGCCGTATAAAAGCCAGATGCACAGCAGCCATCTACAGTCCTACTGCCCTCCGAGATGGGAAGTGCACAGAGAAGGTCCAAAGGCAGAAAAGCATGCACAGCACAAAACCCAGAAACCAGAAACCCTGCCTTAAACCAAGGTGAAAGTTAAGGATCACCACCCGAGGTTGTTCCCGACCTCTGTATGGGCTGTGACATGTGCCCATGCCCACTTTCACACACAAATTAAAAATAAATTAATTAGTAAGCTATACTAATTGAAATATTATTCTCTTGAGTGGCTATGACTACTTCATAGTTATCTCAGAAAACTTTCTTGGCATAATTATTTTCATATAATTTTGCCATTCATTTATTCATCCACTTACCCATTCATTCTGCCTATATTACTACTTATTTATTTAAAAAAAAAAAAAAAGAAAGAAATAGCTGTGAGCCAGATAATTTATGTTCCCTACCAAGTGAGACTAACTGTGCAATCTAGGTGTGACAACTGGAGAAAGGTGGTGGCGGTACACTTGGTCCTGAAGTTAAATTCATTTGCCCTTCTTATACTGAGACACGATCTCATGGCTCAGGCTAGCATCTACCTCCTCACATAGCTGAGGGTGATGCTCAACTGCTGATCTTCTATCCTCCACTTCCCAAGTACTGGGATTGTAGGTGGGTACCAGCAACCTGGCCAGTTTATTACACAGGTAATTATCCTGTTTTAAAAGTCAGTAAAAGATCACTAGGAATTATGGGTTGGCTCTAGATAGTAAATTACATACTTCCTGTGCTCAGATCAAATACCAGGCTTACATGGACAAACTAGAGTCAGCCTGGTAACCAGATCCACACCTAGAAATCAGATTCTGTCAGTGGCTCTTGCTATAACAGTGAAACTCTGGTTTTATATCCGTATATGGGTTGGTCTAATAAAAACTATTATTTGCCCCGACTAATTTTTAAAAAGTCTATGTGTCAAAGGAGAAAATTACATTTGTAAAAGTGTAAGAAACTGATAATCCATGGCTGTCAAGGCTTACAACTTTAAATAAAAGAAAAAAATTAAATAATTTTTGCAAAAAGAGAAAGCAAACAAAAAAGCAGAAAAGAGAAAGAGGACATCCAGTGGATTTTAAAAGAAAAATTTAGGATTACATAAATTTAAGTTTCTCTCAAGTAAGTTTCAAGAAATTCTGAAAACATTAAGATGACAGAGGAAACTGCATATGAGGAATTCACACACCCCCTTTTTTAAAAAAACAAACAAACAAAAAACCCAGATTAAACATTTACTCAGAAAGATGGGTTATTTTCAAACTGATACACCTTATTTGTTTCATGGAATTTCAATTTTAGAGAAAAACACCCGTCTAGACAACTATTCCTATAGTCTTTCCCTTCATGGAAAACTACTTTGTAATGTCTATGCTAAAGATCATCTTTCTATTTTTAATAGTGGGCTGGCAAATGCTGAAGCATAATACCACTTATGCTGTATTTCAGGACTTTGGATTTTCTCCTAAAGGACCTGGAAAGCTGATGCAAATCCCAAGCAGGGAATAAGTCGAGTAATGCAATATGCAATTGATTCTCACAAGTGAAGAAAGACTGACGTGACTGATATGACAGCCACAAGTTTCCCAGATGAATTAATTCCATGTATACTTTCTAAGAGTTGGTTTCGCTGCGCATTGGAGATGTACAAGTAAATAAGACAGGACCCTGACCTGAAGAGTGCTGACACGATTCTGGTCAGCCAGGTCAACACATTTCAATGAGTTTAGACAAGAAAAATGTGAGAGGTTGATGTTCATAACTGATTTGTCAGAAAGGACTTTCTGAGACAAGTAATCAGAAAAATTGCAATGGAAAGGCCATATTAAATTATATAAAAATTAAGTAACAGTAAAAAAAAATCATAAAGTTAATAAGGAACAAAAACTATGATAATAGACTAATTTTCCCAATAGATTAAAAACTCATAAACAGTGATTAGGAAGCTGGGTGTGAAGCACACTCCTACATGCCCAGCACTTGTAGGCAGAGGCAGGAGGATGAGGAGTTCAAAGCCAGATTCAGCCACATAATGAGTTCAAGTCATGCCTGGGCTTCAAAGTCTATCTCAAAGAACCCAAACAAATAAATAATGCTCCCCCCCTTAAAAAAAAAAAAAAGGAGGAGGAGGTAACATAAAAGGGCAGAAACCTCTCTATTAAGCAAATGAAAATAACCAGATGTCCATAAAAACTTCAAAGCCTTATTGGTATTGTTTTTAATATTATGGCCACAGTCATCAAAAACCATTTTACACACACACACACACACACACACACACACACACACACACACGTTTCTAGAGTGGTAGAATACCTCCGGAAATGCCCATCAAAAGGCCTATTCACTCATTTCATCTTGAAATTCATTTCTTTTCCCCAGGATTCTTTTAAATGAACTTACATATTTTATAAAGTACTATCCAACTCTATAAATATCTAAATTTTGTTTCATTTTAACCACAGAATAATTAAGCATGGTAAAACATATAGTACACTGCTATATAATGACTAAAATAACTTTTATGAAACTAAAAAGGACACAAACTTATATACATCCTAAAATGTCAGGTCATGGATAAGAAGTGAATTTAATTACTTTTAAAAAACTCTTCATTTTCTAAAATCACATATATTAAAAGTTTATGACTAGAAAGTAAAATTTGGATACATAATAGTGATACAGTACATAAAAGCACATACACAAGGTATGGTGAATAGCAAACAAGAAACAGAAGACGATCATCTCCTGGGCAGCAAGAACATAGGAAAGGCATCCCAGGAGTTGATATGAGGCGAGGGTTAATGGATAAAGTGGAGTCCTTGAGAAAGAGGGTGAATGGACTCTTTGTCAGAGGAACAACCCATGCAGAGGCATCGAGGTGAGCAATCAGTGTACACTGAAAAGCATCACTGTAAGCTGCAGCAGCAGCTGTGCTGACAGGACACAAAGCACTAAGACTTTTCACCATCCTGTGAGGAGGCGAGTGCCCTCTGACGTTCTCACCACACAGGCTGCCCACTGCACTGCCTGCTGTCCTGCTTCTGCCCTGCATCTGCAGTGAGACATAGGCAATGCTGCAGGGACTGCCACAGCGTCTCGATAGATGCAATATAAGTTCTCAGGACTTTTCACATTTCTTTCTCAGTTACTTCTTGTTTTGTAGAACTCAGTTACAGAGATTTGCCAGAAGTTACTAGAGATGAATCTGAGTTTATTTTTGTGAAACTATATCAAATTTCCAGAACATACTTTAAGGGGGCAAATGGACAAATTCTGGCTTTAAAAAATAAAGGTATCTGAAGCACTTGGGTAAGACAGGAAAAGAACACTGACATCAAAGGCGAGGGTGTGGTCAGAAATGAAGAATGATCTTAATCAAGAGTGGATGATCAGGGCCGGAGACATTGCTCAGTGGTTAAGAGCATTTGCTGCTCTTACAGTGGACCCAGTTTGGTTCCTTCTCCCACATGGCAGCTGACAACTGTGTGTAACTGCAGTTTCAGGGGTTCCTCTTCTGGCCTCTTTGTGCGCTATACTCAAGTGGGCCACACAGACATATGGAGGCAAAATATTTATACACATACAATCTTTTAAAGAAGAGTGGAAGGTCAGTATTTATAATCATAACTTGGATGATGATAGCACAGAGATAGGCTTAAGTAAATTCTACCCTTCACCTGAGACTACAGGTTTAAGTAGACACAGACAGCAACATCAGGACCTCAAAATCAAATGATGGAGATAAAATCTAAAATGGAGCAGTTCATCTCTTGCCATTGGACCAACACAATTAAAACATTTAAAAAGGAAGAGACTTAATTTAACAGGAACTCATGTGAAAAAACCTTATTAGGAGTTCTGGCTGACAGTAAACATTATGAGCCACAATACTGATATGGCAAAATCTATTTTACAGTAAACAACAGCCTACGTGGGATGATGGAGAAGAGAGTCCCACTGCCCCTGGGAACTCAGAACACCTAGGTACGTGCATCTCAGGAGAGATGGTGACAGACAAGATGGGAGCTAGAGAAGAGCAATCATTCTCTAACCCTCAAGTGAGATTTCAGTGTTCAGACAGCACTGTAAACAGTAAGATGAATCACAGATGGAGAAAGACTGTACTGACTGGTGGTCATCTGTTTTTGTTCACTAAGCGATACACACAACATCAGTAAAATCAGTATTTCCTTAGATGCCCTTTTAAAAAACTCCTTTTCCTGTAAACCAAGGGCAACAGTATCATTAAAGCCACCCGTCTGAACTTTGTTCCTTAGCAATGATGTTTTCTTACCCGGTGTGTGAGGAGTACACTTTTTGTTCCCATTTGTTTCCAGAAAATGCAATATGTCTTGTGTTTATTATGACAACGTGGTCTCCACAGTCACCTGGGTTTAAAAAGAAATGAGGCAGAGACTGTATATGAAAACATCAAAGCCTTAAGAAAAAAAAATGGTTTGATTATTTAGTTACCAAAGTGCTAACAACACACTCAAAAATGAAAATCACAGCACAACAGCCTGAACACATTTGTCTGACTTGATGTAAGCACCATGTAAGCAGACAGAGTTGGCAGGCTGGCTGCAAAATCTCAACACTAGAAAAACAGTAAAAGAAAAATGTAAAAGATGACAACACATTCTTTAGGGCACATTACTGTTATTCCCTTCATTCCTCTCATTGATAATTAAATTCTGTGCTAAAATGTTTACATTTAAACATTTCTATTACAGTTACCTTTAGTGGATGATACAATTTTTCCTTTACAAACAGCAAAGAATATGAAAACAATCTGTACATAAAAACATGAAGTATGTTTTGCCAATAGGCAAATCAGAAACAAATGTAAGACATTACAATCAATTATTATTCTTTTCAATTTTAGAGAACAATGGAGCATATGGCTTTATGCTTAACTCTGGCCACGAGGCGTTTCCAACCACATTTAACTAATTAAATCTAAATGGCACTCTCAGCAAGGACTGTAAACATATTGGATAGGACAGATGACCTGAAAGCCAAAGTACATGGACTGTAACAGTTTCCTCTTGAAAACACCTTCAAGTTTGTGTCCATCTGAAAACAAACTGAAATGCAAGTTTCAACGTGAACCCCTGTGCATGATGTCATTGGTGAGTCTGAAACATTAAATTACTCTTGTACTACTAGGGAAAACCTTCAACAAAAGATTCTAGAACTGTATTTTAAAATGTCACTAAAAATAGAAAGTATAAATTAGTACAGTACTATAATCTCCAAAAATTGCACGAAAAGATTCCATGCAAAGAATGAATCTAAACACAAAATTTTCAGACAGGTTCATATTTTAGATCAAGGGTGACAGAACGGTGGTAGGTAAGGCGAGTCAGTGTTCATTACCAGTGTAAAAGGAGTCAGAGAAGGGAGGAACTGGAAAGCCTGCTGCTGAGGCCTGAAAGGGAAGGTCTGAGAGCCCCTAGGAGTGACACATGGTGGCCAGTAAAGCAGCTTGACAGAGAACCAGGAAGGGTCCCTCAGCATGATGAAATGACCCCAGCTTCAGACCTGAGGCCTTCAAGAGTGGGCAATTTGCCCAAGCTCACGCAAAAGCTACCAAGACCGGCTCTGCTCTGATAGCTACCTGAAGAATAAATTAAATCTTTTAACTTTTCACTAAAATGGAATTTTTAAAAAAGGCTGTAAATATGTACAAAACATCTAGAGTTACTTAAAAAACTTATAGAAGTCAAAAAGGCTCTTCGGACAGGCAGTAGTTAAAACACCACAATTATGACGAAAGCAAGTTCTTTTACATCTAAGATGTAGATTCTTTTTTCTTCGTAAGTTACATCAAATCTCTTTATTGTCCAAGCTCTTTCCTACTACTTCAAAATAAAATGGATCTGCAATGAAATATTTGTGTCTAAGTGAACTATGGACAAATTCAAAAGTAACCACTGGTATAGAAGGCTAGAGTCCTGACTAATATAATTGCTTTTGTCTAAATTTCTGTTAATGAAATAGATAATCTTCAGTTAAAAATTTTTAAAGGTTGTTACTTTGTGTATGTGAATGCAGGAAAACATGTGCCATGAAGCTCACGCAGAGGTCAGAGGCCAACCCTCTTACTGTGGTTCTCTCCTTCCACCTTTCTGAGGCTCCCGGGGATTGAACCAAGGTTGCCAGACATACAGCAAGCTTTGTGGCTCACTGAGCTATTCACTGGCCCAAGTTTAAACATTTGAATAAAAAATGTACAGTTTCTGTCCATGCATGGAATGTAAATAACTCAGAATTCCTACATCATTATTTTTAGATTGTATCATTTGTTTCCACCAATATGAGACAAGTAATAGTTTCTCCATTTTTTTTATTCATTATCACCATTTTAGGAGCGTATTGTGGCTTTAATTTGCGTTTCTCCTAATGGCTTGCATTAGACTTTTGTGAACCTGCCACCTGGTCATGTACCTGTGCACTTTCTAATTAGGCAGTGACTTTTTAGTGTTATTTGAGAAGTTCTTTATATAGTCTAGGTCCAAGTCCTTTGTTTTACGTATATGAGTACACTGTAGCTACCTCCAGATACACCAGAAGAAGGCATGGGATCCCATTACAGATGGTTGTGAGCCACCATGTGGTTGCTGGGATTTGAACTTAGGACCTCTGGAAGAGCAGTCACTTCTTTTCACTGCTGAGCCATCTCTCCAGCCCCCAAGTCTTTTGTTAACTGTGTAGTTTGCAACTATTTCCTTCTAGTCTGTAGCTTTTACCCCTTTCTTCTCAAGCCCTATTTCAAGATCCGGTTTTTTAAGCCACACCCAAGAGTCTTAGGATCCTTCTAAGGTGACTTATGGCCAAGAGGCTAAGGCCTGACTCCTTCAACCAGTGCAGCACTGTTTTATAGATTTTAAGATTTTGTATGAGAAATATTTTAAAATTGCTATTCAAAAGCAGTAAAACAATAAAAGTTGGTATTGGCCTTTATTTTTACTTTCAATTTTGTAAGGTCAAATATAAAAAAAACCTCATGTGAACATGATTTCTGGCATCTGAGCCTGTGTAGTGCCACAGGGCACTGTGTGCTTACTGTGAGGACGATGACAATCTGCTGATGAGTGTCTGTCCTCTCCTCCTTGACCTAAGTCCCCCACAAAAGTCAAATCTCAGAGCTACAGTGCTAGCCTAGCAGGTCTGAGACCCAGGTATAGCAAGCAACAAGTTGGTTTCCCATAATATCTTACAAAGGTCCATCTTACAAGTCAATCAGCTCCACTATTACTTATGTTACATTCTGATATCTAATAGCCAACTTTATAGTCATTATTAGAAGTCTAAAACTATGTGTGCAGCGATTATGAATCCCTAATTCCTAGTTAATAGCTGCTTGCTACACTACTAACTGTTGGAAATAAACTCTTGAAAGAATGCTGGTGATTTAGGAATTTGACTATAGTGACATCTTGTGGTCATGAGAAGCTCTGCTGATGTAGAGTTAAACATGTTGAACACAGTGAGGCAAAGAAGAATTCAGTCTTTAAGAAGTTAAGTTTCCAACATCATAGGAAAGCTATTTTCTATTCTCAGGAAAGGATGGCCTACAGGCAGTCACAGCAACTGCTCTGGTGCTCCAACAGAATGTGTATTGGTAGCACCTAAAGGATACATAAAGAATAATTACTTCCTTTTGAGGAAAGAGCTTACTGAGGAGGCAGTTAAGTGCTAACCTTGGAGACAGAAATCAGGTGATATTGCTTGTTTCAGTTTACCTCCAGTTTCTTAACACTGCTGTTTCTACGAGGACTGACTAGTGGAGTTGTCTACTATTTATTACCTCCCTTCCTAAGGAAGAAATACATGAACAGGAAGCAACTACACATAGGAGCAATAGGAATTTCTTATGCAAGGAAGCAGGAGCCCAAGTTCCAGTCCCAGCTCTACTCTGAGGTAGCTGAAGGACAATGAGAGTATCACTATACTCTTCTCTCAGCTCTCAGCTTTTTCACCTACTTCTGAAGCAGGTAAAATACCTCAAGTCATAAAAATTGTATAAATTTGCAATTCTATGAAGATGCATGTTTTTGGTCTGCATTTTTTTCTTTTTTAAAGAAAAATAGCCATTTATTACAAATGCTGCTCATTCTTTCTTTCAAATTCAGTTGATCTAATTTCTATTTAAGGATTCCCTTAACTATTAGAACCTGAGTTGCTTGATACACATATTGCCAGCTGTGGCTACAGAAAGCAACGTGCTATTTGTTCTCTCTCAGATGCAAACAACGCCATGTTGTAGTCTTTGTATTTGTTTTTTTGATTTATTTATTTATTTATTTATTTATTTATTTGGTTTTTCAAGACAGGGTTTCTCTGTATAGCCCAGATGGTCCTGCAACTCACTCTGTAGACCAGGCTGGCCTTGAACTCAGAAATCCACCTGCCTCTGCCTCCCAAGTGCTGGGATTAAAGGCGTGTGGCACCACTGCCCAGCTGTTTTGTTTTTTTTTAAGTGCTTTCAGTCTTTAAAGTGTCTCTCAACTCTGGTACTAAAATACTGTGTAACATTCTCAAGCACAGGAAGGTTGTGATGTGCTCAGAGAGATAAATGTGTATTAGATAAGCTTCACAACTGAGTTATAATGTTGTGGGTTAAGAGCTCAGTGTTAAAGAATTTATATGCATGTGTGCATGTGCATTAAGATCCTTACAGAAACCCACATAAACAGGGTTAGATATCGAGTGGATAGAAATGTTGTGACATGCATTTCTTCTTGACGTGTTGTGCAATATTCAGTAATTCAGTTGTCACAGTGACTATAGAACCAAACTCCCAGAACAAGAGGTGCCTGTATTTTATGAAGCATCTGTTTAAAAGTGTCACGTACAGGCTACTTCTAATGAGTACTTGGTATGGGTCACATACTGCAGGAGGTGCTTGAGCATGGCGGAATCCTTAGATTCATAGCCTACATACAGATTCCAGAGTATGGATTATTCTAATACTTCACTGAAAGTTTATTACAGAAGAGCGAGCAACTGGATTAACAAAAATGAAAAATGATAAAGCCATGCTCTCAACTAAATCCAATCATCTGAAACACTTTTTTCTTGCTTCAGCTCCAAGGATCTCAAAATCTAGCAGCTCAAATGCCAAGGCCCTAGCTGGGAAGGTTTTTTCTTTCCTCTTTTCATTCTTAGTTAGTATTCATAAATGCAAACACTCATACAACAAACATTTCTTACATTTAAACTGTGTGTGGAACATTATTATAGGTACTTGGAATTCCTGTTTTTTTAATTCATGTCTAGTGAAGAAAGGTAGAGAGTCAGTGTGTTTATGTCAAGTGATACCTAAATGCTATTTCAGAAAAAATGGCAAAGTAAAGGATGAATGCGCAACTAGACAGAGGGCTCCAGAAAGGCCCTTTCCAGGACAGAAATAAACTGGCCAGAACTATAAAAGGCACAAAGGAAAGAACCACCTAGGACTGGGAAAGGACATGCAGCCAGAAAAGAGTGTGTGAAAGCCACCCAAGCAAAACTGTGCTTCTTAGGCCAATTAAGGAGACAACAGTAGGCCATACAGGATTGCTCAGGGGCAGGCAAGGATAATGTTAGAGGTTCAGGAGCCACATTAATACATCCCATAGGGGACATGCCCACTTTGTGTTTTATTCTTTTGTTTGGAAAATGATAACTAAGCCTTATTTTTTTTTTTTTTTTAAAATGAGCAAGATAGTGTAGAGAAAAGCAGTCCAAAAAAGTACAGAGGGGAGAGACAGTAAAAAGGTCCCAGATCACAGGATTGCTGCTCTCTAGTTTTTAAATTCAGCATGTTGTTTAGGCAGGGGATAGGGACTCAGAAGAGTCGTCACAGAACACAGAAGTAGAGAAGACTTCAAACCAGGCCTTCAGAAAGGACACATATTAATTAAGATGAGAAAAATTGAGAAGGCCAGTTGGTTTGGGTAGGGAAAAACCAGGAGTATGATGTCTCTAACTGGGCTGATGACTACTGGATACCCAAGAGGACATGCTGAGCAGACAACAGACTCAGAATGCAGCATACAGGTAAAAACTAGAGACAGGCATACGGCAGCATCACCACACATGTAGGTGTTAGAGATCTGAGGCAGAAATCAGTAACTTAATGAATGAGAAGAGGTCCAACGGCTGGGTCCTAAAAGTGCTCCACTTTTTAGTGAGCAGAAAATTGGGATGTGACAGGAAAAGGCCTCAACAAAAGGTCACACCGAAATGCCTACAAGCAACTCTTCTAGAATGAAGTTTGTTTTATAAACAGCATACAGACAACAAATCTTAAATTCAAGAGTGGAAGGCAACTTATCACATCTAGTCAGCTTTATCCTTCCAGGGAAGGATTTTTAGGAAATAAGCAGCACTTATTAAAACCTCTCCACTCAAAGGTGTGTCATCATGTGAAGAGATAAGTGCAAGAGAAACTCAATTTTCAGTGCAAATTGGGGCAGAACTGGAGTGGAAGAGAGGCTACTGGTGTTTCTGTTTGGTAATACCATCAAATGGGACTGTCCTGAAAGAACTGGTGTGTATGTGTGTGTGTGTGTGTGTGTAAACCAAATTCAGTTTAGCACCCAATGAGGTCATTCCAGGTACATGGAATCCTCATGTACGCACAGAAAGGAACCCTTAAACAAAGTCCAGTGAAACTTCATGAAGTTCCTCTTCTGGAGTGTAAACCCTGGCTGTTAATGATGGAAAGATAATACTTACTCAGCTGATGGTACACTGGTTTATTTAATCCTTGAAGTCTGTTGGATGCTATGGCTGCAAGTTTGCCAGGGGGCTGCATTTTGCCATCCAAGAGATACCACATTCGAGCAAAAGTGGCCCATTGCTAAGAAATAAAGAAAAAGACGAAGAAAATTCTAGCTAAATTGGAAGTAATTAAAAACATTACACATATTACATGCATATTCTATAATTAATGCCAACAATAACTTTGAAAAACAGACTATCACTAATTTGTGTGTGTGTGTGTGTGTGTGTGTGTGTGTATTTTGTCTCCATTACCAGTTCTGAAGTTTTTCTCATTATTGCATTACGATAGTTATAAGGCATGTCCTACAGAAAGCTGAATGGCCAATTGACAACTGAAGATAATTCAAGAACTCAGCTCTAGGAGAGCTATGCAATCAGAGAAGTAGGGCTGAGACTCAACATGTCTGTGTGTGTGACAGCTGAGATGCTAGGCAAGCACTCTACCACTGAGACACATCACTAGCCCCTCTTTCACACTTTTGCATCAGAGTCTCACTAAGTTACTCAGCTTAGCCCCGAGTTCACTCTGTACCCTGCAAAGGCTGGAAGTGAAAACATTCCCCACTTCATTCTCCAGAACAGCTGCTATTGCAGGCCTGTCTCCCAAGACATCTTTAGGTCATCTGATAAAATCACTGTCTTCAGTGTCTCCAGACTAAGGAAATTATCTCTGTTAGCATTCTGTCTAAGCTCCACCCCACAGTTACCTGGCAATATCCAGGTATGCTCCTCAGGGTGGAGCTTAGACAGAATGCTAACAATCTCTATTCCAGAAAGATCTTATCCATGTGCTTTCATACGCATATATACAGAGGTTATATGCTAGAAAAATACACTTAGGCTTGTGGCTTCATATTAATTATCCTAAACTTTAAACTAGCCTACTCACATGCAAAACACAAGTTTACCCCATTCCATGTGGATGAATACTTTCAAAAAGTTTGATAAACAATACAAACGCTGCCACAATGTCTACTTGCTGTCAAAGTTTTAAAATGTTGACTTTCACATGGGGTATTTACCTCATTACAGACAGGTAACAACTACATTTAATGGTAACATACTTCAAGAAGCATCAGGCTAGGCTGCATCTTGGATTAACATATCAGAAACTAATTCTTTCTCTTTTACCTAAAATCTGCTTCAGTTTCAGTATTCCCTATGAGACAGCCTTCCAGTTGCCCAAACCAGAATTCTTATAAGTAATTCTTGTTTCTTCATACAGCCACAATTCAATCCTTCAATACACACTGTGGACTTCTTAGCACTCGAGTGTTTTAGCCTGACTTGTATATGAGTATTTTGTGTGGTACGCTAGAATAACATTCTAACATTCTCCCTTTTGTCCTTCAAAGATTCCCCCATCTTTGAACAGTTTATCTTCCACCTGGCAGCCTAGGTGATTGACCCTTTTTATGTCTATGACTTCAAGGTCAAAACCCTATAACTGGTCTCCATTCTTTTTTTCTTATGTAGCGCAGGCTGACTTCAAGCTCACTATGTATCGGAGAAGGCTGGTCGTGATCTTTCTTCCTCCACTTCCCAAGTGCTGGGATAACATGCGTGCACCATAATTCCAGGTTTATTCGGTGCTGGAGATGGAGCCAGGGCTTCCGGCATGCTCCACAAGCATTACACTACATCAGCTACAGTTCCACCCCTTCTTTCCCTCCCCCCGCCCCCGTCTCCACTGTACTAAAAGAAAATAAACCTCTTTCAGTGGTTTTCACTGCCCCACATCATTCAACCTATTATCTCACTCTCCGCAAGGAACAAAAGACACGAAAGGGGTAGGCCGAGAAGAGAAAGGAGCACCAAAACAAGGATATCAAGTGGTGGCCAGACTCACAACTCTGATATGTGACTTCCTAAAGCACTTCTTGACTACGTGTGTCAGCTTCCCTGAAAGCTCATCTTTTGCACTAAATCTCTGTGAACCACTGCTCTTCATTTTCGCCAGCATATTGAGCACACTACACTATCCTGCCCGAAGCGCGCAAGCTCACCTGGGGCGCCTTTGAGAAGCTGGACATGCTCCCCGACCTGCAGCGTCCTTTAGTTTGCACTGTGGCCCAGCCGGGGCACCAGCACCACTCGCCCGGCGGGAAACACAGACACCCGAGCAGGAAGGTTCCTATGTCGTCGTGCGCTCATCTGCTCATCCTCGCCACGCTCGGGTTCCCGCCGGTAGCCGTTTCGTTATGAAAAGGAGCAAAGAGTGTGGCTACTGAGAGAATAATTTCCCAAAATAATTGGCGGAAAAACCGATGTAGGACATTATTTTCCAGCCAACCTAAGCGGGAGGAAACCGGAAGTGCACGTTGCGCGCGGCTCTTTTGAGACCTAAAACTGAGTCTGAGCGCGGAGAAGATGGATCGGTACTTGTTGCTGGTCACCTGGAGGGAAGGAAAAATTCGATCCGTGGCGGGTGGGGAGATCGAGCCCGGGACTGAGGCGTCATCCCTGGAGAGAACCGAGAAACAACCTCGTAAGCTTTGGGCTGAGAAGAGGCGGGAAAGATCGGCGGGGAGGCTAAGGATTTGAGTTTCTGTTGAAGTCCCGGAGGGAGGAGCATAGGTCGAATGGTCCCGGGAAATTGCAAGTCTCTGAAGTAGTTTTTGTAAGAACTGAACAGTAGTATCATGTCAATGGAAAAGATATAAAATTGTGAGTATTGGATGCCAGTGCCCCAAGTGCTTGGCTAACTGAATATTTACCCGGTTGAATCTCCTGGTGGCATAGTAATCAAATTTTTGCTTTCTGGAAAGCTACGCTTTCATAAAATAGCTTACCTTGGTGTTCCACCTTGAAGAAAATACAGAAATGATAGGTTCTGCAGATCTGAGTTTACATCCTATGAAGGAAACATGCCACACTAAAAAAAGAAATGACCAGTTTTAAAAGATTTTTAACGGCTTTTGATTGTATTGCTTTTTGATGTACTTGACTAGTCTCTATTTTACATTTTCTTTGTTTTGATTAAGCAGACATTTTGAGGAAGAAATGTATATAGTTCGTATATACCTCTTTTGGAAGCAAGTTTTGATTTCTTGTTACTGATTAGCATATACAAATCGGGAGATTTGACTGTTTTCTGTGCTGTATCAGCACTTGAATAGGCTTGATCAACAAGTATTCTGTATACAATTTACTGGCCTTTGGATCCTCTGAAGTTGAAACAGACCTAGATTATGTTAACTCTTCAGCCCACTGAGATGACTGAGTTAGGTCTTTCTTTTTATAGATTTGACAGCAACCAACATTTATCACCTCTTGAAGAGAAGCATCAATGATTCAATCCATCCAGATGATTGTACATTCCCTGGCAAGTACAACACTGTAATGAAATCCCCCAACCCCCAAAATCTGGCACAGCATTTTATAGGAAATCAGTTAGTTTGATAGCCTAGGAGTACAAGAAATACTTGTTGACTTTGAGTGAGGCACAGGGATATGGGGATATCTGGAAGAAATTCTCAACTATATTACTTTTCCTTCCTGATATTTGAGTGTTGTAAGTTGTTATAAAAGTTATTCTGGGCTCCCAACTTGAGTTTTGCTTCCATGTAGCCCTGGCTCTCCTGGAACTCTTATCTGTAGACCAGGCTGGCCTTGAACTCAGAAATCCACCTGCTTCTGTCCCTCAAGTGCTAGGATAAAAGGCATGTACCACCACTGCCCTGCTTGTAGAGAGGTTTTTGTCTTGAGTAAAGACACATTGTTAAACTTCCCATTCTGACATCTTTACCACATGTTGGTGTTATTTTTCTGTTCATTTTTCCTGATTCTCTTAAAGCAAAAACAACTTTGTGCTTGTTAAAGATAGTGCTCCTCCCAGTTCTCATCTGCTTTGACCTTTTGAAGTTATCTCACTTTTTTTGGCAAGAAGTCTTTCCTACTTTTAGCTCTATTGGTATTTTATAAATATATCTATTTGCTTTGATAATTTTCTTCTCTTTCACTTCTCTATCTGATAATATCCTTTAGAGGCTCCCCAAAAATACAAATATGGAGGCAGATCAATTCCTACAAGCTGAAGGAAAGTCTATAGATGCCAGGGAAAATGTCCTCATTTTGAGATCTGCAGCCCTCATGATTCTGTTATAATCTGCTCCCTTCCTTACTAGAGAACCTGCAGTCTCTCTGGGGAGTGCTCATTACCAAGGATTGATTTCCAGCATGCAGGTGCTGCACTAGCTTGTTGTCCAAGTTCTGATGGTACTCTTGTTAATTTCTGAAGTTGGTAGTGTTTAGAGAGCTCTTGAGAACATTGTAGACTGGGTTCTCATGAAACTATTCACTCTGCTTGTATGGACAGAGTTTCTCATAAGACACCCCTCTTGCTCAGTAATGCGGAACACTGCAAGTGACAGTGTACTGAAGGCATGCAAGGCCATCCCAATACAGTAACCAATCAGTTAGACATTAGAGTTGTTCCATGAACCTGTAACATTCCTAGCAAAGCTAATTAGAAACTCCTATCAGTTTTTAATGGCTCGTGGGTAGGGTTGCTTGCTGTAATGGCTGATAGCCAGAGTTCATTTCCCAGGACCATATGGAAGGAGAAGAGCAATGCCTGCAAAGTCTTCTGATCTGCACACAAAACTGTTATACACAGGTGTCTATACACACACACACACACACACAATATCATGTTTTAAAAAACATTTCAAAACACTGGTTTTAAATATTTAAGACAGTGAAAGAAGTAGTAGTAAAGGTAATAATTACTGAGTATTCTGTAAATTAAAACATGAGACACACTACAATTGATGTATTTTGTTTCGTTATTAAAACTATTGAAAACACTGATGGCCAACAAAGCCCTCCTCTGCCACATATGTGGCCAGCACCATGGGTCCCTCCATGTGTATTCTTTGGTTGGTGGTCCAGTCTCCAGGAGCTTGGGGGAGGGGGTATTTGGCCAGTTAACACTGTTGTTCCCTCGAAAACCCCCTCAGCTCCTTCAGTCCCTTTTCTAACTCCTCCATCCGGGACCCCACACTCAGTCCAATGGTTGGCTTCAAGCATCCGCCTCTGTATTTGTCAGGCTCTGCCTGAGCCTCTTGGGAGACAGCTTATCATGCTTCCATCAGCAAGTACTTCCCAGCATCCACAGAGAGGCCCTTGGGCCTGAGGGTGTCAGATGCCCCAGTGTAAGGGAATGCTAGGGAGGGAAGACAGGAGTGGGTGGGTGGGGGAATACCCTCATAGAGGTAGGGAGAGGGGGAATGGAATAGGGGGTTTCCAAAGGGGAAAACATTTGAAGTGTATATAAAGTAAATATCCAAAAATAAAAATTAAAAAAAAAACAAAAACAAAAAAACCCAAAAACCTGTTGAAAACAGTCGGGCATAGAACTTATATAGATTTAGTATCTTTTCTGTGCTTTGGCGACTTACACTCTAGTTACACCAGCTTCCAGTGGGGTTTTTTTTTTGGACTGTCAGTATTGTGAAATATCCATGCATTCCTTTAACGTGAATGTTTTTTTGCTAGCATCATTTTCCTGGGACAGACATCCTTTTCCGTTTTAGCATGTTTGTCACAATAACTAACCTAGAACTCTACTTATATAGATTTGAAAAGCACTTTCAGCACCAATAATTTTGTTTTCTTGCTGTTCATCATCTTTCTCAACAAGTGCCTTTTCTAGTTATTCATTGGAAAAAAATACTACAGTGAGTTTATATCAGAAGACCAGGAGGAAACAAAATTTAGATATTTTGCTTTCTCTGTATAAAATCTAATTGTAGGATGTTCAGTGATTAGTTAGCAATTTGTGAAAGTAGTATCATGATCAGTCACTACATGGTACACTTTTTTTTTTTTTTTTTTTGGTAATTGTGTACTAAAAAGCTAGGTTGGTATAGTTATGCAGACATCTTTATAAATTGTGTCAGAGTATTTGGACTTTTTCCTATTTATAGTCAACAGCCATTAAAGGTTTTAATGCAGGGAAGATGATCAGATGATGTTG
Organism: Rhynchomys soricoides; assembly: GCA_019843965.1. Taxonomy (NCBI): domain Eukaryota; kingdom Metazoa; phylum Chordata; class Mammalia; order Rodentia; family Muridae; genus Rhynchomys; species Rhynchomys soricoides. Next base: position 5,287,534 of record JADRCH010000007.1, on the reverse strand, counting down.
TTGTTCTTCCTGTTTTTCTTCCTCCTTCTCCTCCTCTTCCTCCCCATCCTCTCTTTCTCTTTTTCTTCATTGCTTTTCTTTTAAGTGGGTGTGGGGTATTCATGTGTATATCGTTTGTTATCGTGTGTGTGTGTGTGTGTGTGTGTGTGTGTGTGTGTGTGTGTGTCCGTCCTAGGGAATCCCCCTTCTCTGCCTCCCAAATGCTGAGATTGTCGGTATCTGCCACACCTGCCTGGCTTTTATGTGGGCTCTGGGGATGTGAGCTGGAGTCCTCACAGTTGCATGGAATGTACTTTATCTGTAAACTGTCTCCACAATCTGCAGATCTGCTCTGAAGTACTCTTGTTGGACCAGACACATTAGGCACATTAGAGAAAGTCATAGCTATTTGGATGATTGCAGAAGATCAGCTGAAGAATGGAGGTGCAGAAGGCTCAAGACAGCATGTAGGCAGTGGATAGATCTGAAGGCAATTAGAGGCAGAATGCATGTCTTTTTTTTTTTTTTTTTTTCCCGAGACAAGGTTTCTTTGTATAGCCCTGGCTGTCCTGGAACTCACTCTGCAGACCAGGCTGGCCTCGAACTCAGAAATCTGCCTGTCTCTGCCTCCCAAGTGCTGAGATTAAAGGCGTGCACAACCACTGCCTGGCCAGAATGCCTGTCTTAATGCTGAGTTGGCTTAGTTTTGGAGAAAGAAATCATAAATGGCATTAGAAGTCTGACTGGTAGCATTTACTAAGAAGAAAGCATCTTTGGTAGTATTACTAAGAAGGAGGTATGCTGACTTGTTTAGAACACATGGATAGTTGCCTAATAAGATATTGAAGATATAAAAACATAAAGATTGACCAACAATATGCCTATATCTCAAACTACAGGAGGGTAGTGCTGGAGATGTGGTTATAAAATCATCTGTGTATAGGTGGAAGCTGTGAGAAAGAGGAGATTGTTTATAGATGGTGGGAAGACAAAAAACCAACCAACCAACCAACCAAACAGATCTCAAGAATCCCAGTATTCAAAGGATACCATTTTTAAGAGACTGTAAAGGAGGAGCCAGAATTAGTGCCAGATCCAATTGATGTAAGAGGAAAGGAGTCATAGTCACCTGTGATTCTTCTCTGACTTATGCTGAGAGATTAAATATCAACTAAGCTGAAAATTAATAATTTCATAAAAAGTCAGTTATTAGCAATTTTGAGTGTCGGTTCGGTGGCATGTTAGGAACAAATAGTCCACTAAAATGCCTTTGAAGGGCATGGCAAAGCTGATGAGGAAGGGACCATCACAGGTAGGCAACATTTTCAGGGAGTTATGAAGAGTGAAGAAAGGGATTCTCAGGCATTGAACTTGAGAAGCTAGGACTCCATTGGGAAGTACTGCTTTGAGGAATAGGTTTGAGGGTTTCAATAGTGAGGGGAATGGTTTGGCAAACCTGGGCTAGGATTGTTTTGAGGAATAAATAGCTTTGGACTGGAAGGTCAGTACCTCTTGAATGTTGGCAGGAAGGAGTGAAGAAAGACCCAACAGGAAGGCAAGTGGAGTGGTCTGTTTCCTGTAAGGACTAATACTCAGTGGTTCCCAGTAAGGAAACAGTATTTTGCTGAGCTCTCTAGAAAAAAAGCTTCAGTTGACACTCAGCACCTTACCTTGCTTCCACAGTTAAGTGCTCTCTCTCTCTCTCTCTCTCTCATTTATTTTATGGTATTGCATTTTCCAAGTAGATCATTTGCCCATTTGCCTGTGATCAGGTAGAACCATGCCTATATGGTATGATCTTTGGAGAGCGAATTGGTTTTAGTTAGGCTACTGGTTTGTGCCATCCAAGCATAACTGAATAGCTGTATTTTCATAAAAATCTTTATAGTATATTTTAAATTATGATTAGAAATATGGAGTTTGAGTTAATGCAAACTTGTAATTTTTTCTTTAATCAGGTTGGATTTTTTTTCTAGAGATTTATAACTTAGAAAACTAGACTATGTTTCAGAATTATACAATTTTCTAAGCAGTAATTTGTTACAGTGACTGCTTTTTTATTGTCTGCCTTTCTTCTAATAAGTGTGATTTGTTTTCAAGCTTGTTCAGTGGGTGGCACGCCTCATTCCAGGAAATGGTTCTTTGCAGTGCAAGCAATATTTGGATTTTACCAGGTAATCGCTGTTAGTGAACACCTTACCTACTATAAAGCTTAATGCCGCCTTTGGATTTGTTGGCTTTGTAATAGCTCTTGGGGAATGTCTGTGCTATGACATGACTCCATTACTTACCACCATCTTCTGTTAGTTTTGTAGTTCTGATTGGCAAGAGATAAATTTTGATGCCGAAAAAGATAAAATCGAAGATATCCTTCAAGCAAATATAGAAGAATGTCAGAGTGCTATTGAGTGTTTTGAAGAAGATGACAGCAATAGCAGGGAGTCCTTCTCCTTGACTGAGTATGCTTCTGTGCCTATACTCCCTTGCTGGCATGTAACAGTACCCGGTTGTTTTGAGATGGGAGGGCAAAGATTGGATAGTTTAGCAACTGGAGTAGGTAATTTTGATTAACTGCAATATTTAATACTCAGTTTTGGAAGACACTGGGCCAGTTAGGCCTCTCATGTAATCGATACCTGAAAACCTTGTTTAGGTTTATACAACTACTAGAATGCTGTTTGCACTGCCTGATCCTGTGTTAGCTTGACTTGAGGAGTTATTTAATGCTAGTACATAATACTCAAGTCAAAGCACACTGTGGTTTTGGGCTCTGAGACTGAAACATGCGATTTTCCCCCCCAATTATATGTCTTTTCAGCCTTTCTGATACTTTTTGTAATCCACAGAGTTTCTGAGGACTGCCAGTTGACTTCATTTGTCAGCCTCTTGAACCTGTTAGAATGTGAGAATGATCCAGGCACTAGGTTGTGATAGCCTTTTTTCCTAAGACATTCCATTTCTGGCTCATTGTTAAATTCCTTTCCTTTTAGCAGTTGTCACGTGACAGGAAATGTTTTTGTTTTCATGTGTACCTATAATTGTATAGGCTTTCCGAATTCCTTCTTACTGGTTTCACATTGTGTTAGGCACCGGGTTAGTGTAGGAAGCAGTGCACAGGAGGGAAGGACCGTGGAACAGTAGGAGTTAGGAAAGTACTGTTTGATTGAGGTAAAGCCGCCTTTAAAGAGTGGGCTCATCTAATCTCGTTTCCTCATTCACCATGTGTGGAGTTCTTTTAGGTATTTTCTAAGATGCCTTCACTGAGCCTATGTTTTCTCACTGAAAAACTGATTCGGGAGTCACCTTATCTCCACAAGAGGGAGCCCGGGAACTATAGTTAGCATAACATGCTTTAGGCTTGTGTTTTAGACAATATCACTTTATGAGGAAGGATTTAAATACTTTTATCCTGTATAAGAACTTATTTTGAGAAAAGAATTTCACTATCTGAATGAAATTTATTGGTTTTTAGGAATCTGAGAAAAATGTCATATTCTCAGTGAAGACTTAACTAACTCAGAGAAAAGCAGTTTCCTTTATTATTAAAACCTACTGCTGGCTTGCTTGGAAGATTAGGAAAGTGTTTGGACTATTATTTATATTGAATATATAAAATATAACTTGGGGGCCTTATTCCCATTATTATTGTTGGTTCTGTTTGTTTTTTTGGGTGTGGGTAAGAGCTCGTACTTGCAGGTTGAAATATGGCTTTCACACATAATAGCTACATGGTTTTAGGACATTTATTTAAAGGAGAAATACTAATCTTAATGGTGCATGGGTTTGTCAACTGAGTCAAATAAGATAATGTGTCTAGCATGTGTGACGGAGTAGCACACAGATCATTATTGCCTATTATGATTATATGATATATATGCATGCTTTTGCACATTTATGTGCATGTTTATATACGGCAGTTTTCTTCAACTGTATTCTTTTATTGTAGCCTATATGAAGAATCGGCAGAAAGTTTGCATCAATTATCAGACAAGCTTCCTGCTCCTGGTAATACGATAACTGTTTTAGATCATTTGTATTTTCTACTTTTTATGAATGAGTGATGAATTCAGCATATTCTGTAGAATACCAGCCCTGTAAATTCCAGGGCAAATCGCTTCTTTAAGTTAGATTGTCAGGATAGCACTCTTTGATGGTGCAGATAGCATACACATCACCAAATGGAATGGCGTGCAGTAGGCTGAAGCTCTGCTCAACAGTTTAAAATAGAAACCACTTTTTGTTCCTAAAATGGGAAGCATATTTTATAAAATACTGTATGATATTATCCTTAATTACTTTTTTTGTCTCAATAGCTTTTCTTTGTATTACTCCAATAGTTATTGGCAAAATTTGGTACAGTTTGGTATTCACAAATACTTTTGCAGTTTTTTTTTAATGAATGTTTTCATTTTTTGACCATAGTTTGTTTGATGTCTATATTGTATGTCATGCACTGTTCTGAGAACTGAATATACAGTGGTGTGTAAAGCTAGAGAGTGATGCAGGATTACACAAATAAATTTCTTACCTTCAAGGAGCTGGTATTTACAGCCAAATTTTACTGCAGAGTCCTGTCTAGAAGATACAGGGTTTGCCGAGATGGCTCAGTGGTTAAGGGCCCTGGTTGCTCTCGCAGAGGCCCTGGGTTCAGTTCCTGTCACGCCCATGGCAGCTCACAAGCATCTATAACTGTAGTTCCAAGAACTCCCGTGCTCTCTTTTGGCTTCCACATGCATCAGCAATACACATTCATGCATGCATTAAAAGTTAAAAAGACAATCACCGAATGTATTCGCAAATAAGCATGTTTGTAACCTTTTCACCCAAGGATTGAACCCAAAGCCTTGTACATGTTAAGCTACCCTTCAGCCCATCAGTTTTCTTTCAGTGAAATGTGTCAGTTTAAAAATTTGTACTAAAATTTTATACAGATGCTATTTTTGTCTAAATGTCTTTGGTTATCAAATTTTCATTTGGTTTTCATTTTATTTTATTTTCTGATCTTTCAATGAATTTGTAATTTCATGTCATTTAAACTGGTGTGAAGTAAGCCTTCTTTCTCAGAATCTAATGATGCTAATATAATTGGTTATACTGAATGCTTTATTGTCCTTTAAGAGAAATGATTTATTTGAGCATTGCAATTTTATGCTCATTCATTCCATTTTGGATAACAAAATTTAATGTAGGAGGATATAATGAAATTGCAGGTTTTTTCCCATGTTGAGTACAGTAGCATTGATGACCTCCAGAGCAATACATAGAATTAGCTACTGCTGGAGAATTGGCAAGCAATCAAGATACAGTTCATGGTTTTCTAGCACGTGCTAGCTACTTGTAGATAGTATGGCATGAACTCAAATGACGGAGCATTTTAATTTTTGAACTCCTAAAGATGTGTGCTGTTTTAAAATAGTCCTTGGTTTTCGAAATAAGCCTAGGATTCAGTTGTTTAGAGCACTATTTAAAGCTGCTTTAGATCTAGCATGTTTTAAAACTTACGGTATCTTTTTTTTTCTAGGTAGAGCAATGATAGACATAATACTATTGCCTTCTGACAAAGATCCTCCTAAATTAAAAGAGTGCTTGCCCATTGTAGGGGCCCTGAAGCATCTGAAGGAATGGCATTCAGCAAAAGTTATCATAGCAGGAAGTCAATGTGAAATGTAAGCTCCTTTGTTTGTATGTCATTGTTCTGTTACTGGGTTTCCAATAGACTGAGCCTTTCAAAATTACTTTAATGTGACGAGGTAAAGTTTTCGGTTGTACTGGGACTAGAGACTTGCATCTTTACCAGGACCTAGGTTTTCCCCCTTTCCTATTTCTAAGAAGTTTAAGGTTTTGATAGATCCTGTCAATGATGATGTATAGTCACTATTGAGCACCATTTCTCCAAATGCACTGTGTGGCTTTAGGTTTTCAGTACCTATACTCACTAGGGTGGTGGCTCCGCTGTACTTGTCATGTCCCATCTTCTTTCTGTGGTACATGCCAATGTACACACAGTTGTATTTATGACACGTTAGCAGAGGTCAGTTGTGTACTCCCCTTTTGATTCCAAACTTAGTACTCAAGCTGTTCTTATTAACCTCAGGATTTCATTTTTGATTTAACAAATCAAGCACTTAAAGAATTCTGACTAAGCCAGGCATAGCTGTAGATGCTGGTGAGCTCCCTGCATGACTGCAGGAATGCATGACTGCATGACTGCAGGAATGCTGATAGTCAAGATTGCCTGTGATCAAGTGTTGCCATGAAGGATGTTCAGGGTGGCAGTTTAGTTTTTTGAAGCTGAGGGACTGAGTTTTTTGAGTCTGTGTGAGCATCTGACACAGTAGTTACATAGTTAAGCCAGCAGGAACTGGAAGGCCTCTGTTTACATAGTAGGGGTGACAACTCTGAATGTATATGAATACAGCAGCCCTTCCCCAGAGACTGCCTTAATGGATAGTTCATATTAATAGAAAATTGCAGTTACCTCTCCTAGGCTGTAGTTAAAATGTAGCCATTAAAAAACAAAATTCCCCCAAAACCAGAATTACCATCATTTAATTATCAAAATCTTTTTTTTTTTTTAACAGAAATTGTCAGAAAATTGCAGAATACCTTTCAGCGGATGTTGTACCTTTGGAGGAGTTCAGAAATGCCATTGACCCTCGGGAACTGTGGAGGGGAGAGATTCAGATGCGGGAACGAAAGGTAACCATAGCTTCACCATGTACAATGAAGGAAGAAGGCCTTTGGACCTTGCCAATGGTACAACCAACGTCAATGCCAGGGTCCCTTGGGGAAGATGTTCTCGACTGACACCAAGTGGAGTTTTCTACAATGATAGAAAGGGTGCATCTGCTCATAGCAGTGGCCCCTGAGCAGCATATTGCTACAGAGAACTGTCCGTGACTTGTTCAATTGGTCCAATTTTTAAATTTTATTAGATTTTTATTATTGTGATTTCAGTAGTCACTGTGGTTGTGTTTTAGGCAGGGCTATTTATTGTATAGTGTGTGTCTTAGTCAGGGTTTCTATTCCTGCACAAAACATCATGACCAGGAAGCAAGTTGGGGAGGAAAGGGTTTATTCAGCTTACATTTCTGCATTGCTATTCATCACTAAAGGAAGTCAGGACTGGAACTCAAGCAGGTCAGGAAGCAGGAGCTGATGCAGAGGCCATGGAGGGATGTTCCTTACTGGCTTGCTTCCCCTGGCTGGCTCAGCTTGCTCTCTTATAGAACCCAAGACTACCAGCCCACAGATGGCACCACCCACAAGGATCCCAACCCCCGCTTGATCACTAATTGAGAAAATGCCTTACAGCTGGATCTCATGGAGGCATTTTTCTCAACTGAAGCTCCTTTCTCTGTGATAACTCCAGCTTGTGTCAAGGTGACACAAAACCAGCCAGTCCAATGTGGCATTTTGAGAACAGTATTGGACATTAGTCATGTCGTTTACCCAAGACTTCGTTTGACTGCCTTTGTTATCTACCTGACACAGTACTGAGCAGTTATCTACGGATTCTTGGGTGATCTCAGTCATATGCATACCAGCTCACTCAACCAATGTTTTAAAAATTTTATTAGAGCCTAGATATATCAGCCATCAGATGAAAATAGTCGCTTAGATTACTTCAGTAAGTCTTAAATTTCAGAGGGCAGTGTTGGTGGTTTTTATAAGTTCTATCTATTTTGAAATGTGTTCATATCTGTAAGTTTTGTAGATAGGAAATTAGGATAGTTTCTTAATGCTTGTTCAGGGTAATGAATGGGCTCTTGCATTCCCGTTGTTCCCTATACTTTCCCCTTCTCTTTCCTACTGGCTCAGTGACCTATCCACTAAGACAATAGGAATAATGTGCCTAAGTCTATCAAGATTTACATACTGGCTTATCCTAGTTTTATGAAGATTCGGTCTTTTGGTAAACTGTGTCTGAAAATGGTGTTAGTATGACTAATCAGTTAATTAATTAATTAATCTTCCACTTTGGCTCAATGCTGATAAATTAACTAATTGGTTGATTGATTAATTATCAGCTTTGAGCTATAATGGAAGAGTTGACAATGTGCTTTGGAGAATTGTCTTTGTTTTCATTTTCTGGAGTCATGGGCTTACATGTGGACAGATCATGCCAGAGTTCTTATGGGATTCTTTTACTCCTTTAGTATGAAACTGCATGCCCATCAGTCCACATTTACGTTTCCAGGTTGGAGTCGTTGCGTAGCTTTCAGCCGACAGTCATTCTAGATTGTAGAATCTAGAATGTAGGTGTAGATTGTAGAGTTACAATCCTGCATTCAAACCCTGACTTGGTTCCAGTTCTGTGTGACTTCTTGGTACCATAGTTGTGTTGTTCTCTAAGGCAGGGATGATCATAATCAGAGGACCTAGTTGATTTACATTATTTAATATGAGTACACAATGACGACACAGGAAGTCATGTCTGTTAGAATTGTCACATCTTTACTGTTAACAGTCAGACTGCTGCTGCTTCTGTGGTAACTGCATTTCTCTCACCCACATACCCTGAAGGCACACTGTGCAAGGCCCTGTATTGCGTGTCTAGTAGTGAAGAACACAGGCAGCTCTGTCTGGCTGTAACTTATAGACTGGTAGGAACCAAGCATTGGATGTGCACCAACGAGGCTGCTTGAAATAAGTTAGTATACCGTTGCTGACTAACCAAGGATCACGAAAGCTTTTCATGAAAAATTGGTGTTTAAGTTAACAGTACCTAACAGGAAGAACTACCCGTTGGGCCGAGGTATCAAAAAAAAAAATTCATATTTGTATATCTACTAATAGTAAGGTCAGTTTCTTCTCAATATTTTCATTCTAATAAAGTATATTAATCTTTATTCATAACACCTATAATTGAGTTCTCTTGGTTTCTTTTCAGTTTGGATTTGAAATTAGTTTTCCTGAATTTTGTTTAAAAGGAGTTACACCTACGAATGTTAGTGCATATAATTTAAATACCTGCTTTCTTGCCAAAAAGATAGCATCATCTAAGGATAAGAATATTTTGCCTAAGGTAATGTATATACAATTTTTTTTTTTTTTTGTTATCGTTCGTTTGTGCCGTTTTGTTCTCTGAAGTACTCTTGCATCTTGACTTGCTGTTACTAATCTGTATGATGATTTGTGCTCACCGGCATAACTCTGTAATTCTTATAATTGAGAGTTTGAGTTATAATGTGTGATGAGCATTGCACATTGCTGAGTCTGATTGCTACAGAGTATTTTTTTTAATGAGGTAATAATTTTAAGTCAGTGTAACCCTGAATGGATCTTGACATGGAGGTTATGATGTGACCGTTTTAAGATCAGTGAAAAGCTAGATGGCAAGATAGGTCCCAGTTTGAAACTTGACTCTGTCACCTACTATATATTGGATATAGCCTCGGACAGACTGACAAATCATTTATGAAAGGAGAGCAATACCATGTTACAAAGTTCCTGTGAAAATCAAATGAGATTAGAGATTAGCACCTGGTGCAGGGCCTGGACCATTCTTAACTTGTGGTATTAGGCATATTAACTCTCTTCTCATAACTTCTATAGATTTGTTCTTTAAATGCAAGCAATTATAATAAGTAAATGAGTATATCTAGGACTTTTTTTTTGCTGTAGTCTTTGTATTTAAATATTGAAGGCCATGAGAAGAGGTCCTTTACATGTACTTTTTTTTTTTGTTTTTTTGTTTTTGTTTTTGTTTTTTCGAGATAGGGTTTCTCTGTGTAGCCCTGGCTGTCCTGGAACTCACTCTGTAGACCAGGCTGGCCTCGAACTCAGAAATCTGCCTGCCTCTGCCTCCCGAGTGCTGGGATTAAAGGCGTGCGCCACCACTGCCCAGCTACAGGTACTTTTGAAATCCATCTTAATATACCCAATTTAAGAGCGTGTCAAATACAGAGGTCCTGAAATTACAGGACATCAAATGATGGTTAATACATACTCATGAAAGGTCACTAGAGAAAAGGATGCCATTTCTGCTGTGGTTTCATTTCCCAGTGTTTACTGTAAGCAGCTTGCGATGCCCATCTTTCACAGGGATTTCCAGTTCTTTCTAAGCCTTACACTTAGAAGATTTAGTGACTTCAGCTTCTCTTTTTTGGCAGTGTAAAGCTAAAGTGTAATAATCTATTGTTAAAAATGGTTTTCTTTTCTTTCTTTCTTTCTTTTTTTTTGCTTCTATTGAGAATATTCTTTCGATCTAACCTTTCCAATGAATTAAGGTAAAATTGATTAAAATCAATATTTCTAGCCTATATCAGTTACTTTTCTATGGCTATAGTAAAACAGCATGACCAAGGCAGAGAGTTTATTTGGCTTTATAGTTCTAGGGCACTAGAACCATGGTAGTAAGCAAAGGCAGGGTAGCAGGGGCAGGAAGCTGATGGCACAAATACTGAACTGCAAGCATAAAGCAAAGAAAGCAAAAAGCCCACCTTCATTTAACAAGCTACCCAGCCCCTAGTCCCTTAAGGCTCCCCAAAGAGAGTTGGCAGCTAGAAAGTACATTTTCAAATGCCCAGACTATGGGGGACGTCTTATTCAGATCATTGCATGCCCCTATATATGCATTCATGGGAGGGTGGGAGAAGGAAATGGGGTGGGGAAGTGGGGGATTGCTCTCATTTTCTGAAGACTAAAACTGATTTTTCTTTGGATGTGTTTGTGTTTCCTGTGAGGCTTTTAAAATTTTAAACTAATAACCAGTAATATGTTTGCTTTTATTTCATTTGCAGGATTTAAAGTAGTAAACAATCTGAATTTCTTTTCCAGGTTTTCCATTACTATGGTCCTGCTTTAGAATTTGTGCAGATGATAAAATTATCAGATCTTCCCTCCTGTTACCTGTCGGATATCGAATTTGAGTTGTATCCTTTCGTTGACATGTTCATTTTATTTTACATTCTGTGGGTCAGGTAGATGGTTTGCTACCAAGCAGGTAAATGTGTGTTAGATTTACATTGCTTTTCACTTTCTTATATTCATTATTTAATGCTTATGCCCAAGTGGAAATTCCTACTGGGAACTTCAGGGGAAGGGAGTTCCTGCTTTTTCTGCATTCTCCTGTCAGAAATCTTTCCCCTTAGCCAGTCAGCCTTTCTTTCATTATAGATGGTTTGCTGTGGGCAGGGTTATGAAAGGAATATGGAACTGACTGAACCGTGCTTCCTTGATGTGGTTGTGATGTTGACTGCTTGAGCACAGGCCACATCTACACAGAGAGAGGCATTAGTTGGAACTGTCCTGCCCAGCACTCTGTCTTGATACACACACATTGGTTTTGTGTTTTCTTTATTATTGTATTATTGCTTTATTTAGTTCCAAAAGTCATTTAAAAATCACTTTCCCTTTTCAGGAATCCAGGACGCCTCTCCATGACTTCTGGATTGTGAGATGGGTGTGACTCTTGGCTACACTTTTCTCCAAGTTCCAAAGTTGGGTTTCTAAAAGGGCTCACTTTCAAAAACCCACTAGTACCAAGAAAGGGCAGAAAAAGCACACATGAAGCTGTTTCTATGACTTCGCCTTACATTTAGATGTTGGATCATGCCCTAAGATAATTCAGTCTATTTTTTCCTGGTCATGGTTTTAAGAAAAGTTTTAAAGTTTATCCCCAACTCTTACCCCATGCTTCATGTACTAACTTATGCGTCCAGAACAGGCAGAAGGCCTCCTCCTGTTTGGCCCCTTTGTGCTTGTAAGCATCAGAGGAGAGTGCTAGGAATACGTGGGGAAAGCAGAGTAATTTATGCACACTTCTGACTTGCTCACTTATTTCTCTTGCCATCAGTATTATCGATTTATGAACATTAGTTGGATGATACATCTTTCTGTAATTTTAAGTAACTATAAATGCCACCATATACGTGTGAGATATTCAGAGTCTTCCTGGGGGAGTGGGTGGGGTCACTTGTGTGTAGATCAGGGAACTGCTAGCAGGAGTCACTTGTCTCCTTTAACCATGAGTGTGATCAAAAGGGCAGGTGCCTTTACCCCCTGAGCCACTTCACTGGCCCAGAACAGACATTTTATATTACATAATTGCTGGTTTGAAATAGACCACTAACATAGCACCCTTGAATTTTTAAGGCAGAGGTTCTTTTTTTAACTCTTTGTTTTTATACTTTGTAGAAGATACTCGGAGCTAATAATTAAGGAAATAATGTGTAACGGAAAGAATAATTTATAATTCTTATACTTAAGCTTAATGAATGCTTTTCAGTGAATTATGGAAGAGTGTAATAATCAAGCTGTTTTTCCCAAGTCGCGCTGTTTTGTGGTTGCTAGTCTCTCATTCTTTAACTCCTTAGTACAGAGAGGTGACTGGGCACTGCACAAGGCAGAGTTCCATGCTGCTGTTGGAACAGATCTCTTCTCTGTGTGGCCAGGTATAGAGTGCTCTGTTCATTGTATATCCAATACTTAACGTTTCAGGACGCGTTAACAGAGGTCAATAGAGCTCTTGCTCATGAATTTGGTTGTTTTATTACCACCATAGCACAGCTTTGCCAGTAATTCATGTTAAGATATTGCTCAAATGTTTTGTAGACAAAGTGGCACTTGATTTTGTAAAGGACTTTCAGAAATAAGCCTTATGAGCAATGATTTTAAGAGTTATTTTAAATCTTAGAAGATATCATTAACCACTTCTGTGATATCTCATCCCAGCTCTGGGAAGCCATTTGCATGGCTGTTATCTTTTCATGGTAGGACGGGTAGGGAATAATAAAAAGCATCATTGGATGGTTGGTTATTCTTTATATTGCGATTTTCTTCAATATCTCAGTGCTACAGAAGAGATTTGTAGCTATTTTAATAGTTACATGTGTATTTCATATGATAAATATGATGTCCTTTTAACGTAAAACAAAACAAAACAAACAAACAAAAAAACAAAAACCCAGGGACATATAGGATCATACTAAGAGTCTTGTGTCTAAAGTCTTATATCATTTTTAAGAGGAAAAACACACAAGTCTTTATTTCTTTCTGGAAAATTTGTCAAGCATTGCGTTTCTATAGAAATGATTTTAATGCACTAGATACTTACTGGCTGTATTTATGTAACACTTACTTGTGTAGTAGCACAAGTGCTACTAACAAGTGCTCCTGGGGGGGAGGTAGTGATTACTATAATTTCAGCAGTCCCCAGGGTGGTATACTAGGCCATAGTTGTTATTCCCTTAGCAAACTGTTGCTCTATAGGGAATGTGATTTTTAAGATGATCTCTTATATGCTATATGAGCCCTTAACATTTTGGATTCTAGTCCCATTTTCCTATATACTTAATAGCATTTTGAATAGTGTTTCAAAGTATTTTGGATGAACTGGCCTTTGATGATATCAAGTTAAAGTCACACATTTGCCTATGATTTGTTTAATGAAGATATGAAATGACCCTTAGCCTATCTAGTTATTGAAGGTAATGCTTATCCCAGAAACGAACAGTTATTTGGTACCTCATGTGCAGCTATTTTGTTTTAACCTTGTTCCTGGAACTCTGACTGTAAAGCATCAGGGTATAATGCACAGGTCAGGTGGATAAGTGAAGCCTTACAAACCCTTCTCTGCAATGCAGCAAAGGGGTCTGTTTGGCTTACACTTCCTGATCATAGTCCATCACTGAAGAAAATCAGGACAGGAATTCGAAAAGGGCAGGAACCTGGAAGTAGGAACTGATGCAGAGGCTATGGAGGAGTGCTGCTTACTGGTTTACTCCTCATAGCTTGCTTCAGCCTGCCTTGTAGAGCCCAAGACTCCTAGCTTAGGGATGGCACCACCCACCATGGGCTGGGTCCTCCCCCATTGATCACCTATTAAGAAAATGCTTATAGCTGGATTTTGTGGAGGTAATTTCTCAATTGAGGCTCCCTCCTCTCTGATGACTCTAGCAGGTGTCAAGTTGGCATAGAAGTAGCCAGTACAGGTGTCCTGCGACTTACATAACAAATCTCTGAATTTAAAGCCATTTGGTTTTTTATTTATATTGGGTCATAAGTTGTCTGTAAATTTTTCAAAAAAAGTAATTGAATAGCTGATTCTTTCTTGAAGTTCAGTGCTGTGTATGCAGCCTTGATTTTTTTTTCCCTACTAATTGTACTAAAACGTTTTTGTTTAGTATATAAGAAGTGGGTTTCAGTGTGACATTTTCATAATGTGTCATTATACTGTGTTGGTTTTGGACCCTTGTTTGTTTAGTTGTTATTTATTAAAAAAAAAAAATGTCCTGTGTGTCAGATGCTTATTCAGATATTGAAGACAGCAGGAAGGCAAGGCCCCGCTTCTTGCTGAAGTATTAATCTACACAGTCATCGGGAAATGTCTCAGTTTTGTGCTATTCTTCATCTATCTGTCTTTCTCTTTGATTAACTCCAAAGTGTGCATGAACATTTCTTGCAGTAAAGCCTTTCTTCGTAGACTCCATGAGGATATTAGAGAGTCTTATAGCACTACTTTGTGTTAGAAAATGTGGTTTTTAAGGGGACTTAGCAGTTTTAAGTCTGATTTCGTTAGTGATTGCTTGTTAGAGAGGAGCTGCATGGGAGTTGAAAGTGAAGGTGGAAATGTGCTGCTAGCCGTTGAGTTGTGGACTCACAAAGGTAACCACGGCATCATCCTCAAGTCTCAAGTCGTCGGAGGGTTAGTGCATGGGTGAGAATGGGTGATCAGAATCCAAGTCTGTTATGATCCAGGGTACGGAACTGACACATATTTTTTATAGGAAATTAAAAGTTGGGAGATTCAGAAATATTTGTAGCAAATATCTAATCACAATTAGGCTGTTTAAAAAGTGAGACCACGGTAGTGGGTCAGGAGTCAGTATATAAGCTATATGTAGAACTGCATTCAGAATCCATAGACAGCTGTAAGTGGGATCTTACTGGGTGTGTTCCCCTCACAGTAGTGTCGGCCTTTTCTTCACCTCACAGCTGTGGCAGCCTCTTCTTCCATTTTGTTTGTTTGTTTGTTTTTGTTTTTGTTTTTTTAATGGAAAGGCTGAGTTTTACTAGTTAGAGAATTAGATGTGTCTTTTATATTGATTGATTATTTTCTATTGCTAAATGCTTTACCTCCAATTGCTAATATTTGGCTGTTTAAAATACACTTAACTTTTTAAAAGTTTTCCCTATAATAAGACAAACACTTCTACTTTCCCTAATTTTATACCTGTAATTAAGAATGCATAAGTAAAAATAACAAATAGCAACAGGGCTAATATTGTAAAATCCTAACTCAGTGTCACATATTCACAGTACTAATCCATTTACATACGGTAATTAAAACAGATTTTCATTAGGTTTAAGATGTTTGACTAATGCTTTGCCTAAATTTCTCCAGAGTTTTATAAAATTAATGTTCTTTATTGGAATGTGCTGATTGATGTAACTGAATTTCTAAAATAGATGATATAACTCCTAAAGCTGTAATTTATTTTATTTAGTCCTTAATCAAAATGAGAATTTAGATAAATACATCATAGTGATTCTTTGGAGCAAATATTTAGGAAACACCTGTATGTTAGCCTTGAGAATACGAATAGGAAGTTGAATTTGCTCACAAATCAGTCAGAAGCTGCTGTGTGGTTTTTTGGGGGAGGGGAGAATGTGTCTAATTTGTTATCTTTTGCATTTTGCCTACTAGCATTAAATCTATTATTTCTAGGAATGAAAGTTTCATTTTTGCCCTCAGATATGATTATGTAGCCGCAAAAATAGTCAATACAGCTAAAGTGCTTAAAGTTATGGTACCACACACTTTGGGTATTAGGTCTCTCAGTTCCTCAATGTTTTTCAGATGTACAAAGGTATCATACCAACAACCTCTTACACAACACAGAAGTTCAGAAAATATGTAGAACAAAATATCCTAGTTACTTTTCCTGCTGCTATGGTAGATTCTCTGACAGATTCACCTTAAGGGAGGAAGAGTTTATTTGGCTCACAACTCAAGGGTCCATTATAGTCCATCGTGGGTGGGGAGGGTGTGGCACCAGGTCATATTGCATCTAGAGTAAGGAAGCAGAAAATAATGATTGCTCATGCTCTGCCTGCCCCCACCTCCACTATACAGTCTTGGACCCAAGCCCAGGCAACGGTGAGGTACACTTTTAGGGAAGGTTTTTCCAGGTCATTTAACCTAATTAAGATAATCCCTCACAGGCATGCCTGTAAGCTAGCCTAATCTAAATAGCTTCTTACAGTTGTGCCTGGAGGTTTGGCTCTTGCATATCTAGATCTTGTCAAGTTGTCAATCAACACTGACCATCAGACAAAGTTTTCAGAAATAATTACCCCAATGGAAAAGAGGAGACTATAGAGGAGAAGTGCTTGAGAGAGCTTTACTCAGTACCTGCTAAATGTGTGAAATATGAATTTGACATGACATTTGTCAACAGTGGATTTCAGTCTGCAAGTGATCCAAGTGTGCTCTGTTCTTCTTCAGGTTGGCGCTATCTTTGTGTTGCCATGTACTGTTAGTAATGTGCTTATCCCACCTCCCAACCAACTGGCCTCAAGAAAGTGGAAGGAATACATAGCTAAAAAGCCCAAGACAATCAGTGGTAAGTACAAGGCTTTCAGATGCTTTGTTGGTATGTAATAGGTAATGCGTTAAGTGGAAGTAGCCTTTATTGGAATCGATTGTTTTATGCCTTTAACCATGTCCATTTAAAAGGGCAGTAGTCGCAAGGTAGGACTTGGGTTAATTAGGTAGCTACTTAGATTGAATATTGGGCTCTAAGACGCATCTCAAGACAAAATAGGTGAAAATGAAATGGTTCACTTATTACATGAGCCTGTGTCTATAATTTTCTGAAGAACTTAATTATTTAAGAAGAACTTAATTATGAGGTTACTTGTGCCCCACAGAGTCATAGGTATGTTAGCAATATGACTTTTATAAATGACTGTATATTGCTTTGTCTTCATGTTTCAGTCATGTTACAGATAAGATATTGATGCTTAGAGAACTTAGCAGTTAACTGGTAGAAGCTTAGTTGAGTTCTGACCCTGCCAGTTTCTTGTGCTGGGACTTCAGGAAAAGTAACCTCTACGTAAACTTTTAATAACCTAGAATGTTGAGTGTAGGGGCACAGAGGTCCTTGTGCTCACAGATGAGCACTAAAGAAACCGGGAATGTTAAACACACAGGGTTGTTTGTTGGTTTTGTTTTGTTTTTAAAGACTCCTTTGTTAACTTTAAGAAGTCTTTTTTCCCCTTAAGATTTATTTATTTATCTTATGTATGTGAGTATGTTGTCACTGTCTTTAGACACACCAGATGAGGGCATCGAATCCCACCCATTACAGATGGTTGTGAGCCAGCATGTGGTTGCTGGGAATTGAACTCAGGACCTGTGGAAGAGCAGTCAGTGCTCTTAACTGATGGGCCATCTATCTTTCCATCTCTCTGGGGTTGTCTCTTTAAGAAATGTATAGCCTGTTTTCTGCCCAGAAGACTGGGAGCAATGGTGGTTAATAGCTTGGTGACCTTTGTGCTATCTGTATGACTGAGACCACACTAGATAGTTCCTCCCCCAGACCCTTAAGATGTCACATGTAGTCAATCTATAGAACCCATCTTTATGAAAAAGGTCACATGTACTTCACAAAAGAGTTTTTTATAATCATGTTTTAAGCTTTATTGTGCACAGGGAATTGAGTTAGTTAACATCAAGAACTTTTTTTCCAAATTGTGCTTTACCTCAATGTATCAAAAGCAAACTGCTCAGAGTCAGCTTCTTGATGTACAAACCAAACCTAGCTACTGAGCTGCGTTGAAAGGATTCATTACCACCTCATGTAGATTGACACTCTGCTGTCTGTGGTGGTTACAGAGCCCCCCACACTTCCAGGTATCAGCTGATTGTCCAGTGCTAGAACACACATAAGTATAGGTTTAACCTGTCTTGGCTGTTCGTGGGGAATGGATACAGCTGGTGTTTTTAAGGTGATTCAGCAAAATCAGGAGTACATTTACAGAGCAGCAGTGTAATAGGTTTCCCTCATACTGCATGAAGTCATGGGAAACTATTCTTATCATTGCTTATGAATATATGTATACATACATATATATATATGTATGTATATGTATATATATGCATCTCAAATAAACTCAGTATATCCTGGGTAGCTCATCATTGTTTGTTTTTCTTGTACCTTTGTACAACAAGTAGCTGCTACGTCGACAGTTGTAACTCTAACAAAGTTTATTGAGTGAGAATTTATACAGTTTTCCTCCCATGATTTTTATTGTACTTAAGAATAGTTTGAGTTCATGTTTTAGACTCACTACCTTTTGAAACGTAGGGATGGATAGTGGAAGCTTCTGAATAATAATATGACACAGATCACATGGTTTGAAGATTGTTGATTACTGATTAGTCCAGGTCATTAGCACTGATTAAACTTGCTCCTTGCAGGAGCTTTTCTTTAAATCTAAGAAGCAGAGCAAAATTAAACGGAATAGTTGATTAAGGTCTTTCCCACCTATGACCCTTCCTGAAGGGGACATTTGTTATTACTCTGTTGACAAAATTGAGAAGCCAAGTGTTGTTGGAAACAGAGAAGGTAACTATTGGTCAGTGTCAGTAACTCTCAGAGCCAGAAAACTTCATACCCATGCACATCTGTCACTAACAGTAGCGTCTCTCATTAGCTCTCAGGTCATCCCCAAACCATAGCTGTGTTTCCTGGTTCTTCATTCTTGTTCCTGAAGTCTCTGAACAGTTTTCTGATTGTATTTCTTTGTGACTTTGTCCATCATTTTCATTCATTCATTCATCCAGCCAGCCAGCCAGCCAGCCAGCCAGTTAAGTCTTCTGTGGTTCATTTATCTGAACATGAATGGATACTGTCCACTAAATGTGTGCGGTCCAGTGATTTGAGGATTACTGCTGGAAATCCACTTTGTATCCCACTCATTGTTTTCATGCTGTTGCATAGAAAATAAATGTTGAGAAGTAGAACTTGGTATTTAGTAACAGTTGACTAGGGACAATCCTGAAGACACTGCATGCAAAAAGCAAGGTGTGCATTAAGTAGACGTTTGTTAAAAGAACACCTTAATATGTGAGTTCAACATTTATACGTATTTGCATATGCATTATTCATGGTTTTGCCAGATATTTTAATTGAGCGCCTATGGCTTACTAGGACCGTTTATCACGCTTGACCCACATTAAACAAAATCTTGAAGCTTACATTGTAGGAGAGGTAAAACCCTTAGTTCTTATCCTCATATTGTCACACAGCTCAAGCTAGTTTTCAGGCCTTTACTCCTAAGCTGTTTTCTCCTTCAGGATCAGTTTTGCTGTCACACCCACCGGTGCCAGCAAACTCTTCTGGTATACCTGTTTTTACAGCAGTATTGTTTCTGCTTGCTACTTACTGCTGTTTAATATTGCAAATTTGTCCCTGGCTGATAACCACAGGTACTCTTAGAAATAAATATGTTTTAGATTATAAGTGAGGTATGCATTTCCAGACAGTTATTACTATCTCAGCAACAACAGCTAAATGAACCTAGACTCCTTCACGAACCGTGAGCCAATATGTGTCTCAGTTGTTCTCAGTTCGCCAGGTTTCCCTCCTTGTGACGTACATGTATGTTTTTATTGGAGCTCCAGCTATAGTGCCTTCATAGGTGAAGAGCTCTTAAGTAGCAGCAGGTCCCTGTGGTGGGAACTAGAATGTGCTCAGTTTGAAGCCTGCTTTATAGCCTAGTAGCAAACAATGCTTTTAAAAGATAGTAAGCAAAGCACTCAAAAATCATGCTATGGAGAAAACTGGAAAAGCATTGTCCACACTACTGAGAGAATCAACTCTGTGTATCTGGAAAGAAATTTCTTTGTATCCAGTTTTCATGAAAGGCCACATGTATCATGAAAAGAGAAGTGTTATAAAATAGCTGTTAAAAAATTGAGTGATCATCTTCTCGAATCACAGAGATGAGGTAAAACTCATCTGTCAATGTTGGTGACCTACTGTGTGCTGTGCAGGCTGCATTTATTATCTTTGATTTTTAGAACAATATTGGAAAGTGATTTTTTTTTTTTCAAGAACCTCTTAGTTGCAAATGACAAAATGTAGATATCTAGAATCATGAAGCTTGTCTATCACAGGGTGGAACCCCTAATCTGAATGACCTAAAGGCCATCCATAGTTGCCTTTGTTACACTCTGTGGAGATTCTGCTGAAAAGGGTTTTTACAGCTTAGTGTTTCATATTTCTTACTTGACATATATGGAAGTCATTCGTTCTTACGTAGCAAAATAATAGTGTCTGATTATGTGTGGCAAGTTCCAGGCTCAACAAGAGATCCTGTCTCAATGTATGAGGTGGAGATCAATCAAGGAAGATGCCTGATGTCAACCATGGGCTTCTGCGCGCGCGCGCGCACACACACACACACACACACACACACACCCCAAATAAAAAAGCAAATAAGTAAATAAAGAGCTTATAGTACCTGAGTTCATAGACATTTATTTATGTAAATAAATTTATCTTAAAATGGGCCACATATCCAAATTTAAGAACTAAGATTGTACAATTTGTATGAGTTAACAGATACCCAAATAAAAGCACATTGCCTAAAATGGAAAAATAAATCTGAAAGTTAGAATCTACCAAAATTTAAAATCTATACTTTTGGAGAAAATATTTAAGATAATTTCAAAATAAACAATGTATGAGGAGAAAATCGCTTCAATCATGTTTTGAGCCTGGACAGAGCTTTACAACTCAGTTAGCCCCGTTAGCAAGCGGTTAAGTCTTGAATAATATGTCATCACTGAAGATGTATGAATGGCTAAGAACCCTTGTGGAAGCCTGCTCAGTATCACTAGTCGTTTGAGAAATATAAATGACAACCAGAATGTGATCTTATAGGACACTCACTAGAATAATTGTTATTGAAACCATGACTATCACATGTTAAGGATGTAGTAAATATTGCATTTTTTTTTTTTTTTTTTTTTTTGTGGAGAAGGAGATGCTTAATCGTTTGTTATGGGAAACATTTTGAGATTACACTTAGACTTAATCATACAACCCAAGAATTCTGGTCCTAACTATCTACCAAACATTTGCTTGCAAATGTTTAAAAAACATATAGTCATAGAGAAAGGCAACTCTCAACTGTAGTCAGAGAGGCATCTGTTTTCAGTTATTGGTCCTTAATGCAGACCTCATGGCTGCTCAAGAGAGTGATGGATAAGAACTTATCCTGAATGAGTCAGTCACTACCTTCTGTGTGGCTCAGGGACAAATCATGGAAGAAGAGACAGAAAGCATGTTAGAACTTGAAGACAGATAGCACAGGAATCCCATAGACACCACATAACCTGGTCGGTCTCAGTTATAGTTATTGTGCTCGGCTTGCACAGACGAGCCTGACCATACAGTCATGAATGGGGGAACAGGGTCACTGAACCCTACCCCTTCCTGATAAACTTTGGCCACTGATGGACTCTGGGAGGTGGGAGCCATCACCTTCAGCTGTGTGAACTCACCAGGTTCCAGTGAATTATTGTAACTCCGAGGCCATGCAGATGGCTCTGGCCAAACCCAGAGGGACATAGTACAAAAAGACATTAATGTTGTGAAGAGACTAGGGGGGAAGAATGGTGAATGTGAGGTGGTGGATGAGACACACAGTGCTAAGATTCCAGGCACATGCGGTGCCACCACACTCAGAGGCATTTGATTGTTTGTAAGGCTATCTGAAGTCCCCTTAGAAGTAAATGTAGAGCTTTGCTCAGTATAGTTCAGTGGTTCATTGCACCAGCTAAATGTTAGAAAAGTGGAGCTAGGCTGCACCTGAGAACAGTCCAGTGTCAGTGGACAGGCCATCGCTCTTGTAAAAGCACCTGCGTGATTGACATGTGTTTTTCCCATGTAGCTTCTTCAGCCCAAGCTGGAGAGTCTCAGTCTCAGTTACTGCAGAGAATCACTCAGGTGCTCAGAGAAAGAGTAAGAATGGAGAAGTTGGGTTTTGGAACTTGCACTTACCTGGAGAAAGATAACACCTGAGGAGTAGGTCTCAAACTTGCATCTCATTGGTAATGAGGATAAACACTTTGGAAGCTCTGCAATATCCTTTGGCTAGTTTGCAGAGGCTAACATGCTTCTTGTGCCTGTTCAACAGTAAGGAAGTCATTGTTCATAACTGGCCCTGGGAGAGCCTCTGAGAAGACTTTCTATTCATTGTTGCTTTTGAATTTGATATTTTAGGTGTTGTAATGGAAAGAAGTTTATGAATTTAGTTTATGAGCCTGATGTTACTTATTCGAAACGACTGTGGGAGAATTTGTAAATCCTTGTCTCACAATCTCCCCAGTAGGAGGCTTCTTAAAGTTGTAAATGCAGCTATCAGTTAAGATTCTCTCTAGAACTGAGCTGCAGATATTTTATTACATTTGTTGTCTATTAACCGCTAAATTTTATGCCAACTTGTTCAAAGCTTAGTTAGGGAATAAGATGAGGGATCAATGTTGGCTGTATATGTTTGGAAGATGTTTTAGGAACGTAAAGTTAGTAGATTGGTTGTCTGTGTGTGCGTGTGCTGTGTACAAGTAATCCTGTGCACACATTTGTGGCCCCTGCTTGTCTCTATGAATTATTTAAAAGTTGAGTGTATAATTAAATAAAGGTATTGTTGTTATAAAGACTATAGCTTCCTAGAAAGCCTACATTGAATTCTAGACTGTATGTTGATATTTGTTTTTGGCATAATTATTAAATATTTTTATTATTTTTCATTTTGTAAGGATTATATATAAAATAATTGTCAGTGTGTCAGGATACGCCTTAACCCGGTTGTCTGAGATATTTATATTTCCTCCTTATATTTATATGTATTATTTCCTTTACATCATTTTAATTTTATATTTGTTTTGTTGATCTGTGAATAAAATGAGTGTTAGAAGGTTTTTAAACCCATGAAGAAACTTATAGATATAAGATAGTGGCTCTTCTTCATTACACTGGAACTTTGCCTGAGAGTGAAGCTCGGTGGTACAGCATTTACCTACCATGTACTAGGCTTGGGTTTGAACTCTAGCACTATAAAATAGTAAATGTTTTGCTAATGAATTTCTAATCATAGATATACCTTCACTATGATTTATGTTAATTTGTAAAATTTGAAGCAATTAATTGACAATTGGTAGTTTCTCTCTTTCCCATTTTATCTGTATCATGTAGCTAAAATGCTTTTCTGACTTGGTGAAGGAGGATGTAAGCCAAACATGATTGTAAACCTCACTGATTGATTGTGTCAAATACAGTATTCAGAGATCGAGGTTGTCTTTTAACAACTGTTAAATCTTAACTGAATAACTGCTAATTGTAAGTCTGGTATTTCCTGCGGAGTTTTCATGAAAGTTGTTAAATAAGTCTTCAATGAACACTTGCCAAAATTCTGAGACAACACGTTTTAAATGACTGCAGTTGTCGTGGTTGGGAGTTCTGTAAAGTAAATGTTTTGTTTGAGAAAAGCTAGGCTGTTGTCAGCGCAGAATTCCGTATTTACAGAGCTAGCCAAGTTACAAGCTAAGACAAACAGAGAAAGTAGTGGCGAGACAAGTGCAGCTTGAACTGTTGGTTCCAAGATGATCCATGAATTACGATCGCTCTGTTTTCATAGAACCTTGTGTTTCGTTTCTAATTACCTTAATGTATGCTTATTTCCAGAAGAACTGTTTATGAACAGGAATGATGTTTTTGTGGTAATCTAATTGTAAAAATGATTTGTTACTCATCTTGTTTAGGAATAAGCCTTTATTCACAGATCATATCTGTGAAGTAGACTGTTGTAATAAAATTAAAATTATTTTAATGATTTTTTAGCATTTTTCACATGTGCATGTATATCAGATTATTTTACTAATATATATATTTATTATACTAATATATATGGTCCCAACACAATGTAAACATTTGTAAGTCTAGGTCCAGGAAATCTGACATTCTCTCCTGGCCTCTACAGGCATCAGGCACTCATGGAGTGCCCAGACATGCATGCAGGCAAAGCACCCATATATATTTTAAAAAGAAAAGTTTAGTTATGGTATTTTACTTCCCAAATTCTGGAAATCATGCAGGGCAGGAAATGTTGAGGGCACTTTGTGTTCAGCATCTACGCATTCTGTGACAGCCAGTGGTCAGTGGTCTTCATTTCAGAACTCTGGTTCTGCTGGCTTGCATTGCCCAGACACAGATACCTTGTTTGACCCCCTTTAGATGATAAATGTTCTGTCTTGTGTACTACAAGGTACTGCTAGATTACCTCTAATTCTTGCATAATGCAGTTGCTATGTAAATGAGAAGGACATCTGTACATGTTTAAATGTACATGCATTTTTCTCCCAATATTTTTCTCTGTAGTTGATTGAACCCAGAGAAACAGAGCCTGTAGAAAGTTGTTTTTCTGTTCTATTTTCCTTTCATCGGTTGAGTTGTGTATGCTTATAAGTGTCAATTTATTCTACTTTGAAGAAATGGAAGGGATGCAGAGACAGGCAGATCTTTGGAGCTAATTGGCCAGGCAGCTTAGCTGATTGGTGAGCTCCAGGTTCAGTGATAAACTCTTGTCTCAAGAACAGTGTGAAGAGTGACTGAGGAAGATAGCACATGTATGTGGACCTTCACCAGCACACGCATGCATGTGCACACACTCATCCACATACCACTTGAGTACATACACCCCATAGACATGCATGTGACGCGCATGCACACATGCGCGTGCGTGTACACACACACACATACACACACACACACACACACACGCACACATGCACGCGCGCGCACACACACGCACATACCCACACGCACACGCACACGCACACATGCACGCGCGCGCACACACGCACATACACACACGCACACGCACACATGCACGCGCGCGCACACACACACATACACACACGCACACGCACATATGCACGCGCGCGCACACACGCACATACCCACGAAAGCTGGAAGGTATGGACATACAGGTATAACAAGAATATTATGGAACTTTAGTCAGGGCATGAGAACGAGTATGTGGTGATTAGACAGACGGAAAAGTTCATGCTTTTTATTGCTTTTATGACTTTCTGCTTCAACACCTTCTCAACGAAATGGTACCAAGTGTATTAAAGCGACAGCTTGTTTTATCATAACGTACCAGGGAAGTGTGCAGTCATTCTCTCTGAGGATCTAACAGTTGCTGTGTGATGAGCACCATTTCCCATTCTTAGCTAGATCTTTGTCTTCCAGTTCCCGACGTTGATGTGAAAGGAGAGTTTTCTGGCTATCATCTCCTGCTGCAAGGCAGTGGCAAGAGAAAATGCAGAGCCACATTGCTTCACTCAGCCAGCCAGATCAATGGCTCATTTGCACTCAGTCTTATTCATGGAAAGATGAAAACAAAGACAGAAGAAGCCAAACCAAGTGAGTATTAACTTAACCAG
The DNA here is from genome assembly GCA_019843965.1 of Rhynchomys soricoides. Taxonomy (NCBI): domain Eukaryota; kingdom Metazoa; phylum Chordata; class Mammalia; order Rodentia; family Muridae; genus Rhynchomys; species Rhynchomys soricoides. The sequence continues at coordinate 5,262,087 of JADRCH010000007.1, read as the reverse complement.
AAGAGACCCATTTCTACACTTACTGGTATGTTTAATTAATTTACAGGGCCTTAAGTGGCAAGAAAGATAATGAAACTCCATTTCTGCCATTAGTTTACCCTTTATTTTAAGCACAACATTTTTTAATATATATATAATATTTTGCTCTTATTCTTGCCCCTCGTCTCCCTCCTCCCAGATCCTCTCTACTTCTCTACCTACCCAACTTCATGTTCATGCTCTTCCTGCCTCAAAATAGCCAAAAATAGAAAATCAAAACTAACAAACAAAAATCAATAAGGTAAAAAATACCAAACAACAACAAAAAGCACACAAAACCATGGAGTCCATTTTGTGTTGGCAAACTACTCCTGGCATGGGGCCTGCCCTGGAGTGTGGCTGATATCCCCAGTGACATTCCACCAGAGAAAACTGTTTTTTCTTCTCCCAGCAGGTATTAATTGCAAATAGCTTCTTGGTTAGGGGTGGGACTTTGCATTCACTTCCCTGTCTCCATGCTGGGATTTTAAATGTAACATTGCTATAATTTAAAATGAAGAGAATTAATTTCTTTATATTATATAGAATAAAAATTAGCTATTAGCTTTCAATTTTAGATATCAAGTTGTTAATGTTTACTGTTTTCAAAACTCAAGGCAATTATTTAAAAACATTATTTATGTTTCTCTCAAGCCTCTTGTTTTACTGGCTTTGTCTGTCTTTTTATTTCTCCAAGTTTCTGTATTTTGGTGTCTATTGTTGCCTGATAAACTACCTCAAATTTAGCAAAGACCTGCATATTATTACCTGTCATGGTCTGTTGTGTCAGGTGCTTCACCTGGATTTTGAATTCTCACATGTGGATATAGACACATAACCAGGGCTCTCATCATTTGGAAACACAGGGCCTGCTGTCCATGATGGCTTCTCCATCCGGTGCCTGATATCTGGGCTGGAATGGCTGAGCCATGTGGATCTGATTTTCTTTCCATGTTGTCTTTCCCAGGTCCACTTTAAACTTTCTCATAATGGCCAGGTCCGAGGGAGGGCACTCTGGCTTCTTACATAGTTGCTAACTTCTTATAGAACTGTTGTTCCTAAGAGGTCCCATGTCTTCCTGTGACCTAGCCTAGTTCTTCCATCTTACCTTATTGCCTCTAGTGTGAACTGTTTTCACTAATAAGCAATACTAAGCAAAGACTCCTACAGCATGGACAACAGTAAAGATCATTCTCATGCCAACAACCAGGGAATGCAAGTACTAATGGCCACTGCACTTGAGCTCTAGTTTAAATCCATCATGTCCTGGCTAACCATTTATTTAAGTCCCATGAGCAGAACTCACTCATTCATATATGTACACATATGTGTGTGTGTGTGTGTGTGTCTGTGTATATTCACATATGTATATATGTACACACACACATACATATATGTATGTTTATATAAATACATATATATATATATATGAGTTCTACTCATGGGATTTAAATAAATTGTGTGTGTGTGTGTACACACACACACACATACACACACACACACACGGAGCAGAGGGACAGAAATAGCCCAGGATCCATCACAGGCCAGCCTCCGCAAGATTTATAAGCTGTATGGTACACATAAAGTCTTGACTGATTGTGTCCTACTTATAGCACAGTTAAGAACACCAGAAGGCATTCTTCTCTAGGTTACATGCTTCCGGGGTCACATGATGCCCTAGACAAAGTTTTGAGTAGCCCAAGATTGAAGGTGAGAGAGGATCAGACCCCAGGCTTCTTTTTGTGTGCTCTGATAGTAGATTTCCTGCATGTTCTAGGTATCTGAGAGCTATGGACAAGCAGAAAAGATGGTGAGAGGGGATCAGCCAAGTCAGTCCTAGGAATGTGTTGCATAGTGTTATCCTACACTCACCATGCAAAGAACTGAATGGAAGATGACAGGTGGATGCCTGGTGCATTGTGGGGACTGTGGGCAACCTGTACTTAGAAACAAGGAACTGTTCTGTCCTTATTCTCTAAGTAGGTAGAAGAGAATACCAAGTAGTGCAGTCTGCTCTGGTGCCCATGCTACCCCCAAGGAATTAAGAGTAGATCAAAGATTAAAACACGCAGCAATTTAGTATGCTCATTTTCCTGTGTTAAATTGTTCCTTTGAAATCTGAGATCAAGAGAGGTGATCGTTGCCTTTTACTTTTCCAGTCGTGTTCTGACACATTCCCTAGGAGCTGAATTTTAATTATTAGCACAGAGTATCACTAATGTTGATGTTTTCCTATTTCTCAGGTTTCCCGTTTGACTTCTCATCACTCCCAAGGTTTTCTGAGGAGCAGGTTTTACAGAGAGAGAAACAATTAGCCAACGTTCAAGTTTTGGCCTTGAAAGAGTGCCTGAGTAAGTGACAGTTTGGGCATTTGATTGTACTGTAAGAGTACTGGTCTGTTTAATGGGAGCTGCCTGTATTTACATCGTTGTCCCTATGCATGTTGTCTTTTAGGTGTGATGCCCAGAGCTCTGAGTAAACAGGCATCTAGCGTAGAATAGGTCTGCAGTGCTACTTTTACTGGAGTCAGAATATCTTGATTGTCAGTACATCATTGTACATATTTTTAAAACATATATGGCCAGGGAAATTTCATATTTAAAAAATGTATACTTTGAACCATATCTTAGAAAAGACATAGAAGTTTGTTGTTCTACATAATGCAGATAGTTCTTATGTAGTTTTGGTAGCAGGAAGGCAGGAACCGAAAATAGAAGAAAATGAGATTAGTCTGTTAACTTGCACATTGATTTTTTAGTTTAACCATCACTAATAACAAATGAAAACTAACCATAGTTCACAGAGAGTTGTCATCATGAGTTTTCCTTAGCAAGGAGTCTTAAAACTTTTTAAAAAGAGATTAGGTATTTTTCTTTCATCATAAATATTGAATTGGCTATCAGTCTGAATTTTTATAAATATTAAGCATGCATTGTTTCCTAATACTAGTGTACTTTAAATCACTGATGCATTATTTCTAGGAGTGTCCTTAAATTGGAGTCAATAGCCTACTTATTCAGCAAAAAATAATTTTAGAATTAATTTAGAATATTTAGAAAAAATATTCACTAGTCAGTTATTCATGTAACACTACAAAGTTTTCTTAGTTGTATCAAGGTAATTCTGCATCAATTTGTAATGTTTGTTCAAGGAAAGTTTTGTTAAAAAGAAACATCAGTTTCAATAAAAGGTGGGACATGGGAGTGGGAGGGTTCAGTGGGCAAAAGTGCTGGCACCAGGCCTGATGGCCGGAGTTTGTCTCCAGAGGTCTCCTGGTGGAAGGAGAGAAATGATTCCGACCTCCACCTGAGCACTATGGCATGTCCATACATGCACACGCACATAGGCACACATGCACTCGCACGCACAGGTAAACATGTGAAAAAGGAAGAAAATTTAAATGGTAATACATGTTTGTCTGTGGACATACATAGCTCAATTGGTAAAGTGCCTGCTGTACAAGCATGGGGACCTTATTTCAGATGTTCAGAATCCATGTAGAAGTTGAGCATGGTGGTGTGTACCTGTACCACTTGAGAGCCATGGAGCTCACTGGCTGGCCAGCCAGCCTAGCCAATTGATGAGCTGCAGATTCGGTAAGAGACTGTGCCTCAAGAAGTAACATGGAGACATTCGTTCTGCGCAGTCTGTGCCCAGAGCTCCATAGCCAAATAGCACCAAGAGAAAGCTAGCTTCCCAGGAGTGTGGAGAAGCCCATGAGTAGAGGTAAGACAGCACCACTGCTCAGTGGGACCCACCCCGAATCCACAGGACACAGGGACTAAGGAACAGCCTGGGACAGGAGCCTTCCGGTTTACTCCTGTGGTCTGTGCCATGTGGTGGCTCCATGCCCAAATAGTGCAGGAAAAGAGCTACCCTCCCTGAAGTGTGGACAAGCCAGTGATTGGGGGTAAGGCCAGAACCTCTGTTCAGAGGGACGTGCCTGGAACTCCCAGGGCACAGGGACTGAGGAGTGGCCTTCTGATTTCCTTCTGCAGCCAGGGAGCTGATCCCTTGACACAGGGCTCCATACTCAGTGCCAAGAGAGAGCTGGTCTCACAGGAGTGCCAACACACCTTTGAGCACAGGAAGACCACCACTTCTCCATCAAGAGGGACCCTCGCAGAGCCATCAGGACACAGGAACCAAGGAATAGCTAGGGACAGGATCTGGTTTCTGTCTACACCCCAGAGCTGACCCTGTACCACAGCTCTCCAAACCCAAATTCCTCTCAGAGAGAGCTGGTCTCCAAGGAGTACTGACACAAAGGCTTGCAGGAGGGACAAACCACAGTCAGAGAAAGACCATTGAACGCCAGAGATAACCAGATAATGAAAGGCAAGGGCAAGAACATAAGAAACAGAAACCAAGGCAACTTGGAATCATCAAAACCCAGTTCTCCCACCACAGTGAGCCATGGATACCCCAACACACCAGAAAAACAAGACTCAGATTTAAAATCACTTCTCATGATGATGATAGAAGACTTTAAGAAGGAAATAAATAACTTCGTTAAAGAAATACAAGAGTACACAGGCAAACAGCTAGAAGCCCCTAAAGAGGAAATAGAAGAAAACACAATCAAACAGGCAAAGGAAATGAACAAAACCATCCTAGATCAAAAGATGGAAATAGAAACAATTAAGAAATCACAAAGGGAGACGACCCTGGAGATAGGAACCCCAGGAAAGAGATCAGGAGTCATAGATACAAGCATCACCAACAGAATACAAGAGATAGAAGAGAGAATCTCAGGTGCAGAAGATACCATAGAAAACATTGACAGAACAGTCAAAGAAAATGCAAAATACAAAAAGCTCCTAACTCAAAACATCCAGGATACAACGAGAAGGCAGAACCTGAGGATAATAGGTATAGAAGAGAGTGAAGATTCCCAACTTAAAGGGCCAGTAAATATCTTCAACAAAATTATAGAAGAAAACTTCCCTAACCTAAAGAAAGAGATGAACATAAACATTCAAGAAGCCTCGAGAACTCCAAGTAGATTGGACCAGAAAAGAAATTCCCGTCACATAATAGTCAAAACAACAAATGCACAAAACAAGAAAAGAATATTAAAAGCAATAAGGAAAAAAAGTCAAGTAACATACAAAGGCAGACCTATCAGAATTACAGCAGACTTCTCACCAGAGACTATGAAAGCCATAAGATCCTGGACAGATCTCATACAGACCCTAAGAGAACACAAATGCCAGCCCAGGCTGCTATACCCAGCAAACTCAATTACCATAGATGGTGAAACCAAGATATTCCATGACAAAACCAAATTTACACAATATCTTTCCACAAACCCAGCCCTACAAAGGATAATGAATGGAAAACACCAACTCAAGGAGGGAAACTACACCCTAGAAAAAGCAAGAAAGTAATCTTTCAACAAACCCAAAAGAAGATAGTCACAGAAACATGAAAATAACATCCAAAATAACAGGAAGCAACAGTCACTATTCCTTAATATCTCTTAACATCAATGGACTCAATTCTCCAATAAAAAGACATAGCCTAACAGACTGGATACATAAACAGGACCCAGCATTTTGCTGTATCCAGGAAATGCACCTCCATGTTAAAGACAAACACTACCTCAGAGCAAATGGCTGGAAAACAATTTTCCTGGCAAATGGTCCCAAGAAACAGGCAGGAGTAACTATTCTAATATTGGATAAAATCGACTTTCAACCAAAAATCACCAAAAAAGATTAGGAAGGACACTTCATACACTTCAAAGGAAAAATCTGTCAAGAAGAACTCTCAATTCTGAGCATCTATGCCCTGAATGCAAGGGCACCCACATTCATAAAAGAAACTTTACTAAATCTCAAAGCACACATTGCACCTCATATAGTGGGAGACTTCAACACACCACTCTTATCAATGGACAAATCTTGGAAACACAAACTAAACGGAGACACGGTGAAACTAACAGAAGTTATGGACCAAATGGATTTAACAGATATCTATAGAACATTTCATCCTAAAACAAAAAACTATAACTTCTCAGAACCTCATGGCACCTTCTCCAAAATTGACCATGTAATTGGTCACAAAACAATTCTCAACAGATATAAGATTGAAATAATCTCATGTCTCCTATCAGATCACTACGGATTAAGGCTGATCTTCAAAGACAACAAAATAGAAAGCTCACATTCACATGGAAGCTGAACAATGCTCTACTCAATGATAAGGTGGTCAATGAAGAAATAAAGAAATTAAAGACTTCATAGAATTTAATGAAAATGAAAGTACAACATACCCAAACTTATGGGACACAATGAAAGCAGTGTTAAGAGGAAAACTCATAGCTCTGAGTGCCTCCAAAAAGAAACTGGAAAGGCATATACTAGTAGCTTAACAGCACACCTGAAAGCTCTAGAAGAAAAAGAAGCTAATACACCCAAGAGGAGTAGAAGGCAAGAAAAAATCAAACTCAGGGATGAAATCAACCAAGTAGAAACAGAAAGAATTATGCAAGGAATCAACAAAACCAGGAGCTGGTTCTTTGAGAAAATCAACAAGATAGATGAACCCTTAGCCAGACTAACAAGAGGGCACAGAGACAGTATCCAAATTAACACAATCAGAAATGGAAAGGGAGATAGAACAACATATTCTGAGGAAATTAAAAAAATCATCAGATCCTACTACAAAAGCCTTTATACAACAAAATTGGAAAATCTGGATGAAATGGACAATTTTCTAGACACATACCAAATACCAAAGTTAAGTCAGAATCGGATAAACCATCTTAACAGTCCCATAACCCCTGAAGAAATAGAAGCAGTCATTAAAAGTCTCCCAACCCTAAAAAGCCCAGGACCAGGTGTGTTTAGTGCAGAATTCTATTGGACCTTCAAAGAAGACCTAATACCAATACTCTTCAAACTATTCTACAAAATAGAAACAGAAGGAACACTACCCGATTCATTTTATGAGGCCACAGTTACACTTATACCAAAACCTCACAAAAACCCAACATAGAAAGAAAACTTCAGACCAATTTCTTTTATGAATATTGATGCAAAAATACTCAATAAAATTCTTGCAAACTGAATCCAAGAACACATTGAAACGATCATTTATCACAATCAAGTAGGCTTTATCCCAGGGATGCAGAGATGGTTCAATACCCGGAAATCCATCAATGTAATCCACTACATAAACAAACTCAATAAAAAAACCCACATGGTTATTTCATTAGATGCTGAAAAAGCATTTGACAAAATTCAACATCCCTTCATGATAAAAGTCTTGAAAAGATCAGGAATTCAAGGTCCATACCTAAACATAGTAAAAGCAATATACAGCAAACCAGTAGACAACATCAAACTAAATGGAGAGAAATTTGAAGCATTCCCACTAAAATCAGGGACTAGACAAGACTGTCCACTCTTTCCCTAGCTATTCAATATAGTACTTGAAGTTCTAGCTAGAGAAATTAGGCAACAAAAGGAGGCCAAAGGGATACAAATTGGAAAGGAAGAAATCAAAATATCACTATTTGCAGATGATATGATCGTATACTTAACTGACCCAAAAAATCTCTACCAGAGAACTGCTACAGCTGATAAACACCTTCAGCAAAGTGGCCGGATATCAAATTAACTCAAACAAATGAGTAGCCTTCCTGTACTCCAAGGATAAACAGGCTGAGAAAGAAATTAGAGAAATGACACCTTTCACAATTGTCACAAACAATATAAAGTATCTTGGTGTGACTCTAACCAAACAAGTGAAAGATATGTATGACAAGAACTTAAAGTCTCTGAAGAAAGAAATCGAGGAAGACCTCAGAAGATGGAAAGATCTCCCATGCTCATGGATTGGCAGGATTAACATAGTTAAAATGGCCATCCTGCCAAAAGCAATCTACAGATTCAATGCAATCCCCATCAAAATTCCAACTCAATTCTTCATAGACTTAGAAAGAGCAATTCTCAAATTCATTTGGAATAACAAAAAACCTAGGATAGTAAGAACTATTCTCAACAATAAAAGAGCTTCTGGAGGAATCAGCATCTCTAGCTCAAGCTGTACTACAAAGCAGTAGTGATAAAAACTGCATTGGTACAGTGACAGGCAGGTAGATCAATGGAATAGAATCGAAGACCCAGAAATGAACCCACACACCTATGTTCACTTGATCTTTGACAAAGGAGCTAAAACTATCCAGTGGAAACAAGATAGCATTTTCAACAAATGGTGCTGATTCAGTTGGAGATCAACATGTAGAAGAATGCGAATTGATCCATTCTTATATCCCTGTACAAAGCTCAAATCTAAGTAGATCATGGGCCTCCACATAAAACCAGATACACTGAATCTAATAGAAGAGAAAGTGGGGAAAAGTCTCAAACACATGGGCACAGGGGAAAAGTTCCTGAACAGAACACCAATGGCTTATACTCTAAGAGCAAGAACAGACACATGGGACCTCATAAAATTGCAAACCTTCTGTAAGGCAAAGGACACTGTCAATAGGACAAAACGGCAGCCTACAGATTGGGAAAAGATCTTTACCAATCCTAAGTCTGATAGATGGATAATATCCTATATATACAAAGAACATAAGAAGTTAGACTCCAGAGAACCAAATATCCCTATCAAAAAATGGGGAACAGAGCTAAACAGAATTCTCAACTGAGGAAACTCATAGCGCTGAGAAGCTCCTAAAGAAATGTTCAATATCCTTAGTCATTAGGAAAATGCAAATCAAAACAACCCTGAGATTCCACCTCACACCAGTCAGAATGGCTAAGATCAAAAACTCAGGTGACAGCAGATGTTGGCAAGGATGTGCAGAAAGAGGAACACTCCTCCATTGCTGGTGGGATTGCAAGCTGGTACAACCACTCTGGAAATCAATTTGGTGGACCCTTAGAAAATTGGACATTATACTACCTGAGGACCCAGCTATACCACTTCCGGGCATATACCCAGAAGATGCTCCAACGTGTAATAAAGACACATGTTTCATTATGTTCGTAGCAGCCATATTTATAATAACCAGAAGTTGGAAACAACCCAGATGTCCCTCAACAGAGGAATGGATACAGAAAATGGTACATTTATACAATGGATTACTACTCAGCTATTAAAAATATTGACTTCATGAAATTCACAGACAAATGGATGGAATTTGAAAATATCATCCTGAGTTAGGTAACTCAGTCACAAAAGAACAAACAACGTATGTACTCACTGATAAGTGGATATTAGCCCTAATTTTCAGAATACCCAAGATTCAATTCACAGCAACTCTTGGACTGAGCATGGGGTCCCTGATGTTGGAACTGGAGAAGGGTCTGAAGGAACTAAGGGAGTTTGCAGCCCCATGGGGAGGGAGCAACAGCGTCAACTGGTTAGGCTCCCAGAGACTAGACCACCAACCAAAGAATGCATGTGGAAGGACCCATGGTACTGGCCACTTCTGTGGCAGAGGAGGGCCTTGTTGGCCATCAGTGGGAGGAGAGGCCCTTTTTTCTGAGAGTGTTAGATGCCCCAGTGCAGAGGAATGCCAGAGAGGGAAGACAGGAGTGGGTGGGTGGGTGGGGGAATACCCTCATATAGGCAGGGGGAGGGGGTATGGTATAGGGGGTTTCCAAAGGGGAGACCTGGAAAGGGGAAAATGTTTGAAATGTAAATAAATTATAAATAATAATAATAATAATAATAAAAAGAAATAACATGGAGACTAGGCAGGTGAAATTGCCTAGTAGTGTGAAGACACTTGATGCATGATAACTTGTTCTGTCCCTGGGACACCACATTAGAAGGGAGAAGTCATACCTACAAATTGTTGTCTTTCCTATACATGCATCCCATCCTCCAACACAGAAAATGAGTAAATGTTAAAGAGGAATGTCGAGAACAATGAAGTAGCATACCCTGCCCTCTACACATGTATACGTGTCTACCCACATGTGCACTTACCTTCATGTGCACATACCATGTAAACATGTAACTGGTGATCTGAAGCATTAAATCTTGACTTCGGTCAATGATCCAGTGAATCTATTTATGGTTACTTTCTTCCTGAACAAATCTCATTCCCTCCCAGACTATACTGGATGAAAGCTTTGGTAGCAAAAGTGCATTTGTCCATTTTAAGAGTCAGAGTAAAGGGATGGCAATGAGTTCCCAGTGTATGCACATCTGAGTGTGCACGTCAGTGATTTTCCCATGTGTACGATATGAAGAGAAATGTTTTTAAGCACATGTATGTTGTGAAAACTAAAGAAGATCAAGAATTCACAAATGGGACCTCATAAAATTGTAAAGCTTCTGTAAGGCAAAGGACACTGTCAATAGGACAAAACTGCAAGCAACATATTGGGAAAAGCTCTTTACTAATCCTATATCTGATAGAGGGCTAATATTTAATATATACAAAGAACTCAAGAAGTTAGACTCCAGAGAATCAAATAAACCTATTAAAAATGGGGTACAGAGCTAAACAAAGAATTTTCAACTGAGGAAACTCAAATGACCAAGAAGCACCTAAGGAAATGTTCAGCATCCTTAGTCATCAAGGAAATGCAAATCAAAATGACCCTGAGATTCAACATCACACCAGTCAGAATGGCTAAGATCAAAAAGTCAGGTGACAGCAGATGCTGGTGAGGATGTGGAGTAAGAGGAATACTCCTTCATTGTTGGTGGGATTGCAAGCTTGTTCAACTACTCTGGAAATCAGTCTGGTGGTTCCTCAAAAGAATGAACACAGTATTACCTGAGAACCCAGCTATATGACTCCTGGGCATATAGCCAGAAGATTCTCCAACATATAACAAGGACATGTGCTCCATTATGTTCATAGCAGCCTTATTTATAATAGCCAGAAGCTAGAAACAACCCAGATGTCCTTCTGCAGAGGATTGGATACAGAAAATGTGGTGCATTTACACAATGGAGTACTACTCAGCTATTAAAAATAATGACTTCATGAAATTCTTGGGCAAATGGATAGAACTAGAAAATATCCTGAGTGAGGTAACCTAGTCACAAAAGAACACACATGGTGTGTACTCACTGATAAGTGGATATTAGCCCGAAAGCTTGGAATACCCAAGATACAATTCACAGACCACATGAAGCTCAAGAAGAAGGAAGACCAAAGTGTGTTTGCTTCAGTCCATCTTATAAAGGAGATCAAAATACTCATGGGAGCAAATATGGAAACAAGATGTAGAGCAGAGACTGAAGGAAAGGTCATCCAGAGACTGCTCCACCTGGGGATCCATCCATATACAGTCACCAAACCCAGATACTATTGTGGATGCCAAGAAGTACACGCTGAGAGGAGCCTGATCTAGCTGTCTCCTGAGAGGCTCTGCCAGAGCCTGAAAAATACAGGGGCGGATGCTTGGAGCTTACCATTGGATTGAGCATGGGTCTCCAAAGGAGGAGTTAGAGAAAGCACTGAAGGAGCTGAAGGGGTTTGCAACCCCATAGGAAGAACAAGAATATCAACCAACCAGAACCCCCCAGAGCTCCCAGGGACTAAGCCACCAACCAAGGAGTACACATGGAAGTGGCCCATGGCTTCAGCTGCATATGTAGCAGAGGATGACCTTGTTGGGCATCAATGGGAGGAGAGGTCCTTGGCCCTGTGAAGGTTTGAGGCCCCAGTGTAAGGGAATTTGAGGTTGGGGAGGCGTGAGTGGGTGGGTGGGTGGATGAATACCCTCATAGAAAAGCAGGGGAAGGGAGGATGGGATAAGGAATCTTTGGGGGGAGAGGGACCAGGAAAGGGGATAACATTTGAAATGTAAATAAAATATCTGATAAAACAATTTAAAAAAAGAGAATGTAGTCCAAAAGATCTTTTAAAATCAGCCGTTTGACATTGCTAAAAAGCCCCTTTGCATAATACAAACCTTCAAAAAGATATCCTTAAAATAAAATACCAATAAAACAGGACAAACAGTTCCCTGCCCACTTTCAAATTATAACGAACTGGAGAGTTTCTGGTAAAATGTGCTAATTAATGATGCGGTTGAGACTTGCTGTCTTTTAAAGTAGCATGAATATCACATAAAGCTTGTTAGAGTTTACCTTTATAAATGTTTACTTTCAGTTTACTTTTTAAAAGTATCTGATCTGTTGTATTAATGGTATATAAAATATAACTTTGTAATTTAATATAACTAGTTTTTGTAATTTAACTTTTATACTTGGAAAGAGCTAACAATACCACACCTCGGTAATTTTTTCAAGAGAATGTTTAGAATGCTGACAAGAAAATTTAGAATTTGAAACTAGAGAGTTCAGTATGATGCACAATATATAATAGAGACAGCTCTGTCTTCAGTATTGCATGGACTCCTCCAGTGTCTTCATCTCTTAAAAGTTCTTTCACCCCGCTAACATCCTGATTCATAGTCAGCTGATGGCTTTTATTTATTCCTTTTTAATTTTCATTTGTGTTAGCTATTTAATAAAGAATATAGCATTTTTTTTTGCTGATCCATTTCAGAGTATTACGTTTCCTCCTGAGTGCTTATCTCTCATGTATATGCAAGCTTATTTGTATGTTTTTTTTAAACATATGTTGAATGTGTAGTTGATGACTTATTAAACCTCACCCACATCACTTCCTTTATCTCAGGTATTAAGGTCAATGTGCTCTTTCATCCTGCTTTCCAAACTGTGTGTAATTGGATGTCTTCGTACGTCAAGGCTGGCCCTGAGCCATCAGTATAGTTTGAGTTAATAAAACAAGGGCCTGACTCCTAAGGCACATTGCTCCTTGTGGCCCTCCTGTGGCAAAGTGAGCCATTGGGAGCATCTTGCTTTGGAAGTCCTACCAGCTGATTGTATAGAAAGGAAATGCACTGAGGCTACTGAGTTCTTCCCTGAGAAGATCTTTTAGAAACAGTATCAACAACTCTGATTTACTGTTAATATTTTTGGCCTCAGAAACCTTCTATTTCTTACTTTGGGCTAAATCTGCAAGGCCCTGAGAATACCCACTTCAGTGAGGTAGGGTGTTCCGAGCCCAAGTCATAAAGCTGGTGTTCTAAAGGGGAAGGTGGTCGCTGCCTTCTCACCAAGGGCCTTGCCCTGTTGATGAACAAGCTGCACCTGCTCTAATGTAATCTGCCTGATCCTCTGAGCCTGGGGCACCGGAGAATGCCTCATAAGCCAGTAAGTTCTCAATAAATGACTGTTGAATTCCTATCCCTTTATAGGATAGCAGAGTTATTGCAGAAGAAAATGTTTTTGCCCTAGAAGTTTTTTTTCAAAGAAATGTTTTATATCAAAGTAATACATAGAAACAATGTGAAAATTCAGGTGATACTGGAAAACTTCAAGTGAATACCAATACCAGCAGTGCCTTCTGGACCCCTCCTCATCCTCATCATCTGCCTCAGGGGCCTGTGGTCAGCCCTCCAGCCAGTTCAGCCCTTGCATCTTGTTTTTAGATACTGTGAGATTATATGTATCCAGTTTCAGCATTCTCTTAACATCTAACTGTGGCAGATAAAGAATTAATGTCTCGAAGTCACCTCTGTTCCCCTTTCCCTGCCCGGTGACCTTGAACAATGAAGGCATGCATGTGCTGGTTAACATTGTAACTGCATAGATAAGTTTTCTGCTGAGCTGTGGACTATACAATGCTGTCGGCTTGCTCTGCTTAGAAATCTCACCCCACTCCTGTCTGCTACAGTGATCTTGTTTTGTTTTATTGGTTTGACCTATGCTCTGAAGGTATTGTCTCCAGAAGGTTTACTGTGAATCACAGTGTGTATCCCCACCCCATACCTGATTTATCGAGCTATGTACGTGATAGGCCAATTTCTTAGAACATCGTCAATTTTTCTAGATATTTATTGATTCTTTCCCCAGTTCTCTTTTCCCTAGACCTCGCCTAGAGTTATGCGTTGATGTTCCAGGCCAGAGCAGTTCTTTTTCTTTTCTTTTACCATGTTGTCTTTTCTAGTTTTACAGCACATATTCAATTTTATTTTACAAACCTTTTGTTTTAGAGAGTTTTAAACATTTGAGTTCTTGTCTACTTAATTGTGGGAATCTTTATTGGTTGGTTTTTGAGACAAGGTTTTATTGGCCTTGTCTTAAAGTAGATGTGTGGTTGAGGGTGTCCTTGAGCTCTCGAATCTTTGTTAGTACCTCGCACAGTGCACTAGGATTGCAGGCAGACACTGTCACACCTGGAGAGGAGTCTTTCTTTGTTCCATGATGGGTTTCTTCATCAAAGCAGCCTGTGCTTATCCTGGTATCTTCTTTATTTTAGAAATATATTAATTCTATCACATTTTCTCTTGTTCTCTACAATGTTTTGGTTTCTTTTGTTTCTCCTCTTTTTGCTGCCCTGGCTTGATTTTGTTTTGTTTTGATGTTTAGCTTGAAAGAACCCAACAATACCTCTTTTTCCGAAGTCAAAGTTAATTTAGGAACAAGCTGAAGAAATGTAAGGGTAAATTGTAGGTGAAAATGGTACGATGTTTTACATTATGGCCCAGCTGGCTTTCTCGGACATATACCAAGTCTTGACTTAGCGATAACTGCTGGACTGGGTAGCTGCAGACCAACCATGCAAGGGAAGGTCCCTGGCCACACTGTAGACAGGATATCCTGGAGACTGGCTGTCTCTGTTGAATATAAAAGAGGAAGGCTTAGTCAAAGTCTACGTGGTCACATCACGCTCACTGAGTGACTAGAGTAAGAAGGGGTTAGAAGTCCTCCTGTGTTGAAGTTCTTTCATGGGTAATGGTAGCCTGGAAAATGCAGGGCCCCATCCCTCAGCTCCTTTCCAAGGCTTCCGATTGTTTTTTGCCCATCCTATTTTCAACTGTAGCTTTTATCTCCAGCCTCTAATATAATACCTGGCAAACGTCACTGGGGATGCGAGGGAGGGGAGAATTCACTACTCTGATTTGAACCGGCCTCTACTCACACCCTAGCATCAGCACCCAGGGCTCTTCTCTCTGTGGGTGTTCAGCTTTATGTTTTGTTCTTAGAACTCTCTTGTGGCCCACTGGCTCCATGCAGCTAAGGAGAGCTGTGAATATGGCCCAGATAGACTCATAAATTTCATAGGTGACAATCTTTGTCACAACATCACAAAGTTGATTGCATGTCTCTCTGACTCTAATCCTTCCAGTGGCCACTGCATCCACTGTTATTTTGGTAGCAGGGCTTGAGATCTGATATTTAACCCCGTCTTTAACATGACCTTTCTACACCCTTGAACTCTCACAGTTTGGAACCATTAGAACAAAACTAAAATGGAAGTAGTGATGCCTGTCTGTGAGGCTGGACGGTGCAGTAGGGGGTAGAGCTCTGATTAATCCTTTATCTCCAGTCTGGTTTGAGGCTAGTACCTCACTACATTTGCCCACATTCCCTGGCAGTAGTCTCTGCAGGCACCTAAAGTGATCATTCCTCTGTTCTACTGACCCAGTCTACCACTTATTTCTGTCTTCTATAGTTTGTTAAGAAAGGTACTGTTCTAATTTTCTGCCCTGCCTTTAGGATTAGAGAAAGAAGGAACAGGGATATATGTTATTGTATTTTATAGAATGATTTATGGATATTAATTTTATATGCTGTATTAGTTAGGATTCTAACTAATACAGGACAACTTATAGGATGACTTTAAATATGGAGAAAGGAGATTTATTAGAATGACTTATAAGCTGTGGTCCAGCTAATCAAACAATGGCTGGCTGTCAATGGAAAGTCCAAGAATCTAGTAGTTGCTCAGTCCATGAGGTTTCAGCTGGTTTTCAGTATGTGCTGGAATCCTGAAGAAGTGGGTTCTAATGCCAGTGAAGGTGTGGATGTGCCAGCAAGGTGCTGGCAGGCAGAGAGCAAAGCTTCCTTCTGTCAAGTTCTCATACAGGCTTCAGGAGAAGGTGTGGCCCAGATTATAAAGGTGTGGGTCTTCCAGCTTCATGATCCAGAGTAGAGATGGATCTTCCCACTTCAATTAAGTAAAAATCCCTCATCAGTGTCCCCTCCATTTTTGGATTTTAGTTAATTTCAGATGCATTCAAATTGTTAACCAAGAACAGCCGTCCTATAAACAAGTAAGATCATTTTTAATGCTCTGTAATATGTGTAGCTTGCCCTTACTGTCCATCAACTCCTAGTGTTAACTGCTTACTCTCTTTACCCTCATTTCTCATAACTCATAGTTACACTATTAACTATGAATAAGATCAAAATGAAAATGTGGCTTTATAGGCATGTAGACATTTGTCTTTCAAAATTATATTTAACAAAAAATAGACACAGGAGCTACTACTGCAGTGCTCTGAAAATGACACACGGTTAACTGTTTATTTGTCCTGCAGAAAGAAGAAAGGCTGCAAACCAGCCTGAAGCCGTTTCTGCCGATGAACTCAAAAGTCTGCTGGCACTCACGACGGAGCGCTTCCTAGATCACTGTGATGTTCTCACCCCTAGAGCAGTTTTAATACAGACAGACAGCATGAAAGCTGCTGGCGTGGTAAATGGTAAGGGCCTTATTACTTTCAAATTTTTGGTGGTGGTGGTGGTGGTATGTGTGTGGCACTTGTATTAATTTAAATTCTATTAACTCTATTAATTAAAATTTTATGAGCTATATTGGGCAAGAATATTATACATTTAAAGGATGCTATATTTGTTTACACACGTGTGTATCTGAACTCGACTTATTTAAATATGGCAGATGTTTTGCTAACACCTTTCACCGAGCATCTTTAGTTTAACTGTTTTTAAGCAGAGGAGGAATCAGTCTATGGTCTTATTCATCTTATGAAGCTGCTAGAAAGGATAGCAGCTTTCTGTCCTTTCTAGCAGCTTCATAAGATGAATAAAGTGAAGAAAATAACGTGTATACAGTGGACTGGAGACAGGCAGAACCACACGCTAGGACACTTCTAAGCTGCAACTCCTTGAGGTCAGGAGGTCAGCATACTTCACAGGGAAAATTGGGAATCATTTCTTTATTAACTGAGCTTTTTCTCTTTCCTGGAGTCTAATGTTGTCTTAATTAAGGTTTTACTGCTGTGAACAGACACCATGACCAAGGCAAGTCTTATAAAGGACAACATTTAATTGGGGCTGGCTTACAGATTCAGAGGTTCAGTCCAGTATCATCAAGGCAGGGACATGGCAGCATCCAGGCAGGCATGGTGCAGGAGGAGCTGAGAGTTCTACCTCTTCATGTGAAGGCTGCTGGTGGAAGACTAACTTCCAGGCAGCTAGAGTCTTAAGCCCACATCCACAGTGACACACCTACTCCAACAAGGCCACACCTCCAAATAGTGCCACTCTCTGGGCCAAGCATATACAAACCATCACAAATGTTGTGATGAATTTGAATATAGGGAAGCTTTCTGGTGTCTAGTAAGAAAGCATCTGAGACTCTCTTGACAGAAACAGAGGACAAAGTTTTGTTTTTATTTTACAGGATTTTATTTTACAACCATTTTATTGTATAGGCGAATGAAAGAAAATCACAGAATCAAATTTGCAATGGTGTTTGATCACCCTTTCCATGATACTGTGGATTTTCACAAAGAAACGAGCATCATGGTCCTTTACTTTCAACCAAATTACACTGTAAAGCAGTGTATGAAGCAGTGCCCTTGTGCCCTGCTTGAATACAAACCCCTTCTAGTCTTCCTTTGGGCCCCTGCTAACTGGGGTCTGGTTTAGTTATTTTTTTCTTATCTCTTTGATGAAATATTTGGCAAAATCTATTTAAAGAAGAGTTCTCTCCACTCATGGTGAGAGAGCATTCCACTGTAGTGGGAAGACAGGAGGATAGTGGGGACATGAGCTGGCTGGTCCATTGTGTCCTCTCAGGAATCAGAAAGGAATGGATGCTGGTGTTCACTTTGCTCACTTTATATTTTCTGCTCAGTCCAGGACCCAAGCCAATGGCTTAGTGCCCTTCCACATTTAAGGTAAATCCTTCCTCAATAGTTACGTCACGGCACATCCAGACTTGTGTTTTTTCAGATGATTTCAAAACCAATGAAGTGGATGGTGAAGACCAACCATCACATTGTCTTTGGAAACATTACTTAACCTTCACATTTTGGTTTCCTTATGTTTAAAATGATAGTAATAATTCAGCCCATGATCTGGGAATTGTGTGAGGATTAAGTGAGTTAATGTGTGAAAAACACTTAGAAAACAATAAGCACCACAAACACGTCACCTGCCATTTGTGTCGTTCCATGGCAGTACCAGCATCCAATAACAATTCAGAGTAATACAAAGAGTATTGGAGACATTGTGTCACTTATGAATGTGGGTATGTGCAGTGAGCGAGGGAACATGCTTCCTCATTACAGCCTGTGCTCTGGAGCAAGAGTACCAAGGCTGGCTCTGCTGTTTACCTGCATGTAAGTGTGGGCAGGTCTTTTGACCTCTCTACCTTCCCTGTCCTTACCTTTAAATTGAGAGTGACTTTATTAATTGCTTTTTTATTTGTGTGACAAAATACTATGACCAAGGCAACTTTTAAAAGAAAGTAATTTAGCCGATGGATTCAGAGGGTTAGAGTCCATTTGGGTACAGCAAAGGCACAGCCATAGGAACAACTGAGAGCTCACATCTTGATCCACAAGTAGGAGACAGGGAAATGGAATGGGGCAAGCATTTTGAAATCTCAAAGCCTGCCTTCAGTAAGTACACACGTCCTCCAACAAGGCTGTATCTCCTGATCCTTCCCAAATAGTTTCACCAACTGAGGACCAAATATTCAAACTTAGGAGCCATTAGGGATCATTCTTATTCAAACCACCACAGTGGGATAGATTACTGTGAAGATTATTTGTTAAATTTAATGTTGTGAAGTAAGTGCTACATATTTTTGGCTGTGTAAAATGGCATACATTTATTTAGTTGACATGACTTAGATTAGTATAGAACAATTAGAGAGCCTTGCTCAAAGCCCATGGACTTAGAGGGTTTCCAGTGATGTTTACAATATGAAAGGAGAGGAGAAGATAGGATTTTCCAAGGAAGAAGCAACTAGTATAGGCTAGCCATGGAGTGAGTATGAGGTCAGGAGAGAGGTTTGGCTTGTCAAGAGGGTTTGCATGGGAGCTAAGTGATAAGAGAGGCATCTTTGATGTGACCTAAGCAAGCAAGCCTAGGATGCTATTAGCACTGGGCTGTAGGTGTGTTTGCAGTGTCTCCTAGGCCATATGTCACTCCTTAGCTCAAGCCATGTTGATTGCTCTCATTTGCAGAGTCCATGTCATCCTCTCTGCCTTATACAAACCTGAGCAGACCCTGGCCTTGTGCTCTGCCTGGTTCCCAAATTGCACATTTCTGTGTCCTTAGTACAGCAGTCAGCTTGACCCTCGGACATGTCCTATTTTTTTCCCCTGTGGCTTTCCCTATGCCTTGTCTTTGGCCTAGACTTCTTTCCTTTCAGCTTTACCTACCTATGTACTCTGTGGGT
Source organism: Rhynchomys soricoides (assembly GCA_019843965.1). Classification (NCBI taxonomy): domain Eukaryota; kingdom Metazoa; phylum Chordata; class Mammalia; order Rodentia; family Muridae; genus Rhynchomys; species Rhynchomys soricoides. The sequence continues at coordinate 5,242,613 of JADRCH010000007.1, read as the reverse complement.
GTTCAGGTGTTCTTCTCTAAGGCCTTCCCAGGACTTGGCCAGTTTAAACCATTTCCATCATTTTACGTGGCATAGATTTAAATGATCTATCTGATTGTTACTGTAATTTGTCTTCTCTGCACACCATGGTGTCTAGAGAGTACAAGGCACACTTGTCTCCATAGCTGCAGGGCCTGGCATAGAGCCTCGCATATAGGAGAAAGATCTCTAATTACTCACTAAACAAATGGATGAAGACTTGTCAAACCTGAACTGAAAACTGATAGGCTTCTCATTTGAGCATGACTCCTATAAATACAGTTGTGACCGTTAACATTCTTTGATTTGAATAAATACAGCTACAAGTAAATTGAACTGCATGTAAACCTAGTAAGGCCAATCAATTTCATATCCTGGCACACTGCAACCAGGCACCGCTCTAGTTATTAGCAATGCATGATGATTTTGTACTGCTTCTGTTTTTGTGGAAACCCTAGCAAGTCTAACAAGTGACAGGTCTCCTCTTGGCCATGATGGAGCCAGCTTATAGAGTGACTCACTGCTGACGTTGGGGAGGACTTTCCAGTGGATACGGTGCCTGACAGCTGACATGGGAAGTGTCTTAGCGCTTCTCAGCACATAGCAAGGCTGTGTAAATGAGATTTTGTAGGTAGAAAGTAATCCCTTTTATATGTTATGCTTGTAATTGCTGGGTGAAGTACTTTATACTAGTGATAATTTCACTTTTTCATTGCAGTTATTCTTACTTTGGCCGTAAGAATTAATGACTCATCCTCATTAGCCACACAGAGTGATATTACAACCTTTTGTTTGCTGAGATTTGTGATGTGCAGGTCACTCTCCCTGGTTTCTTAATTGTATTGGTTCTATTTCTATTTCTTCATCTTGTAAAATAAATTATTACAAAAGCAATTTTCTTTATTTCTCAGGGAGCCATTTCCTATATATTTTAGAGGGACGTGGTCTATAGTATCCTGAGAAACAAATAAAATACTATATTTTATTTTACTGTAAGAATTATGTTCAGTTATTACCCCAAAGACCTGACATTTATTAATGTTTGCCCACTGTTCTTAAATATTAGGCTATGCCATTCATATTTATATAAATTACATACTCGGTTAATAATTATTTTATTGTAATATGCAGCGATACATTATTTTTTAGTGATAACTTGAATCCTCTTATGAGCACAGGGTGTGCAGTGGTGCAGAACTGGTATTGATTATTTTCTGTATGTTTTTATTACAAAGCCATGTCTCCATTAAGAAGCACATTGCTTTGCTATAAAGCTCATTACCCTATAAAATGGATTTCACCGCAGTTAATAAGAAATGGGAAATGGTGTGTTTTGATGATGTTTGTTGAGGACATCCAAATGTAGGTATTAGAAGATACTTTGAAATAATGAAGGTTAAATAATAAGTAGAAAGAGAATATGAGATATTTGCTTCCATTTTATACTTTACAAACAAGACAGGTATTCTGTTAGCAATGACTTAAGCAGTGACATAAGCTTCTAGCAGTTTGAGGCATTTATTAGAATGCTGTATAATAGGTTAAAGCAATTCTTAAATCAAGGTAAGCTTAAACGCACAACCGTAGCACTTACTAATTTTGCAGTGTTAAGCTGATACCTTCTGATGAGAATGGAAGTGCAGTGTTAAGCTGATACCTTCTGATGAGAATGGAAGTGCAGTGTTGAGCTGATAC
>JADRCH010000007.1:5173418-5240890 GCA_019843965.1 Rhynchomys soricoides | reverse complement strand
GAATGGAAGTGCAGTGTTGAGCTGATACCTTCTGATGAGAATGGAAGCTGCCCTTTCAGGTTGCTGAGTTCCATGGTTAGGAGCAGACTCTGTAATTCACTAAAGCAGAGCATCCAGGAGGATGGTTCCCACCTCCACTTTTGTTGGAGTCAGATGGTACTGAGTTTTAGAGATTTGAAGGCATCTCCAATCAACAGATGAGTGGGAATTGTTTCAGAGTAAACTTGAGAATATTATAAGCATATATTGGCCATTTATTCTACTTTTGAGAATGAGATAATCTCTCTCTCTCTCTTTTAAGACCTGAATCTTTTCATTCTGCTTAGACTGTTTCTAGTATAAAAGTCACTTATCATTTATTATAGTGTTCACTATAGAGTGGTTTCCTTTTCATCTGAACCCTTTCCTAAGAGTAGTAAGCTTGTGATTTTGATCCATGTGAGCTTTAATAGGTTCATTGCATTTTATCAGTAATAGCTCATAAATTTTATTTGAAGGTATTTTTATTTCCAACAGTCTTTTCAGTAACATTTTATACAGTTCAAGTCATTTGACAGGTTCTTAACAAATGCATCAATTGAGTTCTTAGTCTACGCGTGCACGCGCGCGCGCACACACACACACACACACACACACAGTCTTTGTGTATATACCTATCACTAATTATGTTTGTTTATTCTGAGACAGTTTCACTGCTTATTCCACATAGGCCTTAAACTCATTATAAAGCCTAAGCTAGCCTCAAATTGTGATTTTCCTGTCTTAACCTTCCAACACAAGGGTTATGGGTGGGTATCATCATACCCAGAGAGAGACGTTTTTACATAGAACATTCGTTGTTACTATATATTAGTACTGATGTTTATTTTGCTCTCTTTAGATACCAGTACAGTTGAACATTATTCTTCAACTCTAATGGAAACCAATCCTCTGGAATGGCCAGAAAGACCTGTTCTTCAGAATTTAGAAACTTCTGAAAAAGCAAAACAAAAAATGAGGTAATATTTGAGTTTTTAGAAATGCATGTTCAGTATTTTCAAATGAGTTCACTTAATATTTTAATTATTTAATATATCAGTAGCTTATAATTTCATTATACAATAGAAATATATGCCTTCTTTAATAAGTAGCTAATCAGTCGAGTAGCATGTCCATTAAAAGGGGAAGATCATCTTCATTTTCTATTTTCCTGTTACTTTGCAAGTGTACATAACCGGTGAATACCGTAATTCTAGCTTTCGACAGCATTTTCTACCAACATACACACTCAGTTTACTTTTTTATTGCTGTGATAAAACAGTGATTTAAAACAGCTTGGGAAGAAGGTGTTTATTTGGCTTACACATCCCAAACACAGTCCATCACTGAGGGAAGTCAAGGCAGGTACTCAAGTAGGCCAGGAAGCTGGAGTCAAGAGCTAATACAGAGGCTGTGCAGGAGTGTTCCTTCCCATGGCTTCTTTCCTCACACTTGGTCAGCTTGCTTTCTTATATAATTCAGGACTACCTTCCCCGAGTGGATAGGGTCTTCTCACAGGAAAATGCCCCATAGGCTTACATACAGGCCAATCTGTTGGAGGAGTTTTTTCAGGTGAGGTCTCCTCTTCCCATGTGGCCCTAGCTTGTGAAGTTAACAGAACGTTAAGCCAGCACACACACATGTGAATATGTATAGAAGTCTATAAAATGGGGTGAAATTCCTCTTCTCAGGAAAGTCACTTGAAACTATTCTGATTTTATTCATATTTGTCCCATAGTAAGTAGGTCTTCGCAGAGACAGAATTACCTTTGGCCTTTGGCTCTGGTGCACAGTAGGCACTCTGTGGTTGCTGGATAGGAGGCGCTCTCTTACATTTCTTTCTCAGTGTGTAACTCTTCTGTTGATATCATTTTATGGCCTTCTGTAACCTCTTTTTTCATAGCTGTCCACAAGTATTGATTAAATCCCAGTTGTTCAGCCCTGGGGGCACATGAGGAAGAATACCAGTGCCTGTCTTATTTGTGAGTTCCTTTTACTGGAGCAATGATCGAAAGAAGACAAGCGCCCACATGTGTAAACAATTCCTGTCTTCAGAGCACGCGGATAGCTCAGGGAGGGGAACTATGAGCAGGTAGTATTTGCATTGGTGTTCTTTATCGCTCCTGGTTTGTACTCATTGTCACTCTGACCCCGAATCTAGTCTCCTTGTGGCTTTCTAGAAAGGGAAATGTCTCTTTCTGAAGTTTCTTCCTAGTTGACACTGATTTCCGTTTGAGCAGAGAGTCTAATGTGTATGCATAATCATTCTTGAACCAGAAGCCTGTTAGACACTCAACATCTAGGCCAAGCATCACCTTTCTTTCTTGCATCCTTTACAGCACCACAGCTCGGCGTTATGTTCCTTCTCTAAACACTGAGGGCCATGTTATGACTTCTGTGAGTGCATTTTCTGTATCTCCTTTATTGCTGGATTTATCTCTGTCCAGCCTCTCTTGCTTGTTTCTGCCAGAGTCAAACATGTGCAGTAAACTGTGAGCTGTAGTTTTGGGTTGACAAACCAGAGTGAGCCTTGTTTGCTGTGTTACAGTGATAATTATAAATCAAGTGGTCATTAAGGACTGAAGGTGCTTTGATAGGAAAACCATGTCAAGTTTCTGTGTGAGAGCAAACATTACGTCGCATGTTTTCAGAATTTTGTTAGTGTTAAAACGGATTTAACTAGAGAATCATTCTGTGGTGAAAGTCAGAAGGCATAAAAATTCAGTTTTAGACTCACTCACCAACCTGTGTCCTGACTTTTGCCACTACATGAGAGTGGAATAAAAGATCCTGGGTTTACCTTCAAGTTGTGAAAGCATGATGCTAGAGTGTGTGCAAACTTTTAAAGCTTAGTTGTCAGGCTTAGGTTTTTAACCTAAGACGTATCTTGGTGGTGCAGTTTATCACAAACTAGGCTTTTAGAAACTGCTTTGATATCTTTGTGCTTGGAGTCTATATTGTATCTAGCCTGACACATGATTGTGATTAGTACTGATTAAGGAGCATTGTAAGATACTATTAAAGAAGCTATATAGAAATTAAATTAAAATCACAATGCAGTTCTTGCCCACTCAGAGTATGGAATTCAGAGAAAATGTTCCTGTGTTTTCTCGCTTGACTATTTTTATTAGATTTTGATTTCATTTAGCAATAATGGGGTAGAAAAGGGAAATGGACCTGCCAGCATGTGCTGATCCTCAGTGTGTAGAAACATGGGTCTAAAATTCAATGCCAGTATTATAATCATGGAATTATTCATAAAAATGTTGCATCTGAGTAAAATATAATCAAGTTGGGGCTGGCATGGTGGTGGCTCAGCAGGAAAAGGCATTTGTTGCTAAGCCCAAGGACCTGAATTCAATCCCCATGACCCCCATGGTGGAAAGAAAGAACTGACTTCTGCAACAAGTTGTCCTTGGATGCGCGCGCGCGCGCGCACACACACACTCTGTGACACATATGCCCACATACACACACTAAATAAACAAATGTAAAAAAGGTAAAGTTTTAATATGAAGTCAAGTAATTAAATTCATGTTGACATACTGAACGATTTTATTTATCCTATGGCCATACAGCAGTGAGTGGTTCAGGTCCTAATGAAATGTTTACTATTTCCTGAGATGAAACTATTTGCCTCTATTGTTTCTTTCTTTCTTTCATTCATTCATTCATTCACTTGCTATGTGATTGTCTGGTTTATGGAGTGATAAAGGCAGTGGTAGCAGTGGTGGTGCACACGCCTTTAATCCCAGCACTCGGGAGGCAGAGGCAAGTGGATTTCTGAATTCGAGGCCAGTCTGGTCTACAGAGTGAGTTCCAGGACAGCCAGGGCTACACAGAGAAACCCTGTCTCAAAAAAACAAAACAAACAAAAAAAAAAAAAACAAAAAAGGCAGCGGTAACTCCTAGCTGGATGCCGTCTAGTTTTGAGCTATTGTCCGCAGTCTGTAATGTAACTGATGTATGGTGGCAGACTACAGTTGGAAAGTAGGAGGAATGCTTGTTTCAGTCAGGCATGGTGTGCTGATTGCATTGTATAAAGTCCTCACTAGGTGTTACTTTGTTTTGATATAAGACCTATTCTGTATTTTTCAAGGAAATTCTTGAAGATTAAGAATATATTTTAGGTAAAATCATTTGGAAATGCAAAGTCCTGCATGCATTTCGGATGTAATAATAACTCAGTATGTATTCATGATGTGTAAGCTTGGCTGGAGGAAACTTTGGAGAGAATTTCCATTACCGTCTCATTTCATGGCTGCACTTTAAGTAATCTTTTAAATTTAGAGAAAATTGGAGCATTCAGTTCTTTGCTTCTGAAATTTATATTGTGGGCTTTCAGTTTAAATTTACCCTTTATAGAACTGGTAACTTTGCATTACTGAATTGTTAACATGTTATATTTAATAAATAACATAATCATAATAATTTGTGTAGTAAAATGATTAAAGCAAGCTGCAGGTTGCAGTGTGACCTACAGATTATTTACAATCCAGGTTACATCTGCAGAGTCTGGAGTTATTTCTGTGGATGTGTAGTCCGTGCCTTCCCTTTTGTATTTGTAATGTATTTTGCTCTCCTCATCATTTTCTGACTGTGCTGGGTTTGAATGCACCTTTAATAAAAATATACAAATTATTTTCCCAGAACTGGCTCATTACCTCATTCGTCTGAACAATTGCTGGGCCATAGAGAGGGTCCCCGGGATTCAATCACATTACTGGATGCTAAGGAATTGCTGAAGTATTTCACCTCAGATGGATTACCAGTCGGAGATCTTCAGCCATTACAGATTCAAAGGGGGTGAGTTGGAAACTTATTATTTGCAATTCATTTCTAAAAGTCCTTTAAAGGTAGCATTGTATTTTTCCCCCTGGAGTTAATTGATGCTCTGTGCTGAGGCAGAAACCACAGGTTCGCCTCCACTGTTTAATACTAGCCTTAATCGCCTTGTGTTTGCATTCTCCAAATGTTCTTCTGGTTTTTGGCCCTGAATGTGAAGAAAAGAAAGATGATGGGGACAGCGGAGTCCATCTCCCACAGAAGTCAGGGCAAGGGTGTCCACTTTGTATACAATGGAATCATGGTGGAATTTGTTCTTCCCTGTGTTTCATTTATTATTCTTTGGAGTGTTTGTGCATGGTGTGGTTCAGGTGAGCCACAATGCACATGCGAATGTCAGAAAACAGCTTTGTGGAGTCCATTCCTCCTGCCACCTCTCTATGAGGCCCAGGTGTTAAACTCAGGTCAGGTAGTTTTGCTTTGCTAAAGCTTTTACCTGCTGAACTGCCCTGCAGGCCTGGAATGTGCATTTTAAGAAGTTAAATTTTGATTTGCAAATATGGGTTTTTAGCCTTTCATCTTATGCATTAGTGTCTATTTTTGCTTTTGTGACTACTTAGCATGATAGTTGTCAGTCATGACTGCTAATGGCAAAAACTATGGCCTTCGAGCTGAAGGAGGTAGAAAACAGTCAAAGTTCTTTTGAAATTATGACCTTAACCGCATACAAACTCAGCATCTGCATAAATACGTTATCCTAAATTTACTACTGAGACAGCACCTACTAAAGTTGCTAGTTAACAAATGCTGGCTGCTCCTGATGTTGCCTACAGTATAAACACAATCGTAGCATCAATTTCTTGTGAAAATTATATAATTTACTTACTTCCCAAAATAATGGGTTTCTAATCCATTATTTTAAAAATCTTTAAAGGACCAAAAGGTTGAATCTCACTTTGATTACTGTGATTTGCTAATTTTGAATTGCATGATGATAAATATTCATCTTAAAGGTAAATTTTGGAAGGGGTTTGAGCTATCTCAGAAATAGAGCATCGTTGCCTTTTGTACAGGTTACTGGGGAGAAGGGTCCACAGCATCACTGACAGCAGGGGGCATTGTGTCATAATGACATATTACTCCTAATGGAATAAAACTGATAGGACTTTGAAGTCGCTTACTTCCTCGTGGCTTTGAGAGGTTAAAAATCCTTTTTAGTAGGAACTAGGGAAAGAAAGCCTCCCACAGATGTTCATCTCTACTTATCACACTGTGGTCCTTGATGGACCAGCCTGACTCCATCTTAAGATTAGAAGCCATCTTATTACAAGGTCAAAATAAGTTCATTCCTGTTTACTGTAAAACCTGGATTTGACCAGGTCTTGACCCGTTTCTAGAATTTGACATGTTCCACACCTTATACCCTGACCTCCACTCTGATAAAATGTTTTGCCAAATAACTTTGAATGCCAAGTTCCTTTGTAATCAAAACCCCTTGAAAAACCCCGAATCTTGCAGTTTTGGGAGCCATATAAACCCTACTGTCTTCTGTGTTCAATGCTGTTTTCTCAAACCCTGCTTTAGGGAGAGAGTACTGTCTGGTAGAAAATAAAGCTTCATGATTTGACCAAGGAATCTGGGTAATGGTCTTTCCTCCCATTTGGTGGTATTAACAGTCCTTTCAGACAGCCCCAGCTGCAGATGAATGTGCTAGAGCAGCCATATTCACTCACTCACCTTCCGTGTACTCTTTTACTGCAGCGCCTTTCAAGTTGCAGTGGAGAGAAGTTGTTACATAAGATGTAATTAGAAAAGATTTCCTTGTATTTTTGCTTTGAAATTGTCTTATTATATACCTCAGGCGGACCTCAGCCTCACTAGACATGTGGCCCAAGTTAACTGTGAACTTGCAGTCTTTCTGCTCCTGCCTCCCAAATGTTGAGGTTACAGGCACATGCCACTTCACCCAACTCTTAGAAAACAATTGATGGATCTTTGCCATCAGGAAAGAAGGGCATTATCACTGCATCTTCACTTAACACAGTGGTTTTTAACCTGTGACTTGTCACCCCTTTGGAGTCTAAAGACCCTTTCACAGGGGGTCGCATAAGATAATCAGAAAACATAGATATTTAACATTATGATTTATAACAGCAAAATTACAGTTATGAGGTAGATATAGAAGTAATTGTATTGTTGGGGTTACCATGACAATGAAGGACTGTAGTAGAAGGTCGCAGTGTTAGGAAAGTTGAGAACTACTGACCGAACATGACTGTTAAAAGCTGAGCTGACCTGGCTGCTCTCACCTGGGCAAGGCACCACGGGTGCTGTGTTACATTAAACAAAGGGACAACCCTGAGCCTTACAGTGCACCAAGGGAATAAGAAACATTAACAAACGTTATTTGTTACAGTTCTCTTAGAAAAACTGAGACAAAAACTGAGGAATTAAATAAAAATAATGCACCGGGAAGGGTTGAACCAAATGATGAAAAGGGTAAAACGTGGACTACTTAAGAGTCCTGTTTTGAGGCAGCGGAAGGTGGGCTCCAGACGCAGGGAATGAGGAAAAGCTGGGAGGTAAGAGCCTGCCTGCTTCCACCTGTGGCCAGAAACCCCGCCTGGGCCAACAGGCCTCTCCATATACAAGTAGCTCAGGGAGAAAGCTACCCGCCCACTTGTGCTGAGGAGCCAGGAACAGGAGGACTCCAGATGCAGGGTCTGAAGAACAGCTGGAAGAGAGAACTGGTCTCCCAGGAATATTGACATCTGAGCTTGAAGGAAAGACAAGCCACAGTCAGAGAGAGAAAGACCAGCTAACTCCAGAGATAGCCAGATGGCAAAAGGCAAGGGCAAGAACACAAGGAACAGAAACCAAGACTACTTGGCTTCAGCTGAACCCAGCTCTCCCACCACAGCCAGCCCTGGATACCCCAACACACCAGAAAAGGAAGACTCAGACTTAAAATCACTTATCAAGAGGATGATAGAAGATTTTAAGAAGGAAATAAATAACTCCCTTAAAGAAATGCAAGAGAACACAGATAAACAACTGGAAGCCCTTAAAGAGGACACACAAAAATCCCTTGAAGGATTACAGGAAAACACAATCAAACGGGCAGAAATACAGGAAAACACACTCAATCAAATGAACAAAACCATTCAGGAATTAAAAATAGAAATAGAAACAATAAAGAAATCACAAAGGGAGAAAACCCTGGAGTTAGAGATCATAGGAAAGAAATCAGGAGTCATAGATGCAAGCATCGCCAACAGAATACAAGAGATGGAAGAGAGAATCTCAGGTGCAGAAGATACCATAGAAAACATGGACACAACAGTCAAAGAAAATGCAAAATGCAAAAAGCTCCTAACCCAAAACACCCAAGATATCTGGGATGCAATGAGAAGACAGAACCTGAGGATAATAAGTATAGAAGAGAGTGAAGACTCCCAACTTAAAGGACCAGTAAATATCTTCAATAAAATTATAGAAGAAAACTTCCCTAACCTAAAGAAAGAGATGAACATAAATATACAAGAAGCCTACAGAACTCCAAATAGACTGGACCAGAAAAGAAATTCCTCCCATCACATTATAGTCAAAACACCAAATACACAAAACAAGGAAAGAATATTAAAAGCAGTAAGGGAAAAGGGGCAAGTAACATATAAAGGCAGACCTATCAGAATTACACCAGATTTCTCACCAGAGACTATGAAAGCTAGAAGATCCTGGGCAGAGCTCATACAGACTCTAAAAGAACACACATGCCAGCCTAGGCTGCTATACCCAGCAAAACTCTCAATAATCATAGAGGGTGAAACCAAAATATTCTTTGACAAATCCAAATTTGCACAGTATGTTTCCTCAAACCCAGCCCTACAAAGAATAATACATGGGAAATGCCATGTATGGGAAACAGAAGGAACACTACCCAATTCATTCTGTGAGGCCACAGTTACACTGATACCAAAGCCCCAGAAAGACCCAACAATAAAAGAAAACTTCAGACCGATTTCCCTTATGAATATCGATGCAAAAATACTCAATAAAATTCTTGCAAAACGAATCCAAGAACACATCAAGACAATCATTCATCATGATCAAGTAGGCTTCATCTCAGGGATGCAGGGATGGTTCAATATCCGGAAATCCATTAATGTAATCCACTACATAAACTCAAAGAAAAAAACCACATGGTCATCTCGTTAGATGCTGAAAAAGCATTTGACAAAATTCAATATCCCTTCATGATAAAAGTCTTGGAAAGATCAGGAATTCAAGGAGCATACCTAAACTTAGTAAAAGCAATATACAGCAAACCAGTGACCAACATCAAACTAAATGGTGAGAAACTTGAAGCAATCCCACTAAAATCAGGGACTAGACAAGGCTGCCCTCTCTCTCCCTATCTATTCAACATAGTACTTGAAGTTCTAGCTAGAACAATCAGGCAACAAAAGGAAATCAAAGGGATACAAATTGGAAAGGAAGAAATCAAAATATCACTATTTGCAGATGATATGATGATATACTTAAGTGACCTGAAAAACTCCACCAGAGATCTGCTACAGCTGATAAACACCTTCAGCAAAGTGGCTGGATACAAAATTAACTCAAGCAAATCAGTAGCCTTCCTATACTCGAAGGATAAACAGGCTGAGAAAGAAATTAGGGAAATGACACCCTTCACAGTAGTCACAAACAATATAAAATATCTTGGTGTGACTCTAACCAAACAAGTGAAAGATCTGTATGACAAGAACTTCAAGTCTCTGAAGAGAGAAATCGAAGACCTCAGAAGATGGAAAGATCTCCCATGCTCATGGATCAGCAGGATTAACATAGTTAAAATGGCCATCCTGCTGAAAGCAATATACAGATTCAATGCTATCCCCATCAAAATCCCAACTCAATTCTTTGTAGACCTAGAAAGAGCAATTCTCAAATTCATATGGAATAACAAAAAACCCAGAATAGCAAAAACTGTCCTCAACAATAAAAGGTCTTCTGGGGGAATCAGCCTCCCTGACCTCAAGCTGTACTACAGAGCAGTAGTGATAAAAACTGCATGGTATTGGTACAGTGACAGGCAGGCTGATCAATGGAATAGAATCGAAGACCCAGAAATGAATCCACACACATATGGTCACTTGATCTTCGACAAAGGAGCTAAAACCATACAGTGGAAAAAAGACAGCATCTTCAACAAATGGTGCTGGATCAACTGGCGGTCTACATGTAGAAGATTGCGAATTGATCCATTCCTATTTCTCTGCTCAAAGCTCAAGTCCAAGTGGATCATGGACCTTCACATAAAACCAGATACACTGAATCTAATAGAAGAGAAAATAGGGAAGAGTCTCGAACACTTGTGCACAGGGGAAATGTTGTTGAACAGAACACCAGTAGCTTGTGCTCTAAGGGCAAGAATTGACAGATGGGACCTCATAAAATTACAAAGCTTCTGTAAGGCAAAGGACACTGTAATTAGGGCAAAACAGCAACCTACAGATTGGGAAAAGATCTTTACCAATCCTACATCTGATAGAGGGCTAATATCCAATGTATACAAAGAACTCAAGAAGCTAGACTCCAGAGATCCAAATAACCCTATCAAAAAATGGGGAACAGAGCTAAACAGAATTCTCAACTGAGGAAACTTGAATGGCCGAGAAGCACCTAAAGAAATGTTCAACATCCTTAGTCATCAGGGAAATGCAAATCAAAACAACCCTGAGATTCCACCTCATACCAGTCAGAATGGCTAAGATCAAAAACTCAGGTGACAGCAGATGTTGGCAAGGATGTGCAGAAAGAGGAACACTCCTCCATTGCTGGTGGAAATGCAAGTTGATACAACCTCTCTGGAAATCAGTTTGGCGGACCCTCAGAAAATTGGACATAATACTACCTGAGGACCCAGCTATTCCACTCCTGGGCATATACCCAGAAGATGCTCCAACATGTAATAAAGACAAATGTTCCACTATCTTCATAGCAGCCATATTTATAATAGCCAGAAGCTGGAAACAACCCAGATGTCCCTCCACAGAGGAATGGATATAGAAAATGTGGTACATTTACACAATGGAATACTACTCAGCTATTAAAAACAATGACTTCATGAAATTCGTAGACAAATGGATGGATCTTGAAAACATCATTCTGAGCCAGGTAATGCAGTCACAAAAGAATGGACATGGTATGTACTCACTGTTAAGAGGTTATTAGCCTAAAAGTTTGAAATACCCAAGAGTCACTTCGCAGTAACAGTAGTACTTAGTAGGAGGTCCCAGATGGAGGGCTTGGAGAAAGGACTGAAGGAGCTCAGGGAGTCTGCAGCCCCAGGGAGGTAGCAACACTGGCAACTGGCCTGATCCCCCATACTTCTGGAGACCGATCCACCAACTAAAGAATTTACATGGAGGGACCCATAGTGCTGGCCACAAAGACTGCAGAGGAGGGTCTTGTTACCGGTCAGGGGGAGGAGATGCCCTTGGGCCTGAGGGTGTTAGATCCCCCAGTATAGGAGAATGTCAAGGAGGGAAGATGAGAATGGGTGGGGGGTGGGATGGGGAGGTGGGTTGGAGAATATCCCCATTGAGGCAGGGGGAGGGCGGAGGGAATGGGGAGGTTCCAAAGGGGAGATCTGGAAAGGGGGAAACATTTGAAATGTAAAGAAAATATGAAAAAAAAAAAAAAGAGTCCTGTTTTACAGATATTCATTTGAAGGGTCCCTCCTCAAAATAATGAGGTCATTGCAATTTACTAATGATACTCTTGGTAAAACACCTTCAGCAGCAGTATTAGCATATGATGCTTTTTGTTTGTTTTGTTTTGGGATTCATTAATTGGTCCATGTCTGATATCTTAAGTACTAATTTCAAATGCTTGTTAAGTTCTGGACGTCTTTGAGCAGATGCACTATTTGCTTTTCTGGGTTTACCTACCTTTCCATAGTACATCTTGTTTCCAGCTCCTCATGCAAGCCTCTGTTCACCCTGCACTTCACTATGTAAAGACCGACTCACTTGTAGACTTTGCCCATTTCCATGGACCTAATTCTGAGTTTCAGGACTAGGACTGACCGTTAGACCAGTGGGTGGTAACTCATCAGGAAAGGGAGGGTCACAGGATAACCCAGTGACCTTCATCTGACTGCAGCAGCCTCTCTAGATTCACAGTAGCCCCATAGGCTACTAAGGGTCAGAGTGATACATTTTTAGGAATAATGTTACTTCCTGAATTTACAATACAAATCATTTTTCTTTCTTGATTTACTTAGTCTCATAGTTTTGGTCAGTGAGTGCCATCCCATCATAATTTTTAAAATGGAGGCACAGAAAGCAAATGGGGAAAGGGCACGGACTTAGCCTGTCTCGTTGCCCCTTTTTGCCTTTTCAGGATCCGTTAATGCCCTCCACCTAGCAGGCTCTCATTCTCTCTCCCAGCACTGCCTGGAACGCACTACCCAGCCCAGGCTGGCCTAGAACTCAAGGTGCTCCTCTCATCTCCACCTCCTAGGTGCTGGGAAATTGCAGGCCTACACCATCGCAGGTACCTTGACTTGTATGCTTCATGTTTTAGTTAGGGTTTCTATGGCCGTGATAAATTACTGACTGAAAGCAACTTGGCTTACACTTCTGCAAAGTCCATTGTGAAGGAACTCAGGGCAGGAACCTGAGACAGGAACTGAAGCAGAAACCATGGAGTGCTACTTACTGGCTTCCTCCCCATGGAGCCTGTATTCTTATACCCTCCAGGACTTGCCAGAGGTGGCACTGCCCACAGTCAGTGGGCCCTCCTGTATCTAAATCATCACTCAAGAAAATGCCCTGCATGCTTGCTCACAGCCCTATCCATTAGAGATATTTTCTCAGTTGAGGTTTCTGATTTCCCAGCGACTCTAGCTCATGTCAAATTGACAAAAAACAAAAACAAAAGCAAACAAAACACCTCATGTAAGGAAAAAAGTCAGATTTGTCCCCTTAAAACTTTAACTTTTTCTGTCACATAGGAAACCTTGAACACAAATGACACCCTTTTCATTCCAGGGAAAAGCCTTTTGTTCTGACACCAGAGCTTAGTCCTGGAAAACTTCAGGTCTTACCATTTGCAAAAGCCTCGGAATGCCATTACCACGGAATTGAGTAAGTTTTTATTTACACTTTTGTGTATTGTTGCTGCAGCTGCTTTGCTATGAGTGTGGACTGCATGTGAAATAAAATGGTGTAAATTGATACAGACACCAAACAAGTATGTGCTCAAACCAGTACATAATGCATATACTACTAAAGAAAAATTAGTTGGTTATTAATTTGTTTTGGTTCATTTAACTCTGTTTTTTAGTTATGCAGTATTTTTGTCAAAATTTCTTCAGTCATCCATTATTAGTATGTATTTTCTCTGTGAGTCACATTAAGGTTCCCTGGTCACTAATTACACTGTAATTGCTTAGAAACAAGTAGATGAGATGAACTCTGAATGTAAACATGTTATGTGTACATCATTATACCATTTCAGTTAACTCTGATATTCACCTCACTTTTCCGGGTCCTTGTCCTCGTCCCCCTCCCTCTAAACTCCTTCCCCTCAACAAACTCCCTGCCCACAGCCCTGTGACTCTCTTACCTTTCTGTGTGTTGTGTTGCCATTAAGTTGAATTAGTGTTGCGTACATAAGTATTTATAGCAGATAAGAGGAACTTCTCAGTGGCTACACCACGGAAGAAAATACCCCCCATCTCCACAGCTCCTAAGCACCACTAAGTAAAGTTGCTCCTCAGGGAGGGTAGAACCTGTCCTGAGTCCATGATGGAACACTGATAGGCCCAGTCTTATGCAGCTCTTGTGCTGGTGGCCACGGCTTCATGAATGGTCATGTGATATCTGGAAGACACATTTCCCAGCGCTTCTCCCTGGGCTCCAGCTCTGACAGTCCTTCCTCCACTTGCATGATACTCCATGGCCTGGGTATGCTGCAAAGGGCCGGCCTAGGGCTGAGCATTAAGCAGTTGGTTTTTCTTAGCACTCTGAGCAGTTATGAGTCTGTTAACCATTGCCTCTAACACACAGAGGCATCTCCTAGGAAGGCTGGAAGCAGTACTGATCTGTGGGTGCAAACATAAGTGTTGAGTGCCCTTTGACAGCACAGATATTTTGCAAAACATTAGTAATAGGTTCCTTCTGGGATCTATGACCTCTGCAGCCATTTTTTCTTTTAATTTACTCTTTGATAATTCCATACGTTCATATGATGTATCTTGATAATATTACTCCCCCCAACCCCCTTACTGGAGCTGCCCTAACCAGTTCATAGAGAGACGCCTTATATCTGGCATGGGATTTTCATTAATTACCTTTGTCTTCTGGGAGCAGAATTATCCATGAATACAGCGTACTTACATTCAAACTCTTTTTAAAGTTTTTACTTGGTTTACAAAGTAGTGGGTTTCTGTATAGCTTTTCAGCCACCCTTAGTTTTGGTTAGCAGCTCCCTCCATTGCTCCACCCCTTCTCTCCCACCCCACCCCTTCTCTCCCACCCCTTCTCTCCCACCCCACCCCTTCTCTCCCACCCCTTCTCTCCCACCCCAACCCCTCTCTCCCACCCCACCCCTTCTCTCCCATCTCCACCCACACCTCCCCTGTGATCACTTCCCTAACCTCCATATTACACTCTCTTCTTTGTTGGTGCCTGCTTCCAGTCTTACGTTTCAGAAGCACATTCCTGGCTTTATTTGGCTTCAGTTTTTCTTAGTGTTTATACCTCTGACAACACGGTTTTTAATGTCTCCATACAAAACTGTTTGCTATGAAAATGGGGATGCACCTCCCCTTTTCCTCATTGATTTGATAGCTATTTATTTATTTATGTTTCATTTATTGTTGTGAGGTGTGGGGTGTGTGTGTGTGTGTGTGTGTGTGTGTGTGTGTGTGACTGTGCATGGATATATAAAGGCCAGAGTTGGACATAGGATTTCTTCCTGTGTTGCTCTCTGCCTTATTCCCTTCAGGATCGCTCACTGAACCCAGAGCTCAGTGATTTTTATCCAAGCTGGATGCCAGCAATGCTCTAGCAATCTTGTTTCCCTGTTTCCTCCCTTCTAGAGCTGGGGTTACAGGAATACGCTGCCATCCTCAGCTGTGTGTGCTGGACTCAGGTCCTTGTGAATGCCTAGCAAGCTCTGTTACCTCCTGAACTATCTCCTAACTGCCTTTCTCTCTCTCTCTCTCTCTCTCTCTCTCTCTCTCTCTCTCCAAGGTCTCATTATATAGCCCAGGCCAGCTTGGATTTGCTATGTAGACCAGGCTGATCTCACAGAGATCCGCCTGCCACTACCTCCCTAGTGTAGAGAGTAAAAGTGTGCACCCTCATGCCCAGCACCGATGCTTTTAAATATAAATTCTTTATAAATATAATATTCCTTATATTATGACCTATAAAGTTCTGTCTCCCTAATTTTGATAGGTTTTGGGCCTTCTACTCTATTTTTAGTATTTTACTTAGTATTCATGAATGCATATGTAATTATCCTAATCTACTAAAGAGACTTAAGTGGGAATTCTAGATAGTTTGCATGTAACTCACATCTGAGAGTTGAAACCAGTAAGCCCCGTTTATATTCTCAGGGACTGAGTATCTGTGCTGAGCAAAAGCAGTGTGTCTGCCTTGCTGCACCGACAGACGGCCCAGACACAGGTGCTTTAGCTTCTTTGCCCTAGAAGCTCGTGGAAGCACTGCTTTGAAGAAACTTAATATTTGCTTCCTAATAGCTGGCTGGCGTGCCTGTCGTATGACTGCATGGTAGATTGTGTCCACAAGTAATTTAGCTTTGTTTATCTTGTGCTTCATCTCCCTATTTTCTCTTGTTTTAATTTAATATACAAAGATATTAATGGTACATCTGGATTTATAAACAACATGTTCTTCATGTTCATTTATTAAAATATTAATGAACACTTGTTTGTGCATTACTGTCTTATACTCTTATGGTGTTTTCTTTACAGTATCATGAGATGTATTTATTGTGGTCTTACTGGCCTAGTTTGGGTTACTACTGCTGTGATGAAACACCATGACCAAAACCAAGTTAGGGAGGAGAGGAAAGGCTGCATTTGGTTCTGCTTCCACATCCATCTCTGAAGGGAGTGAGGACAGGAACTCACATGGGCGAGAGTCTAAGGGTGCTGTTCACTGGCTTGCTCACCCTGATTTCTTACAGAACTCAGGGCAATCTGCCCAGGGGTAGCCCCACCTGAGAATCTAAGAGTGATGTTTACTGGCTTGCTCACCCTGGTTTCTTATGGAACCCAGGGCAATCTGCCCAGGGGTAGCCCCACCCATATGGGCCCTCCTGCATCACTCACTTTAAGAACTGATCTACAGGCTTGCCTATAGCTCCATCTTCTGGAGGCATTTTCTTAATTGAAGTTTTCTCCTCTCAGATGACTTTAGCTGTGTCAAGTTGACATAAAACTAGCCAGCACAGGACTCATAAAGCATTTAGCTATTCTTATGTAGAAAATATGAAACTGTTAATCATTTGTCCAACAATAAATATTTCCCTGACATCAGATATATACCTTGTACTCTTTTTCTCTCCTTTACCATGTCACTTTGTCTTAAAGGGCATTTTAATGGCAGTGCAGGGAGCATGTGCACTGAACATAACTCAGTTGAAGGACATTGGGAGTACTAGGATTATAGACTGTTAAAAGTCCGTATCTTAGAAACAAAACACTATAGGACAAAAATACCCTTAGAATCTTGGGATATTTTTCTCTCCAAACAGTTCAAGATATGGGCTCATCAGATATTGCATTGCTTCTTGCCCAGAGTCTTTGCACAAATTCATGGTTCTTAATTTTACTGTATATTTTCTTTATATCCCCGGACAGAGTAACCTCAGGGTTATTGCTGGTTTTTGTTCTTTTTGTTTTTGTTTTTGTTTTTGTTTTGTTTTTTAAACAAAATAAACTAAACCAAAGGCTGTAGAAAGAATCAATTATCGAGATCTGTGATCTAAACCCACTCTTTTGCCTGTCAGTCCTCTGACTGAAGCACTGATTTCTCGTAGTTCAAGTTTAGACCAGGGTTCCTCCAGTCTACACTACAACATTTTAGGATCACCGAAGCGGTGTTGAATTTCAGCTGTATACATAAGATATGCAAATCCATGTTATTGCATATCTGCCGAGTGAAGTGATTACTAGTCAGGCTAACATAGCCACACCTCACACAGTTACTTCTTTTTGTCATGTGTAAAAAGCACTGAAAGTCTAATGCTAGGAAATTTGCAGAATAGAACACAGGGTTTCTTCACGCTGTACCTTAGAGCTCTAGATTTATTCATCTACAGGACTCAGTCATTTTGGACTCTTGGACTGACACCACTGCCCCTCGCCTAACAGTGACCTTTATTCTGCCAACTGTTCTGTGTATTCTCTTTTTGTCTTAGAATCATCTTTAAACCCTTTTTGGAAGTTGTCGGTGTCTAAGTTAGTGTGCGTGGTGTATATATTCAAGTTTCCAGTGGGTTATAAGATCTAGCCATGTGTTGACTAGAGCAAGATGGTCCTTCTTCCTTAACCTAAGGAAGCTACACTAGTAACTAAATGGTTACTCAGGCTCTGTAGTCACCAACTGCAGCTTACCTTCTGATCATGCTACACGTGACTGGTGTGTTGTAAGGTGCACTGTGGTAGAAGATAAGTCGGGATGGTGGAGGCAGCCTTGTCCATTTGGTAGCTGTTGCATGTTTTGAAGTCTGACCCTAGTTCACCACTAACAAATAATCCTGATAGGACCTCCTTCCACAAGTTGTACAATTCACATTTTACACATTAGGCAGCAGAAGCATAAAATAGTCGGCCCAAATTCACATAGCTAATAGGTAAAGGAACCAGGACTTAAATCCATATAAATGTATGGTCTGTAATCTTTGAAATCAAAGATGTCTCCTGAGGGAAAAATAAAGTCTGAGAGCCTCATTGGGCTGTCGGGTGTTTAAGAAATGATGCATTCCTTGGGAGACAAATTCTAGTATTAGGGACCATGTTAGATTATTTTTACAGGTGGGAAGGACAGATGACAGAGAAAAGTTTGTGTCGATTCTACTTGGACCATCATTCCTGGTGACGTCATTTGTGGTCCTTGAGGCAGTTACGGAAAGGCGAAGAGGTGGAGACCTTTGCAAGGTCATCAGTGCTTTCCAGTGGTGCTTACTTGTGGTGCTTGGTATGGGATTTTGAGTCCAGAAGCAGTTGCACAGCTAATACGTCATTGATTCACTGGGTTAGGTTGAACCAGAACCCAGATATACAGGCAGCCAACATGTTTTAAAGAAAATCTGTAACTTGGGTGACCAGTGGATTTCAGTTTCGAATACCCTTATACCTATAAATCTTAATCTTTGCATTGACAGTAAACTTGCCGTTTCCAGCAGAGTCAGCATTTCCCATAGTTGCATCTCTGTCATGCTGAGAAGTCAGGGGTGGCTAGAGTTATAAGAAATATTAAAACAGCAGCCATGCTAGTTTGGACATAATCCAAAGGATGAACTGAATCTGTTGCCACAGAAGTGCAGTTGAAGAGGAATTAGATTGTACTTCACATTTGTAAATCTTTCTGTCAAATAACAGACTAGGAAAAAAAATGTGAGCTGCTGAGAAGTAGGCCATTCAGCCAACTTTCCAACAATTGTTAGGAAACTAGGTAAGTTTTGAGACAGTGTCTGGCTGTTTTTGTTTAGAAAGAGGAAAAGATTCCATTGTTCTCCTGGATGTTTGATTTTAATGCTCTTTCCTCATTTTAGATATTGCCTGGATGACCAAAAAGCTTTAGAGAGAGATGGGGGATTTTCTGAACTTCAGTCTCGCCTTATTCGTTATGAGACCCAGACCACCTGCACCAGAGACAGTTTTCCAGTCCCCACCGTACTGAGCCCTCTTCCGTCCCCTGCAGTTCTGTCCGAGCCTCAGAGTGTCCCTGAAGGAGAAGCACTGCAAGGCGAACTCCGAACTGAAGTTTCTGGATTGAAACGGAGATCTAAAGACCCCAGTTGCCTTTACCCCCAGAAAAGGTGACCTGTCAAGTCCACAGGAACAGTCTCTCCAGAGAAGTACTTTGTTCTCTGGAGGATTGCTTTTCATGTCTGCCTTGCATTTTTACGCTACTTTCTGCATAGGGCCTTAGATAGATTCCTTCATACTAGGAAGTTTGTTTGTATTTTGAGTACTCAACTGGCTTTGCTTATAAGGTATCAAAAGAAATGACTTGGGAAAACAAAGAGCTTTTGTTTTCTGTGCTAATGCACAGCTCGTTAGCACAGTGGGAGTGTAAAGCTGTCAAGTCAAGAGTTCTAGAGGTGTCACCAGGAGGTGAAGGCTCAGCTGCCCTTTGAAGATGATATCTGAGGGTGGAATTTCATGTTAACTCTCTCTCTGCTCCTTCAGTTTGCATTGGCCTTCCACCAAGAGGCTTCATGGGCCTCATTTAAAACCACTGGTTACATGTAAATAAAGCTTTAAAGTGTACATTATTAGTACATTCTAGGAACTTGTCAAGACACTTTGCTTTGCTAGCTAAATAGTCCAAATCTACTAGAATTTAGATGTTGATAAAAGAATTACTGAATTTATAGACCTTTAGACCATGTGTTAGATTTAGGCCCTGGGCATATAAAATCTGCTGTAAGTTCTGGCTATACTTAAGCCTTTAAAAAATAACCATAAAACTTGTCGAAATTAAACTTTGAAGACTTTTGCATAGGTGAACATGCTGTTTCCTGCTAGGAAATAGCTAAATGATTTGTATGACAACTTTGTTAGTTCATGGCATTTTTTAATGTCTGAGTAAGTTGCAAAGCCATAAAAAGGTTTATATTTCGGAAGAGTGCTCTGTATACCGTATAGTGCACTGTAGCCTGAGAGGAGCAGAAGGATAGTTCTGTTGCCTATTTTCAAAAAGGAAAACATTCCCAGGTCATGGTGGAAGCAAACCTAAGTGACTTAGAAAAGCTGAAAGAAGAAACTGTTTTGTCCGGCTCGTATTGGTTTGGACTTGCTCATTTTGCACAGGTAGTTACAGAGGTATCACACGGGTTTGTGGGTTTTCCTACAGTTCCTTACTGAAAGGCATGAGTGCTGAATAGGGTGTTACATGTATGTAATAGAGGTGTCCTGATATTGCTTATTGCTTTCCCTGGAGCTGGAATTCTGGGTATCACGTGCCTTCTCTTTTAAGCACTGCCCTAGCTACTTTTCTGTTGTTCTGATAAAATACCCTGACAGAAGCAATGTCAAAGAGAAAAGGCTTATTCCACTTCACAGTTGAGGTCTACAGTCCTTCATGGCAGGGGAAGTCACTGTGGTAAGATCGTGAAGCAGTCACTTATCATGTGCACAAGCAGAAGCGGAGAACAATCCATGCACATTGCTGCTCAGCTCCCGTACACAGTCCAGTATCCCCTGGAGAGACCGAGAGAAGGGCCCTCCCACAGTAAGATGGGTCTTTCTACATTGATCAGTGCAGTCATGAAAACCCACTACACGCATGCTCAGAGGCCATCTCTCAGGAGAGTCTAGATTCTGTTAAGTTGACAGCACTATCACAGTGCATAAGCTTCAGAACTAAAGCAACAGCTTCATTGTTTGGTGTTGGTTATTTTATGCAAATTAGCAAGAGATTTCGTTTTCTTGGATTTGTGTTTAAATGAAAATAGTCGTAACATTTAAAGTGAAAAGTAGGCTCCATTGTTGATTCATGTGTGCTTTTTCCCTCCTTACAGAATGACAAAATCAGAAAGTTCTGATTGTTTGCTTTCTCAAACAAGTTACAGTAGTAATCATTACCATCCCGTGGGGCCATCCAGGAAGCCTCAGGCAGAGCGCTCCATGTCAGTGCTTCCTATTCCTGGTCAGGAAGCTTCCAAGGTTACCACGAAGAGCAGTTCAGGACAGAAACGAGTGCACGAGTCAAAAACATCAAAGCAAATTAAGGAATCACGATCCCAGAAACACACACGGGTAAAGACTTACGCTATCTCACTTCTGCAGGCAAAGAGACGTCATTGTGTAAATCTTTTTAAAAACGTATGCCTAATGGTTTCATGAAGAATAAAATAACATCCAGAACTTAAACTCTGATATCAGATGCTAGAGGATGGTGAAGGCTGGGGCTCCCAGGCCTTGAAGCCATAAGTTCAGTAGACAGTGCAGCTAGGAAAGAAGGTCCATGAAAAGAAAGTGGGAAGGGGGTTTAAGGGACACAAATTAGACAGAAATTGATTATTTATTGTAAAAGTTGGCATGTCAGTGCGTGAAAACAGGAACGTTATAAAGGTACCCTCTGGTTTTCCGTGTTTGAAATCTTTCTTCTAAAGGAGATTTCCCTGCTGTGTATAACTTGGGTTTCAATTCCTTTCTCCAGTTACACTGGGCATTTCCTGCTGAACCTGCATCCTGAGACATGGATGAACATGTAGATGTTACAGGCTGCTTTTTTCTCAAGTGTTTTTATCTTTAGTATAGGAAAATGACTGTATAATTCCCAATTCGTTTATCATCAAAATTGAAATAGTTGTGCCATTTCTGAGAAATATCAGCCAGGTGTTCCTTTCTGTTGAAGATGCTGAAGGAGGTGGTAACAGAAACTCTGAAGAGGCACCACATCACTGAGGCCCATGAGAGCTTTGCTGCCTGCAGCCAAAGACTCTTTGACATCTCCAAGTTCTACCTAAAGGTGTGGTGTCTTTTTATGATTGGGTTTATTTCATGTTCTAATGTCTCTGTTAGATGTGTGCAAATAGGTTTTGTATTATCTGTGTACACTTGCTGCCAGGCTGCTTTAAGCGGAGACAATAATATGCAATGCAGTTGCTTTACATTGGCTTTATTTGACGTTAGCCTTGTGTATAGCAAGCTGCTTCCAGCAGAGGCCTTAGTGTTTTCCTAACAGGCCTTTGACTAAGGCAGAGTTTTAGCACTGATTGGTAATTTTTTATACTTAAGCTATATGAAGCTCAATGGTGAGTATAGTATTTTATTTCAAAAAGTAATGAAGAGGGAGCTATTACTTTTGGCCAGATGAAAGGAGTCAGATGGGGTGAGGGCTGCTCAGGTGATAAGTTTCCTTATCTTCCTTTCAAATCATGTGTTGTTGTGTGTTGTGAATGTGTGGTATATTGTGTATGCATTCATAGGCCAAAGATGAAAAGCAAGACAGAGTCTCTCACTAATCTGGAATCTTGCCATTTTGACTATCATAGCTAGATGCTGAACTCCCAGGATCTTCCTGTCTCTACCTCCTAACTCTGAGGTTAGAGGAATACACAGCCATGCTTGGTCTTTTCCATCTGTGCTGAAGATTTGAACTCAGGTCCTTGTGCTTACACAATAGGCATTCTTTCCCACTGAGCTTCTTCCAGCTGTTGGATGACAGTTGGATGTCAGCTTTCTGAAACGCGGGTGCTATTTGATCTTCTCTGCCTGAGCCTTAACTAGCAAGCAGAAGTAGGTCTTGGGGAAAAATTACAGGATTGATACTGCATTCAGTGCCCTCTTTTAAGTCTGCTTAAGATGGGCAGCATCACTACAAAAAGCAAGTGGAGAAAGGTGAGAAAAAAACTATACAAATATATTCTGTTGCATATTTTAAAAAGCACATGACAGCACACGCAGAGCAAATGAAGTTATAAGAAGCCTACCTTGTTTCTACATGGAATACCAGTAAGGCTGATGCTGCTTCAGCCAGCAGAAGCCAGAGGAGGTTCAGGAACTAAACAAAACACAGAGTGAATGACCTTCTTCCACAGTGATGACTACAGGGCCTTTGAACAGTTCTGTGCCCACATCTCTGACAGTAAAGTCTCCAGTGCCAAGGAAATGATGGGGGTGGCAGTGAGAAGCCAGCTGGTCATCTGGTCCCCTTCCTTGTAAAGCCACCAAACTAAGCACTCAAGGCTCCCATATTTTCAGTGTCTCTCTTCTACATAGAAGAGGTCAACCAAGGACTAGCAGACTGTGTGGATAACTTCTGACTCAAGTGAAGCCAAAATGTAAAGAGAACTCTGAAAGGGTAAAAAGTGGGAGAAAAGTTATAAACTCTAGAATTCGCCCAGAAATAAAACTAGAACTACATGTTGTCACCAAAACCACACACAGAATAAAAAGGCTCCTTTTAATTAAAGGTGTGAGAAAACCAATTTAATAGAATCGCTGAACAGCTGAGCTGGAAATTTTTTACAAGTAGTAAGAAAGAAACAAGAAGAACTCTAGAAAGAG
Organism: Rhynchomys soricoides; assembly: GCA_019843965.1. Classification (NCBI taxonomy): domain Eukaryota; kingdom Metazoa; phylum Chordata; class Mammalia; order Rodentia; family Muridae; genus Rhynchomys; species Rhynchomys soricoides. The sequence continues at coordinate 5,217,795 of JADRCH010000007.1, read as the reverse complement.
AAAGTAGAGGCTAGACCCAGAAGACCCTCTACTGATACTAGGAGCTTCGAAGACAGACCACAGGAGGAAGATCGTCAAAAATAAGGCAAAGCTTTCATTGGGGATTCACTCCCCTCCTGATACTCTAGTTTCTTTGAGGCTGTTGCCAATGTACATGTGTCCATGATCTCTTGTGTGTTTACTGTTGAGATCTAGAAAAGCTACTAATTTGGACAAGGAGATTCCATATCCTGCCACGTTGTTGAATTTGTTGTTCCTAGAAGTTTTCCCATAGAATTTCTGGAATCTCTTCTGTATGATATGCCATCTGCAGTCAGGGATCCTTTGACTGATCTTGTCTCCTTGCATCCCTTTAGTCCCCTTCTCTTTCCTTATTGCTCTGGCTGTGTCTTCCAATACAGTCTTGAACAGGAGTGTGGATAATGGATCACCCTGTCTCGTTCCCGAGTTCTGTGGGGTTGCTGCAAGTTTTTCTTCATTTAGGATGATGTTGCTGTGAGCTTCTTTTATATTGAAGCTTCTATTATGTTGAAGTATGTTCCCTCTACCCTACTTTCTCTAGGACTTTTATCATGAAGGCATGTTAGATTTTGTCAGATGATTTTATTTTTCTGTATCTTTTGTCTTTAAGTCCATGTCTTAGGGTTTCTATTCCTCCACAAACATCATGACCAAGAAGCAAGTTGGGGAGGAAAGGGTTTATTCAGTTTACTCTTCCATGCTGCTGTTCATCACTAATGGAAGTCAGGGCTGGAACTCAAGCAGGTCAGGAAGCAGGAGCTGATGCAGAGGCCATGGAGGGATGTTTCGTACTGGCTTGCTTCCCCTGGCTTGCTCAACTGGCTTTCTTATAGAGCCCAAGACTACCAGCCCACAGATGGTACCACTCACAAGGGGCCCTCTCTCCTGATCACTAATTGAGAAAAGGCCTTACAGCTGCATCTCATGGAGGCATTTTCTCAGTGGAAGCTCCTTTCTCTGTGATAACTCCAGCTTGTGTCAAGTTGACACAAAACCAGCCAATACAGTCCATGTATGTACTGTCACCTTTATTCCTGGTGGATAATATTCTTGATGTATGTCTGTATTGGAGTTGCAGGCATTTAGTGAGTATTTGCGAATCTACGTTCCTCAGGGAGATTGACCAGTACTTCTCCTTGTTGTGTCGTTGCCTGGTTGGGTATCAGAGAGAGATGAGCTTCATTGAAGGAGTTGGAGAATGATCTTTGTTAATGTTTTTTTTGTTTGGTTTTGGTTGTTGTTGTTGTTTGTTTTTATTTTTAATAGTTTAAGAAAGTTTGGCTGTAGATCTTTCAAAGTCTGGTAGAATTTTGCTGTGAATCTATCAAGCTCAGGACTGTTTTGTTGGAAGACTTTTTGTTAACTATTTCAGCCTGCCATTTGTTATAGATCTGTTTAGGATATAGGTCTCTTCCTTTTTTAATTTTGATGATGAAGTCTTACCAACATGGTTCCCTAAATATGGCCTGAACAAGGACGGGGACACACACACACACACCAATAATTAAAGAAAAAAAAAGCTATAGATTTAGAAGAGAGTGGGGGAGGGCTTACATGGAAGGAATTAGAGGGAGGAAGGAATAGGGGAAATGGTATAATTATAACTCAATGAATAAAAAATACTATAATATTTTTTAAGTTCCCAGAAATGAGGAACTCAGGCCTTTTGTTGGAAAAGATGCTGCTTACCCAGGTCAGTGAGTAAAAATGACAGCAAACCCCTGGAATGCCATATGTCCAAGTATCCAGAATATTTATCAAGATTTTCTGAGAGAAAGGGTGCTTTCTTATTAAATGGTATCAAACTTCTCCAGGGTATCTTGGTACACTAGAAAGACAATAAAAAGCACCTTCTAGTTCTGAGAGAAAGTGACCTATCTAGTATTAATCCAGAGTGGCTTATCTGGTCTATAATCCAATCAGATGAGAAGACTCAATAACAACACTTTCAAATCCAGAAAAGGTTTTAAAATATATCTTTCTCTTTTATGGAATCTGTTAGAAAATCAGGTGGAGCACATAAAAGGCTAAACCAAGAAATACAACACAAATTGACCTAGAATGAGACAAACAAGCCCCAGTGGGCCTGGTCTAGGGAGACGCCAGGCCATGGGGGCAGGCTGAAGGAAGAGCTGTGGGATAGGAAAAGATAATGAAGGGGAAGTAAGCCGCCATAGAAAGAGGAAGTGCGAGACGATCCAGGAAGTGAGAGAGAGCCGACCCTGGACCTGACATTGTTTTAAAAAGCTTTGTTAGACATTTAATCAGCCCTCTGTCAGAGAGGGGCAAATATCGGAGTTATGTAGGTGGAACACTGTTGGTGGATTAAAAAACAACAGCAACCAATAACCAGGTCGTTTCACTAGAAGAAGGGTGGAAATGGAATGAAAGGGACATGGCCACACTAGACTGATTGCCTCATGATTCTACCGACTTTCTTAGATATAATAAAGCAACCACAAGCTAATTATGGCTGCCAAGTTGTGATGGAATCATACTGTAGAGGAAGAGAAGGTAGTGTTGGGCATAGACCTAGATCTGACTGTTAATGATCTGTGCTATTCATAGTCATTCTGAAGTTGCTAAATCATTAGGGACCAGCAAAGCATGACAAATGGAGTCGTGAAGGTACACAGAGGAGAAATTGCTAGAGAATTCAGAGTGGCCGCCTCTGTGAAGTATTACCTGCTTGCTAGAGGACTGCATTTCCCCCTTTTGTACAACTAAGCTTTTATTTTAATTTGATATGTTCTCCACCTCCTCTGCCTGCCCTCCCCCTCTCTGTGAATTGAACCCAAGATTTTGTACGTGGCACACAGGTACTCTGCCACTGAGCCAAATCTCCAGCCTTATCGTGTTTTAGAAAGTATTCCTTTTTGTGGTGGAATAAAATAGCTAAAACAGAAGAAGGAAAAAAATACATATGTAAACAATTAGTAGAAACCACACGTTTATTTCCCAAGTACTAAAGCATCAGTGATCCCGTGTGAGGGTGAGCATGGGCTAGCACTGATGGAGACATGGGATGAGGGACTGTGTGTGTGTGTGTGTGGTGGTAGAACTTCTGTATTTCAGGAGGACACTCTATTACTACATTGATTCTGGGCAATACTTTCCTAATTGCAGTGGCACTTGTAGAATTCTTTAGGATAATCTCAAATTCATTTATAACGAGCTGTTGGTAACAGAATAAACAAGGCTCCAAATGCTGTGTTTCATTAATGTCTAGGATCTGAAAACATCAAGGGGTCTGTCTGAAGAAATGAAGAAAACAGCCAACAACAATGTGGTACAGGCGAGTAGTTCTCAAAAAGCCACATTCGATTAAATTGGGATTTTGTTTTAGGGTTGCTGATCTGTTGTTACAATTACAGTAAAAATAGAGATGGTCTTTTCAGATCCACCCTTCTGAAATGTCCTGGATATTTAACAATAGACTTGTTCAGGCAAAGTGTAGTAAGACTTAACAGGTAGTTTTATCAGAAAAGACTTTCTCAAATGATATTAAAAGAGAAAAATGAAAAAAATAATTCAAAGAACTAGGAAAAAAATACTCTATTTTGATTAGCTGTTTAACTCTTTTGAGTGACCATTTCCAAAGGTACTTTCAAATAAAGATCTGACTCATTGAGGACAGTCACAGGACTCAGCTTTGCAGGTGAGGCTTAACAAGCCCTTAATTTGGAAAATAGAATTAAGTACAAAGACCAAATGTTGTCTTTTTACTTTACATTTTCTGTGCTATCTTTGCAGATTTCTTTGGGGGAAAAAAAAAAACCCCGGACAGTTGAGGCTTAATAAAGATATTTTAATATTGGAGTAAACATGGGAGCTAGGGAAGTGAGGTGCCCAGGAGGAAGGGCACACCCAGAGTTTAGTTTTGAAGCTGCAGGGAGTTGTTTTACCATGTGTATTTTGCACAGGGTGATTCTGTAATCATGTATCTGTTTTCTTTCCCAGGTGATCGAATGGGTGGTAGAAAAGATGAGCAAGAAATAAGCTGCTGCATCTTCCTTTACTTAGAAAACTAGATGCAACCTGTAAACTTTACTTGAAGAATAGATGCTACATTTGTAAAGGGATCCACAGTGTCCTGTATTTATATAGTTTGGTGACACTCAGTTAAAGTATTTTTAACTAATGCACTTATTTTTACAGTTTCTCAATATTTTAATGTATGTTATTTTTATATATTTTAAATGTTTTATCTCTTGGTTATTTAATTGTTCAATAAACAGTAATATTTCATTACTTTGTGGTTTGCATGTCCTTGTTACTGCTCCTACTCCCAGTAGCTCTGGTGTTTAGAACTTGGTCCTTGGATGGTGGTCCTGTTTGGGGAAGCTAGGGAGGTGCCTTGCTGGAGGAAGTGTTTCACTGTATGTGACTTTGAGACTTTGTCTCTGCTTCCTGCTCGCAGTTCAGCTTCTGCTCTGAGAGTTGCTATACCTGTTGCCTGCTGTCCACTGTGTCACTGTGTCACTGTGTCACTGATGGTTACTACTGAATCACGACGCCCTAGAGGCAAAATGTATGGGTTTTAAGCCTTTCAGTATTTCCAAATCGCCTTCCAGAGGGTCAGCTTGTGCGGTTACTGGCAGAATCCCTCCACTTTCTCTGAAGACTGAATCCAGTGAAAGTGAGTTTGAGAACACATTAGCAACATTTCTATTGGTTATTCCCAGCTTTGGATCTTTTTCATTCTGAACGCTCTAACTTTTGCTTGTTGGTTTAGAAGAGTTTTTATGTTTCGAGAGCGTTGGCCTTTCTCATTTGCTTTGGTGTTTGGAAACCTTCGGCTTTTCTGGAGTAAGTTGCTGGGGTTTTTTCTTTGTTGTCTCTTCCACTCTCAAAGTTCGCTCTGTTTGCTCAGGAAACCAAGCTAAAGCTTTCAGAAAGTGTTTGTGGTTACTCTTGAAGCTGCTGGTTTCAAACTCTCCCTTTTTATCTCAACCTTTCACATCAGAGGATATTGCAAAGAGTGAGGGACTGTTTTAAAGATTCTCTTTGATCAGCAAAATTATCTTTTAAAATGTTCTCTAGCAATAGGCTTTTTGGGTGTACATGTATCAACAGACTAATAGAAATTTACAAGGTAAAAGGGACTAGCTAGTTTCACAGAGCAATGGATTAGCAGAGGCAATTTGGAAAAGTTTGTCTAGAAACAATAATAGCCATAAAAGTGAAAACTTTTATGGCCTCAGTTTCCTAGTCTAAAAGCAGAAAACAGTCCTGACTTCATAGGCATCATGGAGGGTGGTACTAATCACAAGTTGTGGAGTAATTATATGCTGGATACAGTGCTAAATACTTTACATGTGTCCTACTGCTGACAGATGAGGTAAATATTCCCTCTTAGGGATTAGAGATAAGAGGAGGAAGTATGGTACCCCATAGCTTAGAAGTTACAAAGCCAGAGGCAGATTTGATCCTTGAAATCACACTTTATCCAATTATGGGATCTCTCAAGTTGTCATACACAGCATTTTTTTATTTTACGGATCCTAGTTTTCTATTACTTAATAAGACTATATGTCTTTAGGAAGCCCAACACTACCTCTAATCAATATATGCCAATAAGTAAATTTTAAAAATAAGCATATGTATTAATGGTAATATAAGAATTGGAAATACATATTACACTTTGAGGAAAAGCTATAAGCTGATAGCACTTTTAATATTTCTTTAAGTGAGTATGTGTAGAGTTTCAGGATTTTGAATAAGCTTTTGTAATTTTATTTGAAATTTGGCAAGTGTAAATTATGTTCATCTGACTAATAAAAAGCAAATGCATAAACAAAAGTATGTTGAATTAGTCTTTATTATAACTACTTAATATATATATCAAGTATTATTTTTATTAATTTATTTGTTTACTTTACATCTCAATGTGCACCCCCCTCTCTTATGCCCATTTTTCCCTCCCCTCCTCTGAGAAGGGGTAGTGCCCCCCCCATATCACCCCACCCTTGCTCATCAAGTCACTGCAGGCCTAGGCACATCCTATCCCACTGAGTCCAGACAAGGCATCCCAGTTAGGAGAATGGGATCCATAGGTAGGCAACAGATTCAGGGACAGCCCATGTTTCAGTTGTTGGGGGACCCACATGAAGACCAAGTTGCACCTCTGCCACATATGTGTGGGAGGTCTAGGTCCAGTCCAAGCTTGCTCTTTGGTTGGTTTCTCAGCCTTTGGGAGCCCCCAGGGGCCTACAAAAGTTGACTCTGTTTGTCTTCCTGTAGGGTTTCCATCCCCTCTGGGTCCTTCAGTTCTTCCCTCAACTGTTCCATAAGACTCCACAAGCTCCATCCAGTGTTTGGCTGTGGGTCTCTGCATCTCTCTCCATTGGCTGCTGAGTGGACCCTCTCAGAGGAGTTATGCTAGACTCCTGTCTGCAAGCATAACTATCATTAAGAATATCAGGAATTGGTTCTTGCCCATGGGATGGGTCTCAATTTTGTCCAGTCATTGGTTGGCTGTTCCTTCAAATTCTGCTCCATCTTTGCACATCATATAGGCAGTACATGATTTGAGTCTAAGGTTTTTTTTTGTGTGGGTTGCTGTCCTTATCTCTCCACTGGGAGTCCTGCCTGGCTACAGGAAGTGGCCACTTCAGACACCATATCCCCCACTAGCAAGTATTCTTATCAATAACCACAAAGCTGAAGGATTCACTACCTTAAGACTTGCAAAAGAGCTTGAGACATCCTGCTTAAAGGTCTACCACATGCCACTCTTTTCTTTGAGAAACAGAGCTTGGACAGGTGAATATTTCTCCTTATGGAGATATAAAAGGCATACATGAGTGACCTCATACCATATGCAATTTATTTGATCTGTATACTTGTCCATATGGGAACATAAATAGCATACTGTGAATGATCTCACAGCATATGCAAATATTCACTTGACCTGTATACCTATCTATATGATATATTGTGAATGATCTCACATGATATATAAATATTAGCCGTCTGGATCATAGTCCTGTATTTAAAACCATAAAACATACAGAAGAAACTAAAAACCTTCACTTCTGGATAAAACAAGGCTTTCCTACCTGTAAAAGACACAAAAAACATAAACTCCAATCAATTAGAGTAATAATGTTCTATTTTAGAGCTCAAAAGTTCTGCTCTTGGAAATAGACAATAATCAGGAAGAAATTAAGTACAATGTACAAAAAGCTCTCAGGACTTAAGATATAAACCAGGTTTTTGAAATGTGCAAAAATTTTGAGAAAATCGTTTTGCAAAAGAAGACATCAGAATGGAGATAAGCCATGTAAAGATGTTTAAATTAACATCATTAATCAAATACAATTAAAGCTGTAAACACCCTCAAAGAGGGATGAAAATTTAACTCTCAATACCACATTATGACTGTGTCACAGTTGGAAATCTTAATGCTGTTGGTAGGAATGGAAAATATTGACTACTTCCTACGAAGCTAAGTTTACAGTAATTATTAAACCCAATGATTCTTTAAACAGGAAAAAATCCTTCTCAATAGAAGGAATTGAGTTAGGCTGTGTGTACCAGCAATACCAAATGAGAAATAAGGACAAGCCAACTAACAAAAGTTTCAACAATGAAATACTCTTCTCCAATATTAAGAGAAGAACTCTTGCAACAGGCTGCGAGATGAATTGAATGACTCTAAAAGTATCAGGCTAAAAACAATAAAAATATAAAATGATGAAAATGGTCACAGAAAACAAAGTAGTTTCCTGGGCTCACTGTGGTATGCATGCTGGGGTTCCCCTGTGGTTCCACGTTCTCCATTTCCTCCCTCTCAAGGTGTGCAAACAGCTCTTAGAAGATCTTAGCTTGTGCACGTACCTTTATTGGGGTCAGCTTGTATGCACACACTTGATCCGGGTGAACCAGGGCTATAGATGGACCTTGGAGAGTGGGAAGGGGTTCTTAAGGTGAAGCTTTATTAGCTGGAGTATAAAGTACTGTGGATGCTCATTTGTATGGAGAGGTATTCCAGGAATCCTAGGTAATGCTGAGCAGGTTCTTGGGGGTGTGTGGGGTGTGTGTGGATTTGCCAAGGATTATGTGACATTCCTCAGATAGAAGATTGGGTATTGTGCTCCTCCAGATCAAGCAGAGAAGAAGCAGCTCCTCTAAGAAAAGGGAGTCTGCCATTTTGTATGGAGCTCAGAGGAGCTATCTGGACATAGTAAATTACAATCTTCCTAGTCCAGTGCAACCTTCAGATGTTGGAGTAATTGACTTGGACCAGTGATGTAAGTATTCTAGGTCCTGAATATGTGGGTGGTTCACTGGTCTATACTTTGAGCAAACAGAGGTCAGCAAGCTGTTATTCACTTGCTGTATAATGATAGACACATGCAGTAATGGTCCCATAAAATTCTGTCCTGGGTGGCATTGAAACTCTCATTGTGTAAATATACAACGTATGAGTAATACTTAAATCACCTAGCAGAACATTTCTCCCACTGCTAAGCAGTACAGGGCTGCCCTTGCAGATGCAGCATGTGGCACAATTTGGGTTTTAAGTATTCTCTAAGTAAGTACGTAAGGCTCAGGAAAGTCACTGTGCCTTGATTTCCTTTCTTAATGCCAATGTCTTTAGAAAGTTTCTATTTTGTATGCCCAGAAACCCTTGATTCAGTGTCCTTGATTACAATGTGTGCTTTCTACTGCATTAGGTTGGGCCATAGCAAGCTGCTAGTATCCAGCCAGTTCTTGCTCTCTTCTGGGGCTCTTTCATATCTGTAATGAAAGATGTTAAGCTGAGTAACTTTACTAAGAAAAGTTTATCTGGCTCACAGTTCTGGACATTCAAGGGCATGGCATCTGCATCAGGATCTGGTAAGGGCATCATGTGGAATGGCACATCAGAGGCAGCATGTGTGGAAAGGTCACATCTCTAGACAAGAGCTTAAGTAACAGCACCAGGCTGGCCCTTTATCACAGCAGCTCTCTAGAGAGAAGTAACTCAGGGGTCCTGGGAGAACTCCATAAACACCTCTGTGGGCATTACCATACTGACCAGAGGACTTCTAACCAAACTTCACCTTCCAAAGCTCACACCTCACCAGCTCCATAATAAGGACCAAGTTTTCAACACAGGAACTCTCAAGGGATGAAGCACAAACATATAAACCACAGCACCCTCAAAAAAAGCACCTGTTTCACAGAAATTCATCAACAGCTTTCATGTTCTTAACTGTATACCTGTAGTGTCTACCATCACCAACAAGAAAAGCTTCTATAGCTGCAAGCTGTATGAACTTCAGGGGTGGACTGTGTGATAGGGTAAGGTGGAGCTGTGAGATGCGTCAGAAAGGCTGGATAGATCCTCTCTATGTAGACCCAAGAACTCCAACTCACTGGTGCTTTGGAAATCCTGTCTTGTTAGCACTGAGTCTGTATAAGACTTGGGATGTGGAAGCTTTTTCAGTCAAGCCCACTGCTCCAAGAAACTGCTCTCTAAAGCTCTGGATGTCTGGTTTTGATTACCAACCTCATCTTTTTGCACTATGTACCTCAGGGGCTGGCCTACACACATAGCGAAGAGATTCTGACTGGATCAAGATCTCCTCCTCATCAAGGCTGCATTGGAAGGGGAGTTACAAGCCATCTTCATCATCCTTAGTTACTCTTCTGTTGCTGTGTGATAGAATGTGACCAAGACAAATTGTAGAAGAACTGGTTTGTGTTTACAGATACAGAGGGTGAGTGAATGCATTGTGCCTGGTAAGTACTGGCAGCAAGCAGCAGGCGTGGCAGTGGGAGCACAAAGCAGCAAGCTCGTGTCTTCAGCAAGTATAAAGAGTAAATTGGAAGCAACACATGCTTTACAAAGCCTGCCCCTCTAATGCGTGTCTCCCAGCAAGGTTGACTGACATAATACCCCCCCCCCCCAATACAGAACCACCAACTGGAGACCAAATATTCAAATGCTCAAGAGTAGGGGAGAGATTTCTTGTGTAAACCATCACATTATCCCTCCACAATTCAAATTCTACTTAGCTACTGTGTTATTCTCAAAGCTTTTTTTTCTTTATGAATGACCCAGAAAAATATCTAAAAATAAAAAGTGGTCAACAATATTTCAAATAAACCAGAAAGCGGGCACACGGGAAGACTTGTGACTACCCAGGCATTCTGTAGGAAGCTCTAGCAAAAACAGGAGCAAAATCTCATGAGACAAGGGGCAAAAAGGGGCTGCAGTAGAGCTGCATCTACTTGGGCTGTGCTCCAGAATAGGAGCCCAGCTGGCCAGTTGACCATGCTTATTAAGTTTTGCAACTGAATGACCTTGATAGGTACATGAAAGAGGAGGAAGGTATGAACAGACCTTAGACTTCTGCTGCTGAAAGTTCCCATTCTTTAGAACGGGAAGTTGACATGATGCCTCTTCCTTGGGAAAGCAGAGAGCCACAGGGCCCAAGGATGGGTGAGCTATGCTATGTGGTAATGGTATGTTGACCACAGCCATTGCCTGAAAAGTCTAAAGAGGCTGTGTTGGCCTTTTTCCTATATACATTTTATTTACAGAAAGAATAAAAATAACTTTGCCTGGAGGAAAGAATGCAGAACATGAAATAGTTCCACAAAGCCTTGGGTCTTCCCCTTTATATAGATGGTTTTCATGTCCCTAATCCCTGCATCTAGGCTGGCAGTAAATATCAATGATTACTGTGAGCTGGAACCTAGAATTTTAGGCCCTAGTAACTTCTCTTCTGCTCTCCTAGAACTTAATCCTGAGCACATGGGGGAGGTCAGATGGAGTACAACAAGGTACTTGTGTGATAACCAGCAGCAGCTGCAGACCTGTGTATGCAGCATTAAGGAACTCCCCACCCAGGGTAATGCCCTACCCAGATACAGCCACAGGAGTGACACCAGGCATCTAAACAACAGTGGGAGGGATGGGCCAGCCTCTCTAGGCCACACAACAGTGAACAGTAATGCCTTTTGGTGTGCCTAGCCCCTGGGTTGTAAGGCAATTCATTGTAGACAAATCTTAGGTCTCATTCACATCCACAAATGAACTGCAAAAAAAGGAGGTGGCAGAGATGTCAGTTATCAAGACTATAACTGAAGAAAGAGGGAATGGCTTTGTCTTTTGAATTGTTGGTTGTTTTTTTTTTAACCATTTTTTAATTGGATATTTTATTTATTTACATTTCAAATGTTATCCCCTTTCCCAGTTTCTCCTCCAGAATCCCCCTATCCCATCTCCCCCCAACCCCCGCTTCTATGAGGGTGCTCACTCAACCACCCACCTCCCACTCCTGCCTCCTGCCTTGGCATTCCCCTAGACTGGGGCATCGAGCCTTCCCAGGACCAAGGACCTCTCCTCCCAGTGATGCCTGACAAGACCATCCTCTGCTATAATATGTGGCTGGAGCCAAGGGTTGCTCCATGTGTACTCTTTGGTTGGTGGTTTAGTTCCTGAGAGCTCTGGGGGGTCTGGTTGGTTGATATTGTTGTTCTTCCTATGGGGTTGCAAACCCCTTCAGCTCCTTCAGTCTTTTCTCTAACTCCTTCTTGGGGACCCCATGCTCAGTCCAATGGTTGGGTGCGAGCATCCACCTCTGTATTTTTCAGGCTCTGGCAGAGCCTCTCAGGAGACAGCTATGTCAGGCTCCTGTCAGCATGTAATTCTTGGCATCTGCAGTAGTGTCTGGGTTTGGTTACTGTATATGGATGGATCCCCAGGTGGGACAGTCTCTGGATGGCCTTTCCTTCAGTCTCCTCTCCACACTTTGTCTCTATATTTCCTCCAGTGAGTATTTTGTTTTGCATTGTTTTGCTTTCCCATAAGACCCAAAAAGCTTATAGAGGAAGAAACTGACATCCCCGCCCCCAACTGCTGTACAGATGAGGGTTATAAAGCAGAACAGCTAATTAATGAGGCATTATTGAAGATCTTTCTTGGTCACTGCCTTTGGGTTCTTGTGAGAAAAATAAGCTTTATTCATCCAAGAACTGTAAGTAAAAGTTGCTAAAAATATAACTGGCTTTCTTTTCTTTCAACATTTCTAGGCCCCAGTCCAAGCTAAGAGAGAATTGCAGCCTTCAGGCCAAGTGTGAGAGTAAGGCAGTCCCTGCAGGAGACTGGAGTCACCCTGACAGGGTTTGTGTTTGCCACGCTTTCCTCTCTCCCAGCTGCCAAAAAGCTACAGATGGTCTGATTTCACATCAGTTCCTCTTGCCTTCTTTTGTCTTCACCAAGCTTGCTGTCTTCCCATCTCCCCAACCCCTTCTGCTCTTCTTGCTGTTGCGGTAACACTGATCAATGTCCTCTCTCTGGAGCCTTACATACAAGAAAAGGAAAAGAAGGAGAAGGAGAAGGAGAAGGAGAAGGAGAAGGAAGGAGAAGAAGGAGAAGGAGAAAGGAGAAAGGAGAAGGAGAAGGAAGGAGAAGAAGGAGAAGGAGAAGGAGAAGAACAAGAAGAAGAAGAAGAAGAAGAAGAAGAAGAAGAAGAAGAAAAAGAAGAAGAAGAAGAAGAAGAAGAAGAAGAAGAAGAAGAAGAAGAAGGAGAAGTCACCACAAGAGTTGTTTCCACTGCTTTTTTTGTTATCATTTAGACATGATGCTGTACAGTCTGTGGACCTGGTTTAATCATTTTAATGAGCTATTAAACTTGCTTCCCTGAGTGAAATCAAATTTAGTGTCATTTAGAGGACTGTCGGTAAAATAATAATTGATTTATGGTCATATTTTCAAATAGTTCTATTATTCAAAATTTTATATAAACAGGCTAAAAATAATATTTACCATTCTCAGAATTTTATCCACAGAAAGAGCCCTTTAAAAAACAATTTTCAAGTGCACATTTAAGACGTTCATGTAACATTGAAGGGCTTTAGGTCATACCCATGATCCCTGGAACTATTTCTCAGCAATAATTTACAGTAGGGCCTATTACATCTTTATAATGTTCCCTCCCAGATATCCTTTCTCAAGCAGGAATATCTTCTCCATGTTTCCACTATTTTTCCATGCTCAGACCCAAGAACCCTTTCTGTACCAATTATTTTACTTAGTGTGTGTGTGTGTGTGTGTGTGTGTATGTGTGTGTGTGTGTGTGTGTGTATGTGTGTGTGTGTGTGTGTGTTTGAGACAGTATCTCGCCATATGTAGCCCAGTTCCTCTTACCACATAGTTGTCTGTTTGATGTCATGAGTGAAATTAATAATGCTCTTGAATCAAGTTCACTAGAAAACAAAACATGAGGCAAGGACCGAAGAGACAGTCATTCATTCAGTGGCGGCGAGGGTATCCTTTGTCAGATGGGCTGTCTCAGGATGGATGAGGGATGCTTTAGCCTTGTCAAAGCCAAGAACACAGAAGATAGCAGGCATTACCTGCTCAGTTCCTCCATACTGTGAACTTTCATTTGCCCTCTCAGATTTAAGTTTCCTACAGTTTTTGTTTCTCTCAGTGTCTTCAAGTGCTATCCTCTGAGCAAAACAGCCCCTTTCTCATCAGATCAGTCATGCCTACCTGCAAGACAATGCCATAAGTAGGATCCGGGGAGCATCATTGGACCCTCACCTGAGCCTCCATTCAATCCCCTTGCACCTTCTTGCTATTTGTATGCAATTCTGCTCTAATTGCAAGTCGCCTTGGGATGGGGAGATACTGGAGCATATAGGTTAGGAAAGGTTCACTATGGGAAGACATATCATTGATGTGTCATGGGCCAGTCATTATCCATGCTGAGTGCAGATTTCCCTAGCGTCATTCCTGTAAGAAGTTCCTCAAATAATCTTCTGTGAGTAAGTCCAAGAAGCTCATCATTCCTGGATTGAACCTCAGTGGAATCAGACTTTGGTTTGCTATTAGGACCTTCGAAAGAAGGGTATAGTTTGTTTATGCTTCCCCAGTAAGGGATTCTCACAACATTCAGGCAACTCCTTTTAGCGACTCAATTTCTTTTAGCAACTCCTTAGGATGCTAGGACCTATACCCTACAGAGAAGCTTTTGATCCAAGTCTGGAACTGACCTATGAAAGAACACAGAAAGCCAGGTACAAAACTTCTGGTTGCCTAGCAGTGGAGGGACAGAGCTAAAGGGGCAGTGTTTTCAAGCAAGCAACTGGTTTGCTCAAGCAGAATCACATAGGTAAAGTAGAACCAGCTATTGTATCCAGGATGGTGCTTGTGGCTCTTCATGAAAACCTCAGGGAAGATTTGAATCTTGTTGTGATTTTACTGATTTTGTCTATGCCAACATTGACAGAGAACTTTCTCGCATATCAACGTGCCAGCTATTAAGTGTACAAGAATACTGTATTGATATACCTCCTTTTTCATCTGATTACAAATGCTACTAAGATGATATGTCTACATTAGGTCTTATGCACTTGTGCAATCCTAGCTAATGGTCAAAAGATACATGCTTTAAATTTTTTATACATTTGTCAAATTGTTCTCCAACTTATTGCCAAATACATTTATTGGTGGCTTTATCCATGCCAATTGTGACCTTTATCACTAGACATCTGACAAGATTTTAATCTTGGTCTATCTTTTTCCCCCAAATGCCCAATTAAAAGCTAGTTTCCGCCTGTTTTGCATGTGTTAGTTACCGTCAGCCTTGACTTGTCTCTGTATATAGGATATGGCTGTGGAAGAGAAATAGGACTTCTGGTATTTTCTAGGGTGAAACAGGGGTCATGACTGAAGGGTAGACAAATAGAAGTTTTGGTGCCAGGAATGTAAGACCTTTCAAACAACTCTAGCCAGCCAGCAAATGAATGGGTCTGCCTGGTGAGATAAGAAGCATCCTCCTCATACTGAAAAATTTCAATTTCAGGCTGGATGCGCAATGCCAAAGTGTTCAAGAAGAGTTCCCGAGTGCAGCGGCATATGCTACAAGGTCAGTGTTCCCGTAATGCAGCACCTGAGACACAGTGTATGTCTGAGTTGAGCTTAGGTGGTATGAACTTCAAAAAAGTTTTAATTGTTTATGCAGCTTCTCATGTCAACATCATCTTGCCGTGTTGCCAGCAGATCATGCACCCTATTAATGCATGAAGGTGGTAGCACTGGAATAAACTGTGCAGCATGCTTCACAGCTTCTAGGTCTTCTGAAACCCCAGACTCTATGGTTCTAAATCTAATCTCAGTAGTGCTAAAGTTTCAATTAGAGCAATGATTTCTGAATACCAGTCCATTACATTTATTGCAAGAAATTGCAACAAATCCCAACTGTAGTTCCACAGAGAGCTGAAGTGTTTTGAGTTTGGGACAAGGGTCACATTTTAGTTAAAAATGAGAACCCCAAATTGTAGATGAAAACCCATCTGAAACTATACTGAAATTAAGAATTTGGGGATAAATACTAATATTTTGAGGAGTCTGTCAACATTTGCTGCCTTGCATAAAATATCTACAGTGTTTTAAATGGATTCTGAATTGCTAGTTGTATTCACTTACTTCATCAACACTTCTGAGACCAATCTTGATGGGAAAGTAACACGGTCTGTTTTCGCACTCACACAGTCCTCTGAGACTGGCATGAAGCCACCATCCGGGTAGTCCATCCCATGATATACTTAAAATATAAGCTTATGCATTGGCGATCTGAGGCAAATATTTATTTAGTTTATATATAAATTGTACATGATGGTCATGGGGGCTATAATCACAGGCATATTTAGAGAAAACAAAAAACAACTCAAGATATACCCCAAAATCATTTCCACACCTCATTGATGCCATTCATTAAATACCTCTGTCTGGGTAGTTCATAATAATTGTATAGTTTGATTTTTTTGTTGTTGCTGTTACTTAGCTCATGTTAGAAAAAGATGACATCATCTCTATCCCTCTGGCCTTCTTGAAATGGCCATAAGATGAGAAGCGTGAGCCTATTACCAGGCTAATGAATTCACACTTTGGCAACTGAGGAAGAATCTACCAAGATTGTTCATCTGTCCTGGTTTTCATTAGGAACAAGCATTATGAGTTCCATACATCACAGAACTAAGAACAAAGCAAATCAGAAAAAATAAAATCAATTTCTCCCAAATAACTAAGTTGATTCACTGACCAAGACATGAACCAGACTTAGTTTGTGTCATCCACTAATGCCTAAGACAAGATAAAAAGTACACTCTAAAGTCATTATTTAAAGATGACATTTAAAATCCAAGCTGAGAAACAATAGGGAATATTTGAAATTGAGTCATCATAGCTGATCTGATCTGATATACTTTAATTAGGAGAAAAAAATCATTCATATACACAACTCTCTTAGTAAAATGTTTCTATTTCTTGCTAATAACACATTTCAATTTACTTCAGAAAATGCATCGATTTTATTCAAATAGACTTTTCCTAAAATATAAATATTTAAATTAAAATTTTAAAAATGGAAAAGACAGTTTATGTTGACTCTTACCCAGATATTTAGTCTAAAATGTAAGCAATAAAGAAACAATATCTGTAACTATGGTCAATTTAATTTGTCCATAAATATATAATAGAATCTTTGCAACTTGAGTAATTAACTCAAACTTCATGTAGTACCGAGCACCTTAGATTACACATTGTTGAATTAAACTATTGGAATTAATATATGTATCATGTTATTTACAATACATAAGTATAATTCTCTTGTATAACAACATTCCAGTGATCTCTGAAAATATATAGTGTGAAAGAGTACAATACAATTTACAAATGCATCAACACTTTCCTACAGGTTTGAAGCTGGCCTCCACTCTTCAACAGTTTAAAAACAACCAGAAGTCCATGTCCTGTGGTGGTATTTCCTCAAGCACCATCTATAAAAACCACTCGTTTCATAGATGCTTCATTACAAAGAAGTGCAAGGCATAGAACCCTCAACTCCACCTTCAAGACTAAGATCTATGAAGACCTGAATTTTTGAGGAGGCTAGTAAATCCAACAAGGCCCTAACATATCTTAAGTTGCTATTTTGCAAATATTTTTATCAGCAAGCTCCTAAATTACCAACCCCTCATCTGAGAACACTGCTCTGTGTTCCTTGGAGATGGTGCCACATGGGAGGTGCTTTGGGAAAATCATGGTTTAAAATACAACTGTAACTCTATAAACACACGGGTCTGAGGAAGCTGAAGCCTGGGCCTTTAAGCAATTTCGCTTTGCATAGGTATCTGCTAAACTATGACTCTTCCAGCACAGGCAAACACAGAGCATGTGCTAGATTAAAACGACACGAAAAACAAATACTGAAAATTCATAAATTCTAGGCTTAATTTGCAGGGCTTATGAAAAGTAGCTCCAAAATCAAATAATGGGTGTTGTTTTTCGTGACTGGATCTTGAAAGGCAAAAACAAAAAGCATTAAGTATTTATAGGCTAGATAATGCCTCAAAATACACTTGCAGAAAAATATCAGGTCCCTATATCATTCCCCTGGAATTCCAAAATTAATATAGATGTTATCTATAGATTTGATCATATCTCTGGTTCTGTGTGTAAAACAGCATCATCAAGAACTAAGAGATGCTTTCCGTTACTTAAAATACATGCACATGAGAACAGGTAGAAACAGGGGCCGCTGAAAATTGTAAAGTGCAGACGGTTAACCTCCAACTGTCTGTGTGTGCATGTGTGTGTGTGTCAGTGTGTGTGCATGTACATGTGCATGTCTATGTGTGTAATGACATTCTTTTTAAAACAGTGGTCCAGAATTTGATTTCTGTAAATATGGGTACCAGTTTTGGCGGTGAGACAGCATCCAAGGGTGTGGAGTGGACTTCCAGAATTAATCATCATTTGTGAGTACGAGTCTTCAGGATAGCTTTACAATTGAAACAGTCCACTTTGGCTCAGATTCTGCCAGCTTAGAGCTCAGGTCAGTATCCAATGCCTTATTTCATTCCTGTTCAACACACACTATTGAGAACACTTTGGAATCACTCTAGACCAACAGAAAACTAACTCATTAAGGAAAGTAACAGCTGCTTCATTCTTTGAAAAAGGTGTGTATTGTTGTTGTTGTTCCTACCGATGAAAGTTAGCTCAACTTGAATCAGGAAATAAATCTCAAGGAAGCAAGGGGCTGTTACTAGGGGTAGAGGAGTAGGTGTACTATTCATTTCTCGTCGGCTTGGCTCTGGCTTACCTGGGTGACCCAGTTGCCTAGAAACTGGTGTGATTAAGATCTTCCCATGCTGTTGTAATGGCTGTGCCCTTGGTTGTCATTATTTAAAAGATATGCTGTGTATATTCACCTGCCCTCACCTCTTTCTTCTGTTCTATGAAATTTTATTCTGATATCCCCTGAGGTGTTTTCTTTAGGGTGTCCCTTGAAGTTTCTGAAACAGATAGAGAAGCCTGGGATGTTATGTGTGACTTCTGAAACCTGAAGCTGGCTGTCATGCTACATCTGGTGCACTGCCTGATGTCACAGTCCTGAGGCACAGCAGGCTTTCTTTCCTAAGGCAAGTCACCTCTCACTTCAGGCCACCAAGCCCAGTCTTGTTATCTTAGCAGACAGAAAGGAATGGATGATGAAAACGATCGGCTTGGGGCAGGAGTGAAGGTCCAGTTGCTGAAATTGAGAAAGAAAAGAGCATCAGAGATCTTCAGTGAACACTAGGTGGGGCATAGTGATAGCCACTCTGTACGCCCTTGAGTTTCTGTGGTGTTAACTAGAGCAGCTCTGTCTCCCAATCTTTGTTCTCAATGACATAAAGGAATAACTCTTCCCACTTATTCCTTACATCGCCCATACCCTTCTTTTCTAAAAAGAGTTCTAATGTACTTACCTATAATAATTCTATAAATACTGATGAGACCCTTCGTCACCTAAAGCACATATTTTCACCTCTCCATTAGTGATGTTTATGCCAAGTTTGGTACAGCAAGCAGCAGTTCCTATTTCTCAGCTCAAATTGCTTGTTTCATGGATCTGACAGTGTTTTAGATGTCTAGTCTTGGCCAGCTCACTTAAAATTCCTCTCAGCCTTACTAATATACAAGGTAATTAGAGTATTAAATATGATCCTGCATGTGAAACTGCCTTGTGAATCGTGATTACAGAGCTCATGCTAAGCATCCCTGTCTTTGCCACCCTCTGCTCCTCAACCACTGAGGATATACGTCTCTCTGATGGTGATGTTTAAAGTCCTAGCCTTCTCAGGGCGCCTCGTGTACAGCCCAGGGCATGCCTGGCTAGGGCATAGAGACCTTCAGAAGTGGAATTATCACTTCACCTAATTTAGAAAACTTTGGGAAACTTCCTGATTCCCTTCCGCTGTTGTGACTTTTGTTCTGATGGTGGTGGGTTCTGTGCAATAAGAACATTGTAACATGGAATAATAACTACCAAACTGAAGGTCACTTTTTATAGAGAAGTGTCTTGGTTTATTTTTTTTGTTATTGTTGCCATGAGGAAAGCATTCTTTTTTTGTTTGTTTGTTTTTGTTTTTGTTTTTTCGAGACAGGGTTTCTCTGTGTAGCCCTGACTGTCCTGGAACTCACTCTGTAGACCAGGCTGGCCTCGAACTCAGAAATCCGCCTGTCTCTGCCTCCCAAGTGCTGGGATTAAAGGCGTGCGCCACTACCACCCAGCTGAGGAAAGCATTCTTACAAAGGCCACTTAAGGCTGTCCTTTAGTCACAGTTGAATCCCTGTGGTGGGAAGCTCAAGGCAGTGGGAACTTGAAGCAGCTGGGCTGGTCACATTGCATCCCAATTAGGAAACAGGGATGGATGCATGCTGCTCCTCTAGGGTCATGGCCAGGTATAGAGGGGGCCCTTCTTCCCCTCTTAATGCAGTCAAGATAGTCTTTCACTGTTGAAACCCTAGGAGGTAGCAATTGTCAATGTCCCCATTTTTCATATGGAAAAACTAAGATCTAGAGATGCTTTTCAACTTCACAAAACCATGGCTTTTACAGTCAATATGGAAGTGTGGACTCAAGTCTATCTGATGTCAGAGCTGGAAATTAATTACCCATATTCCATGCCACTAAAAAAAAAAAAAAAAAAACAACACAATTTTGAGTAGTGATGTTAATAACTGTCTGCCTCAATCTCTGTATTTTATAGCTAGGATGACTTGAATCCAAAGAAATGATAGGAGCAAAATTGCCTGAATACAAGCAAGGATAAAACAAAAGACTAGTTCTTGTGTGTTTTCACATTGCTATAACGTAGCTGCATTTAAAAACAAGTACAGGAATGGATGACTGATACACTAGTAACAAACGAGATATGGTTAGTGACAGGGACATCCACGTCATTACCTCACTTCAGTCATGGTCTCAGGCTACATTTAAAGAACTGGAATGCAGACATATAAAAAGCAAAATCCAGAGGAATTCTGAGAATCCATTGAAAAATAGAAAGAATGCTCAGACAGTGAGTAAGGGTCCACTGTCAGCCTCTGGGGAATGGACTTGGTCACCTCTGCTCATAATACCCATAACAACAATCTCGATTTACACCGAGGACAGCAGGGTCATGTGATGTGTCTCTGTCTGAGGTGAAAAGCCTTTTAACTCTTCACTGTGAACATGGCCCTTCCCCCTAGTCAGCTTCTGGGAGCTCCAAAAATGCTTTCCAGATACTTCCTAGTAAAACTTATCAAAGAAACACCTGTACAGCTTGTGGCAAGAAGTGGGCATAAGAAAGAAGGAGGGAGAGTGGAGGTCCAGTAGCTGACTGAAAACAGCTAGATTTTTGTTTTCCAGTTAGGGACTCATTTATGTGTTTTAAATTTCCTCTGTTCCTGTTGGAACAGGAAGCCAATCCATTGCAATGGACACAATGGCTGGGTAGACTAGTTATTAAAAAGTCAATGGTGTGCTTCCAGTTCTGTACCTGACACCTTAGGTGAGATGCTTCATTTTCTAAGAAACACCATGGACCAATATTGCCTACTACTGGTGGAAGAATGTACCATTGTCAGCTGCTGGGAACCTGGATTTCATGCATGTCTTTGCTGTGGTTGGGGAACAATGACCACAGAAAATCATTAATTCAAACACAAGAACTATGTGCACTTTGCACTTGTGTGCTGTATGGCTGTTACCTTCACCAATAAGTGGCTAACTTGGGTGAATACTGCTTGACAGGTAGTTTCCAACTTTGGTAGTCTTGCCTGTCCCTCCCTCAGCTCAGATGCTGTCTACTGTCTGTTTCCCCAGCACCCTTATTTCTCTGCCCCAGTAAGCTTATTTCACATACTGGCTCTGGAACAATGCCAAGGTCATAGCTGCTTAGCGCAACCTTAAAATGAGTGGGACTTATGTTAAAACACCTGAGAAATCCTGTGTGGTAAGAATTTAATGCTAACTTTTTAAAAGGTTCTTTCTCTAGATTTAAATATTTATGTCATTTTCTAATGAAAAATGAAACCAAAGGAAAGAACTAGAGATAACTGGATCTGTTTGAAGCCTTGGAATTTAATCCTGTTTTCTCAAGGACCAACTGCTAGAGGAGCCTGCTGCCACTGTGCTATCAGTAGAATGACGGCCCCCACTTCCAAGTCACTGCAGACGTGGTGCATAGTGTAGCAAATGAAATCATGTGGTCACAAGAAAAGTCACTGCAGATGTGATGCATAGTGTAGCAAATGAAATCATGTGGTCACAAGAAAAGCACACTTACAATCTCTCCTTCTTTGCCTCCAAAGTCTAAATAGAGCATCCTGATTCCATCATCCGAAGACATTTTGAGCTTCTCGTAAGGGGACTGTATGATTGTCTTGGGAAAGGCACCATCCTGAGGCTCAGTGGAAATAGAAAATCCATTGTCATAATGTATGGTCAAGCGGCATTCCTGGTTTCTGTAGGTGCAGGCTGAGAGAGAGAGGGGTGGGGGAGACAGGGTGGAAATCAATCCATCTGGCCTTTTCATTGTTTTCATTGTTCATCACTCTGGCATTTCATTGTTTTACTTTCTTCAACCCAGTGTCCAGCCACAAATTTCTTATTAAAGTGAGAAGAAAAAGGGATGGATTGACATTGATGTTAGCAATCATCAGGAATTGAGATTCAATGGATGTTTTCTGGGCTGTGGTCCTTACCTTGCCTTCTGACAACATGTATGTCAACAGGAAAGGGACACATGACTTCCTATGGGCAGGTGGGCCTGGCTTTCAGCCAGAAACAACAGACCTTTTATTTAAATAAAGCAAGCCACCTCTGCATCATCACCATCATTATCACCATCACCACATAGTCTGCATGGATACAGACAGACAGACAGACAGACACGTGCACACACACAAAACAAACAGAGACACATATGCACGCACGCATGCATGCACATACACACACACCTGCACACAGTCATGTCAGCTATATTGGGTGAAAGAGGCAGGCATTCCCTTGTTATGCTACCAAAGTTAGCACATGCAACATGCTTACGAGGTCAGAAGTGAGCAGTTTACAAATGATCTACCTTAATGTTTAAAAAGGCCCAACAAAGTTTATTTCAGAAATTGAAAGGGCAGTTCATCTAATTTCCCCTAAGACGTGGGGTCCAGGAAGTGCTATTGCAGACAGGTCTGTAATGTGGCATCTTTCATGAACAATGCTACGCCATCTCCTTGCCTGTCTAGAAGCTTGCTGGGGAACATGCACAGGGCATCTCAATCTAGATGAACAAAAGGATGAACCTTGTAAGCAGTCCAGGTGTGAGGTTAAGCTTATTACAGGGGCAGAGAGTGATCAGTCGCTAGTATCCTAGCTCCTGTTAAGGAAAGGCTACAAATAGACCCTTTATGTCTTCAGCAAAGATGTCCAGAAAAGCTTATCAATTATCAGACTGGGGTTGGTTTGCCTCATGAAATGCTACATTTAACAGACCTCTGTAGGTCAATTGGCTAAGGCCTTGATCCACATCTAACTGAATTTTAGGAAAACCCAGACAAATTCTTTGGTAGGAGGTAATCCTAAGAGCCACACATGACAGTGTCATTGGTTAAAAAACAACTCGGTGTCACCCTTTGCTTTGCTCTGCTTTCTAAATATGTGGAACATAATTCCATTACTGACTTCAGAAGCAGAAACATCTCACTAATATTATAGGGCTTAAAAAGCCTAAAGCTCAGAGAGGAGACAATATCACCACCTGGGAATGTTTGGCTTTGAAAATTCTCCTCTGTTTTCATGGTCCTTTCTCCAGGCTTTGGCACTCAGGTGTAGAGGGCTTCGGGGCAGGAGGTTGACAGTGAGTTTCTCAGCCTTCCTCTCTTGTGATTCGTGATAGATGATGACAATCAGGTAGGGGAGAACTTCAGATTTTGGAGGAAGAAATAGAATCTCAACTGGCATAAAATGAGGTGCCTTTTCAAAGGGTGCTCTGAAGAACACATGTGTCCCTGCCCTGACTTTCAGTATTTTTCATCTGGTACTGTGAGCTCATCCTTTTCAAAGGTTTTCTCTGATAGATCTGAGTATTTTGCCCTCCACCATACCCACCCCTCAGTCCAGGGACAACCAAGGCCAGTGTCACAGAGGTAGCAATGGCTTCCCACCTTGAGACCTCCCTTTTTGAGAATTTTCATTTCTTGTACCTGCAGCATATGTAGATAAGTTCTAAGCATAGTTTTATTCACGGTCTCCTCAAGTATGGACTTTACAGCTATGTGATTAGTTAGTCTGAATTAGCTGTGGTGTGTTTTGATTCCAGCCAATATCATATAGTATCTGTGGTGGAATGGATGGAATCAATTTTCCAAAGATGTTCTCAATCTCCATGGGATAAATGAAACACATGAGCATGTTAAAGGAAGCTCTGATAAAGACAGAAGCCTTTCTCACCACGTTTCTGGAGGTACCATTGAAGCCAGAGCTGGGTTGTTCCTTTAGTCACTTCCATCACACCTCTGTTACACTCCTTCTAGCTCAGTTTACATAATTTGTCTTAATCCTCCTTTGGCTATTATGCCACCATCCTTGGGATTTTCCTATTGAGAGAGATCGCGCCTGCACACTAAATAGAATGTAAAATAAACCAAATCTTCATGGACACCTCCATTCTTTCCTAAAATCATTGCATGGAGTCTCAACCTCACTGGCATACACCTATAACTTTATTAAACTCAGTATTTGAGTGGCTTGTGTTTCTTCCAACTTTTCAGAGCCTGCCTCTCATGCCAGATGCCATAGACACAACTTTCAGGAACAGTCCTAATGGGTCATATGCAATGACAAGAAATGTTTAGGGACACAAATTAGTTTTAAGATAATCATTAACAGAAATTCATCAAGCCAAGCATGGGCACGGTGGTCTATGTATCTAATCGCAGCATTTGGTAAGATTGTCAGTTTGAGGCATGCCTAGGCTACATGCTGGCATCCTATCTTTTAAAATAAAGTCAAAACAAAACAAAACATAAAACCAAAAACCACTGACTATCTTGGGTATACTGCCACCGAAATTCTACTACACCTTTAGAGACATTTTGGAAAACACCATCACATGCTACAGTGTGTCCCATCTTTTAGAGTACCCCTGGGCATTTGAGAGGTGGTACCCTACTGCAATACTAGAGTGGCCCATGCCCCAATTGCATTATCTCTTCCTAGATTTGTTCTATGAGAATTCTCATGCACCACTCTGTGTTGAATCTGTATCTCTGGAGTGAGGAGAGGCTCAGCTATCCATACCTCTGAGTACAAAATCATTGTCTTGTTATTGGTACAGGAAAATCTTGGTGCAAACTTTCTAACTGTAGTGTGGGGAGTCTGCATCCTCTAGAGCACACCAGTACAGTGGGGCTTGATGGAGTTTATACCATCCTGGAATATAGCTCTTTAGCACATGTGACTATGAAGCAGAAAAGATAACTCAACTGAAGAAATTATTAAGCTCTAATTAATTTAAATTTAGGTAGCTTCACAGAGCTTATTACATTAGGCTGTGCAAGTCTTGGGTAATAATTATAAGAGCAGCAGCTGATAATAGTTCTTCTTCACAGGACCCTCAGAAGTGGGTCCTGTTTTTCTGATTATACTTGTAGGCTGGAAGAAACAAAGAGATGAAGGAAATGACTAAGAAAGGACAGAGCTGGGATGTGAGTCCAAGTCAGTCACTATTCAAAATGGCCAAGTGTGACTACAAGCCTCTACTGCCTACGCAAAGCTGCACAAGAACATATAAGGTGACATGACAGGAGAGGGGAAATTGAGTATTACAAGTGGTGACTGTGAGGAACTCAGAATCTAGTGGATGAGGAGATGCTTAATTGTCACAGAATACCCTGTTTACAAGTGTTAGCAGGAGGCTTGACAGAGGCTGGCTCTAGATCTCAGGACTAAGAATTGTTTGTAGTAGGGCTTGGAACCAGAACCCACAGTATCACAGACACCATTGGCATTGTATAGGACATTCTGCATACACTGTGTTAAATACAGAGTTAATGCACATGATTTTATAGTGTGTATTGTACACACACATGCATAGCCATGAATACACACACACACCTGCACATACACACATATGTATATACATACACTATATACATGTACATAGATACACCAGAATTAAAGATTCTACCAAACAGGACAATATTGACATTGATATCTCTAATTTCATCTTATTTCATTTAAACTATTGCTTTGTTTCAAGTGACTGATTTAGGACACACAGTGGGTTGTTTTTTACTATAAGACCTGCCTAGCATAGAGTAGGGATGCAGTAAATGACACAGAATGGAAGGGTCCCTCCTTCCACACATGCATCCTTTCTTAGTCATTTTGGGGAGCTCTCTCTGACAGTAGACTTCTTCCAACCTATCTCTGCCCCTTCATTTGTGCCAGGGATAGAGAGAGCTCTGCCAGGTGGGGTTCTAGAACTTTCCTTCTGCTCTGCTTCTCCCAACTCAGATGCCTTTCTTTCTTGTCATTTCTAATGGACTGAGTCTCCAGTTTTGAGCTCAGTTTAGTACCAACACTATTCTCAGATAAGTCAATCAGATTCCATTCTTATTGTTTATAACCAATAACTCTACTAGTTTATACACCCCAAAGAAGCCATGGATGGCATTGTGATTAGGAAGATTAGAAGTGATCATCCTAGTTACCAGTTTCTCTTCAATGAAGGTGAGATGAGGTAGGATAGAACAAAAGCCTCCAGTTACGTTTTAGAAGGGCAAACAATGCCCTTAATTGAGAAGCATTTAAGTTCAACGCTATTATTTTATATACCCTACAACACAAGGATCAGAAACAGTTTTGGGGCCAGAGCAGTCATGGTTTCACCGTCCCTGTGTTAGTGGGACATTGGTAGCTCATAGGCAGCAGCACTCACCTGTGGTGATTTCGGCAGTGAGCTCTGCTGAATTGTGGCACCCCTGTACTATGCTCCTCGTCCAGTGGGAGAGGTCCCTGCTGATCTCTGCCCGGAAGAGATGTGTTTCAATTCCTTGCTTGGTACCAGTTCTTGTTGCAAAGGACAGATCCATAGCAGCCTGGGGTGATCCTTTCCCTGGACCCGAATGGACTAGCCTAGAGAGGATGGTGTGGGGGAGAGAGGGAGAGAGGAATAGAGATTAGCATCAAAACGGCCTTTTTAAAAAGAATCCACTTGGCACATCACATAGTAAACACTCAAATCAATACAATACTCATTGTGATCTCAACAAAGATGTCCACTGCTCTTCAATGATTTTTTACCATCTTCTCTCCAATGATGGAATGTGATTAAAGATCAAGAACTGTGCATTTTGTTAAATATGCAGAAGATTCAAATAATATGATATAACTTGTACAAATCCAGCTAGGCTTATTTTGTAAATAAATAAATAAACAAATAAATAAATGAATGAGTGAGTGAGTGAATGAGGAAAAAAAGAGTGGAATTCTGTGTAAAATTCTCTCCAGTCCAATTCCATCCCCACACATGTGCATATTTCTGCCTGGGCAGAAGAGAGGAAAATGAAATAAATGGGCGTGAGATTCAATTTGTCACATCTCATAGCTGGAAGGATCTAGCTGTGCTGAGCATATCACTGGGCATGCATACAGTTATACACACAGGCCCTACAGACATGCAAACAACTGGGGACTCCATTGCAGAAGCATCAATCTGTTTATCTGTTCAAGCCAGAGAAAGATCTAGAAATGTTAGACTTCTGAGGTAAGGAGAGAGGATTGCCCTTTGGTGGGCGTTTATGGGAACTTTCAGAAGTATTGTTTTTCAACTACACAAGATTTTCACACTGACTTTAGAGCTTCCCCTTGGCGCAAAATTTGACTTTTATAGTAAATAATTCCCTGGAAGGCAAGACTTAAAATGTGAAAAATCAAAGTACTCCGATGGCCGCCACCAGCCTCTGCTTCTCACAGGTCCCCTGAAAGTGCATTCTCTCCTGCTTGACATTTCAACTTTCTCTTCAGAGTGGCTCTCAAATCAATCATTCGCAGGGCAGCACCAGTGTAATTTTATAAATGTTATTTCTCTCCAGGGGATTTGCATTTTCATCCTTATCTTTTAATATGGAAAGCAACGCTACTATTCGCTAGGAAAATGCCAGCTGACACCTGTTGGGCCAGCTGTTTTCTTAGCCAAAGAGTTTGTTACCTTGGGGGTTAAAATACGTGTAAGGAAATTTATTTCCCCCCTGTAATGCTAAACAGTCAAGAATAAAATCAGCAGTGGAAGAAAGCGTATCACAGCTTGTGAGATTCCTCGTAAGAAGCCTGGGTAACTCTGAGGTGCTTTCTCATTTACCAAGCTGGAGATTGGTAGGGGGAAGAATTTGCCAAGCCACTTCGAGGGGAAAAAGTTATTGGGAAATCTGTTTACTGTGAGACTCATTCCATAACCTTTCCAGCACTGAAGGTAGGTAGGTCGCCTCTAACACACATGAAGGGACGTGGCTGTGCATGTGGGTGCATGAAGGGATTGAACATGTACAGGCTGAGATTTATGTGTTCTGGTGGGGGCCATTTTGGAGTGAGAAGTGAGCAGAAGTAAGTGTGATGCTGCTTGTGGGTTCGAACTGTAGTGATACCAAAGAAAAGAGAATTCATTGTTCTACATTCTGGTATGGGACTTAAAGGAACTGAGGTAAAAACTCATCAGAAAAGTATCTTTTTAATACATAGGTAGATATAACTATCTAAAAGAAACAAAATACATCGTGGTTTAACATGCTCAAGGAATCTCTCTCTCTCTCTTTCTCTCTCTCTCTCTGTGTGTGTGTGCACATGCACATATGTGCACACATGTATATGGGTACACATGTGTGTGCAGATCAAGGGACAGCCTTGATCCTAAGATGTTGTTCCTAAGCCACTGTCCACCTTGCTTTTGAGGCAGGGTCTCTCACTCTCCTGGAACTCACTAAGTAGGCTAGAATGGCTGGCTAGGAATCCTCTCTATGTCGGATTGCAAGCTTGTGCTACCAACCTGGCTTTTCAAGGCATTTTCATATCCAAAGTGGTTCAAGCTTCAGTTGCTTTAAGAAATATATTCATCTATTCTCTTTTCAAATCTTAATATCAAGATTAGTTGAGCCCAAAGGCCAGGCTGCAAGTTGAATTGAACAGGGAACTTAGGTTTGGGAGATATAACATATTGTGCCAGAACATCACTGATTTTGTATGCCACATATTGAAAAAGTTGTAGAGAATCATTACCTCATGAGGGAGTGTGGTGAAGATTAAGTAACACTACTGATTTACTATTACTTGCTCAGAAACCAGCATGTGGCTCATACTCAATGAATATTTTTATTCTTTACCCTTACAGGTTTAATTCCTGCCCCATAGGACTAGGATTATGTATAATAAAAAAAATTGTAAAAGCATTTAATTCGGTGTCTTGTATGTTATGGTCAACATCCAACAACAACTGGTTCCTGAGGTCTTGCCTGTCCTAAATTGTTTTCACTTTCCAGTCCCTAAATAATTTTCATTGATGTCTTCAAATTGGTCATAATTAGGGACTGTTGATACTGTATTATAGAAGCAGAAGCAAACTGAGAAAAAATACACAGTTGCCATGGAGAGAGGAAAGGAAGGAGAGAAATAGAGGGAGAGAGGGAGCCAGGGAGGGAAGGAGGGAGGAGAGAGGGAGAGAGAGAGAGAGAGAGAGAGAGAGAGAGAGAGAGAGAGAGAGAGGACTATATGGGAATGAAAGGGAAAGCAGAGTTAGAATAATGCTTTTGAAGACTTTCTTCAGAACACAAGGTGCTAAGGTTGCT
The DNA here is from genome assembly GCA_019843965.1 of Rhynchomys soricoides. Taxonomy (NCBI): domain Eukaryota; kingdom Metazoa; phylum Chordata; class Mammalia; order Rodentia; family Muridae; genus Rhynchomys; species Rhynchomys soricoides. The sequence goes on along the minus strand of JADRCH010000007.1, from coordinate 5,188,619 downwards.
AGAAGTGGAGCATGAGGCAAATTTTCCTCACAATCATAAAACGTATCTCAAACCAACATTTTTTTTTTTCAAGAGAATCTATAATATTGGAATCAATTATAACTTGAAAATTCCCTTTGTTAGGAAATGCCCATTTGGTAGCTCAGAGGATGAAGGGATGCAACTGCTAATAGAATGTCACAGATATGCAAAAGCCATGGGCCAGGCCAGCCCCTGCCATGTGCCTGTGTCAGAGAAGCAATGATGAAAGGAAGCCTCAGAGATGGGGATACTGGCATTAGAATTTGTCTCATCAAGAAATTCGTACTGTGCGAAAAGGAAAAAGGAAAATTAGATTTTTTAACACTTCAAGTGTGAATTATGTAATATTTATACTAAAGGCTCTTCCATGCAAGGGACAGCATACATGTAGATGGTGTGAATTTTTTAAAATTATGACAATATTGGTACAGTAATGTCTTTAAACCTTGAGATAAAAACAAAAAGCTGTTTTCAGTACTTAGTATGTATACTAGTTACCAAAGGATACTTTCTCCAAGTTGAACCCACTCGGAATACAAGTACCTATTGTGTACATGTGTGTAAATCTTCTGGGTGGAGTATTGCATATACCCTTAAGATTATTTTTATAAGTATTCTGTGTCAATGTGGGGAAAGGCATTTTTTTTTTTTGCAAAGTTCTTAATATAACACTCAAATATATGCAAAGAAAGTGTAGGAACAGGTCCATTAAAATGTCAAGCAATTTTATAGGTAATTTATTTATCTCTGAAAAAATATGTATCTTTTTAAAATTAGATTTCCTTCCAAGAATCATACACTAAACAATTTTAAAAGCCTTGAGACTAAAATGAACCCAACTCTCCAATTCTTAGAAATTAGAACTTTGCACTGAAAATGTAGAAATTCAGACTCAGCATGCTTTCAGTGCTTCTTGTTTAATTTGAGTGGTTATTCATTGAGTGGATGGAATATGGATTTCCTCATCTGTGTCCTCTGCATTTGTTTGTGCCTGGGTTTGTGCCTGGGTTTATTCAATATCGTCCATGTGTGTGAACAACACAGTGAGGCTATGGCTAACAGTCCACATAAGGTAAAACTATGCCCATGGTTCCATTGGTACCTCACTTTCCATCAGCTAGACCCCAGCAAAGACACAGGCAAGTAGCTTAGCCCTGCAGATTGAACTAATTGGATTCAAGCATTTTCTGAGGGACCACAGAGGAACTTCCTGCTCTGTTCACGTCCCTTCTCCCATCTTTCCAACTGAACACCAAACAAAAATTACTAATTTATCCATCCCATCAATCAATAAAGATTTCCTTAATCACCAGGTAACATATATAATCAATATTTATACATCCTGAAAAAGTTATAGGCAGAATATCCTCCTCAAATTCATATACTGAAACCTAATCCCCAATATGACTATACTTGGACATAGCTTCTATAAGGATGTTAACTGTGGTGGTAACTTATTGGGTGGGAATTTAACCCAATAGCAGCACAGTGTCTTTAGACATCTCTGTATGCACAGGCACTGAGTTTCATGAAGGAGCAGATGTAGGCAGCCATCTGCAAGCTCGGGAGACAGCTTGCACAAAGAACACAACAGATTGATCTTGAACATCTTAGCTTTCAAGTGTCCCTAACCTACCTAGTCTACACTATTTTGTTGTAATGCCTGCTTTACACACAGTCCACTCAAGTCTTGAAGCTAATAGGACAAACAGTGATCTAACCCTAATGAGCAAGTTTGAGAGGAGAGCTTTTATTCATCCTGATCAGTCTCTTTTCTCAGGTCCAGCCTTTGTAACATCTCAGGAAACACATTTCTCCAATAGATAAATAGCAGAGAGTGGGAGCTAAGGTGGAGTGAGTGGGGAAGAATTGCTCTGTCTCCTTGGGGCATCCTGTTCAATGTCTCACAGCTCATCTAAACTAAACACATCCTGAAGCAAAACTTCAGAACTTATGTAGAGAAGGGCTACGGGCTCTTAACAATTTCATGATTTGATTCCAAGTTGAGAAGCACCAGGATCTCCAAAGGAAGCCGTATTTACCACAAAGGAGAGACGTTTACATAGAATCAAATGATGTTCAGACAATTTCCAGATGAAGAAAGGCCTTTCAACAATGCTAAAGACAATGCCACTTGCTCTTTAGATGTCTGGATGGACAGATAAAAGAAGCAACAATTTTGCATCTTTGGCCAGCAACTCTGTATGACCTGAAACCACTGCATGATTGGAATTTAGAAGGTGACAGCCCTGTGCTTCTTACACTTATTGGATCACACCAGTACTGTAGCAGCCCGACACACCTGAGTCTATGATTTCATTAATATCCTCTCTAGATTTTGGCTTATCTAGAGGGAGACATTCTGAGGGTACATGGCTTCCCCTGGTAATTTAGATAAGGTAATACCTACAGCAGGCTGAAATTGCTTAGAAGGTGCTAACTTTGTAAGTATAGTTGCTCATGTATCAAAGCTGACAACTGCTGGGCCAACATGTTTTGGGGGACAAAGTTGTCCTCTGTGTGTGTTTGTGTGTGTGCTTGTGTGTCTGTGTGTACTTGCTGGGTACGCATCCAAAAGCCAGAGAATGAGACAGAATTTTTTACCCCTACTAGTCTCCCCATTGCTTCAGGCTCTCTTGGAATCTGGAGCTCATGTTTTCTGTGAGATGAGCTGCCTAGCAAGCTCCCAAGAGTGTTTTTGTCTCTGTTCATCACAGTGCTGGGACCATAGGTGTGTAAGAGGCCACACCTGGCTGTTCAAATGGGTGCTGGGGATCTGAACTCAGGTCTTCATGCTTGCACAGCCATTGCTTTTCCCCACTGAGCCATCTCCAAAGCCCACAAAGTTGTCTTGGTAATGGAGCTCACAGCTAGTGAGTATAATACCTCTCCTGAGGTAAGGCCCCTCCTCTGGTTCCTCGGGTGTTATTACCAAGTCATGGTTCTATTCTTTCATGATCACTACGTCTTAGACTCATTCACCAGAGCAGGAGCCTGCTCCAATGCCTCATTGATCCAATGATCTCAATACTCCTCCTGACACATGGTAGATGTAGGTTGGATAACAGCATGGATGCACACTTTTCTAAATGTTATTAAAATTCAAGTTTAACTTTGTAATGGAAACCATGCATGTGCACATTGATCTATTTTGAAATGTTTTCAAAATTTGGGCCCATTAAAGAGTTTCTCAATGGTCTCCTTATTTGTAGACCACCCTTGGGAGCACATTACCATAGCTAGATTTGAGGAACCATGTGCCCAGTAAATGGCAGTGGACATTAAGTCATCATTTGGAGACTGAAAAGGCAGAGCTGACATCTCTCTGCTTGAGTTATTTCTTATTCTGCCAGGAGCAGCGTTTTATACTCCCCCCAAGATTCTTCCCAAAGATACATTTTTCCTGTTCTGCAGTCTCAAGGGGACCCAGAAATAGCTATTATTTATCTTTCAATTATTTTACACATTAGGTTATTTGTGTATCCTTAAAAATATGACCATCTGTTTCTTATCTGTAATAAGAACTAAACTATAGCAAGCAAGGAAATGCTTCATCCTAAAAAGGTAACTCTTCTACCCAGCAAGAAAAACACACTGACAGCCTGAGCTGGGCTTTCAGCTGTCACTCAGACACAATTTCTAAGATTTGTCTGAAACTGAGCAGCCCAAGGATGATTTTGTTCCTTGTTTGTAAAATGCAGATATGTATTCCCATGGTTGGAAGCCAAACCACAACCTCCTGGGGTATTTTACGTTTTTATTAGTTAGAATATGAATAAATAACCAACCAATCAACTAACAGCAATGCAAACTGAATAGGACAATATGACATTGTGGGGGGAGGGGCAATAGACTGAAGCCTTATGCAGGAAGAAACTTAGTGGACAGGGTTGGCCATGTGGATTTAACACCTAGATCTAATACTTACTAGCTGGCTAGTTTCTTAAACTCTGCTTAGTTCAGTTCCTTCAACTCCAAAGCAAGGACAATAATCTTCTTAACTCATGTGAATAGTCAATAACATGATATGGGAATGTTGTATGTAGCCTTGGTTAGCACAGAATATATACTAGTGGCCGTCTGTACTGGCTAGCTTTATGACAACTTGACCCAAACTAGAGGTCTCTGAAAGGAGGAAACATTAATTAAGAAAGTGTCTCCATAAGATCCAGCTGTGGGGCATTTTCTTAACTAGTGACTGATGGGAGAGGGCCCAGCCCATTACGAGTGGTGCCATTCCTGGGCTGGTGGTCCTGGGCTCTTTACAAAAGTAAGCTGACCAAGCCATGAGGATCAAGCCAGTAAGCAGCACCCCTCCATGGTCTCTTTATCAGGATCCTGCCCTCTTTGAGTTCCTGTCCGGACTTCCGTCAATGATAAACAGTGCGTGGAAGTATAAGTGAAACCCTTTCCTCCCAGAGTGTCCTTGGTCATGGTCATGGTGTTTCAGCACAACAGGAGTAACCCTAACTTGGGCACCATCATTATCACTATAATATAAGTTAGAGGGGGGTAGGACTGTTTGTGTGGTCACTTCCTCCTGTATCCTTAGCCCCCAGAACAGTTCCAGGCAAGAGTAGACCTCAGTGAATATTTACTAATCTATGGCTAAAGGAAGAACCAGATTATCAAGTAGCCACCCACTATAAGAAGTTATGGCTAACGGCAGCTGCTATACACCAACTCTCCATGCCCTCAGCCCCTCAACCACTCAAAGCAGAAATAGCAAATCACAATCTAAAGTACTTGTCCTTGTCCTTACTGAATAGGGAATGAGGACTTAAAGGTATTGAGAATGAATTAGTTCCAAGGATGTCTGACAGACACTCCTGGTTTTTTCCTTTAAGTCTATCGTTAGCAACTAATGTTTTTAGTAGTAACTTGCTGGCTTTGGGAATTAAAATGATCATTTTGATCGGCATAGGGGGTAGAAGTTAACATTTTTTTCTTTTTTCAAAAACATGAAAGTCATTAAGAGTTTCCATTTATTGATATGGTTTTTCTACTCAGAAATATATAGAAAATGGGTCCCCATGAAAGATTTAAAGTGATATTTTAAAATTGTCGTATAACCTGAGACTGGGGCAGTTCATCAGTTACTGGTAATTAAAAAAACTGATGTGCAAGCAGAGTGGCCTAAGCTGGTGCCCCCCCACCCGCCCCACCCCCGATTAATGTCAGATGTTGTGTTTCATAGCCCACCACTGGAGAGGTGGAGACAGGAGAATCCCTGCGGCTTGCTGGCCAGACACTGTAGCTACACTTCTGAGATCCAGGCTCAGTAAGAGACACTGTCCTAAAAAAAAAAAAAAAATAGTGTAGCTCACTGAAGGAGATACTCAATGTTCACCTTTATCCTTCACAAATAGCTATCCATGTATGCACATGTGCCTGCCTGCACACACACACACACACAGAGAGAGAGAGAGAGAGAGAGAGAGAGAGAGAGGCTATTTCACATGCCCAAAGTGTAGCTTACATGACAGACCAGCTTCAGGATAAAACCACTTTCAGGTCTAATCTTTTATTCAATATCTAGGGGACCTTGCTTTAGAATACTTGATCTTGAAGGAGACAATGGCAAGTGCTTCTCCCTCAGCCAATAAGAGACAAATAAACTAGGCTACATATTCATTTCTGAGTCCTCAGATATGGCTCCTAGCCTGACTTCTTTTTGAGAAAACCAAATAAACAAGCAAGCAAAAAACTGTCTCACAAGGGATACTTCTACACTAATTTAATTCCAGATAGGTGTTAGAGAATGTTGCATAAAACGTTCCATGTACAAATATTATTATTAATATCCTTAATTAACGCAACAACAGTTGCAGCACACAGATTCAGCCAAACTAGGAAAATTACATATTAGGTAACTGTGTTGCTAAGCAATATTACATACTCATTTTACTTAATTGCTGTAATTAGCATCTCCCAACAGATGCCACAACGCAAACCAAGGAGAGAGGGGGAGGGGGACAAAGGAAGGAAAGAGGTTGGAGAGAGGAGGGTGGAGGGAAAATAGAGGAAGGAGCAGAGAAGGAGGAGGAGGGAAGGAAAAGACAGGAAGAAAGAGCCACATGGGTCTTCTAAAGTTTCTGTTGACCCCAATACTTTCCCTCTAATGGGGTCCAGCAGTCTACAGACATCTCAGAAATCATTAACAAGTATCAAACAGTTAGGTGCGATTGGTGGTCTAGGATCTCCCCCCCCCCCAGCCAGGAACAGCTAATTAGTTGCTAGGTTTTTACCTTCTAAATTCCTTTCATCTGAATATGGTGAGGAAAGTCACTCGGGACCCCATCTTCCAGTAAGTTTGCAGTACTGAGTGATCCTGACTAGCTACAGAGGAGAATGAACAGGGTGGCAGTTAGGAGCCCCCTCTTGACTATTTCCTGGCATTAACCAAGTGGAGATGGTGGAGTGCCCTCCATTTTTCTCTCACTTGTCCATGGCCTATCGTGGCCAGCTTTCAGAGGCAGTACAGAAAGAGAGACAGTAACACTCAATACATAGACGATTTCACCAATGGACCTGTTTTTACAATACTTTTTTGGACATGTATTTTGGGGTTCACTTAAATAAAAAGTCTATGTGCAATCAGCTAAATGCCCAGGAACCCATATTTACAGTCTAGAATCTGAACCCTGTTCTATAAGCCCACAAGGACCATACTTTTTCTATTATACTAGAAAAGGGGAGCGAACTCCAGAATACCAGGTATAAACAGAGAAGGAAATAAAAAGAGAAAAGTAAAGTGACTTCAGTTCATTCATGGGTTTCTCTTATTCATTTTATGTTCCTCACCATAGTTAAACAAGACTTGTAACTTGATAGATAGTCTCATCTATAATCGTTCAAACAAAGCCGTAGGAAACTGTCCTCTGAAGCTAACTGTCCTTTTATTATCTGGCACTGGTAGAACTGCACATTTCATGACATCCTATGCTACTTCTAGTTATCTCTTAATAGTCTATCCCATCTTTGTTTTAATGAGTTTAACATGTGCCACAGCATGCACAGAATGCACTTTCCGAAGAGATCTTTGAGAACATCTCCATGTAAGGCAATGCCAATCAAGAATCCAATCTCTTCTCCTGGGGGAAATGAACCGTGCATGATCATCTGAGCTAGCAGCTCTTACAGTGCCTGATTTTCTCTCTCCCACATTTTCATTTTTCAAAAATTCTGCTACTGTCATCCCTTTCTACAGTGCTGGTTTCTGAACATGCATGGCCTCAGAGGAAGTCACCTATTGGCCACCTTACCTGCAGTATTGTGGCATGTCAGTCACATTCAGAGCTGGCATTGTGATATGAGTGATGTTTCCACATGTTCTACCCGCTACAGACCAACAAATCACTCTTCTTAGTTCTGTTCTTTGTATCTTGATGATACTAAGACACCAGGTATCTTTGATGCAACACTGTGTTTTCTTTAGAATGATGTGACAAACCAACTTTTTAGGCAACCACACTTTCATCTGAGATATATTTTCAGATCCTAACAATTGCTAGTGTTTACTGAGCACTCATTTGACACATCTCATTCCTTTTTGTTTCCTTTCTTTTTTCCCTGTTTTTTGTTTCTCCAAGACAGAATTTCTCTGTACAGCTATGGATGTCCTAGAACTTACTCAGTAGACCAGGCTGGCCTCTAACTCAGAGATCTGCCTGCCTCTGCCTCCCTAGTGCTGGGATTAAAGGAGAGAGCCACAACCACTGGTCTAACATGTCTTACTCTTATGCTTCACATTACATTTATAATCTCAATTAGTCTTAGCAATACATGTAGAAACCAGAAGATGCTACTGTCCCATTACACAGATGAAGAAAGTTGGATGTTGAGGTATGATAATAATTTCCCTAAATTCATATTGTAAGTGAGTCTCTAGATTCATTCAACTCCTGGTTTGTCTAATGCCAAAGATGACTAGCACTTTCAAGGTCAGGATCATGAGTTAGAAGCTAACCTGAGCTAAATAGTAAATTCCCTGACTGCCCTGAGGAGCTCATAGTTTGGTAGGCAGAAAGGCAGGAACTAGCAACCGAAGATGGAATGGCAGTGGGGAGGAGTTGCACCTCACATGATGATTTGTCTGAGTACAACATATATCTTAGAGCCTTGAATGCTTTCATGCCCTCCAGGACAGGCCTGTGGAATAGGCCCACAATCCCAGAGAGCAAGAATGCCTTCTGGGCTGACTATAAACACCTTAGTCTGTTTCTAATTTAAGATTTAACAAGTGCAATTGGTCATATTCTGCAGGGGCAAGAGATTCTAAACTTTGGAAGGTTGGCCCAAGGCTTTGACTACTTTTAGCAGTTAGAAACCAGGTTCATTTGTAATGCACCAGCATGCTTGGTAGCAAAAGTTCCATGTTCCTGGCTGCTAGGTGGCATAGAATTAGAGAAGTGCACACTCATCATTTCCTCTGCTGTCTACACTCCACAGTCTGTCAGGCCAGCAAGTCAGTGTGAGATGCTTGTAGCAACCTCTTTCTCTTTGCAAGTGTTGTGTTTCCAAATGATTATCAACCACTAGGACTGGGTGAGCAAATTTTTTTCACTAAAATTACTCTAGAATTCTAGAAAAATTGTGACCTTAATTTTCCCTCTCTGGTGATCCATGTGACCCAGCAATTGGGGCAATAATAATAATAATAACAATAATAATAATAATATCCCTAACACTCTGATGTCATGTGGGTAAGTGGACCTTTTGAAAAATATTCAATTTCAAACAAATTTTAGCTAAGCAAAATATGTTTTCCCTGGGACTCATAAAAAGTATGGGGTTCTCCTATACTGGGGCATCTAACACCCTCAGGTCCAAGGGCTTCTTCTCACTGATGGCTAACAAGACCCTTCTCTGCCACATATGTGACCAGCACCATGGGTCTCTCCATGTGTATTCTTTGGTTGGTGATTCAGTCTCCAGGACCATCGAGAGGTCAGGCCAGTGGACACTATTGCTCCCTCCATGGGACTGCCAACTCATTCAGCTCCATCTTATATCTGTTGAGGTTTGTTTTGTGACCAATTATATGGTCAGTTTTGGAGAAGGTGCCATGAGGTGCTGAGAAGAAGGTATATTCTTTTGATTTAGGATGAAATGTTCTATAGATACCTGTTAAATCCATTTGGTTTATAACATCTGTTAGTTTTACTGTGTCTTTGTTTAGTTTGTGTGTCCAAGATCTGTCCACTGATGATAGTGGGGTGTTGAAGATTTTCACTTTTGTTGTGTGAGGTGCAATATGTGCTTTGAGCTTTAGTAAAGGTTCTTTTATGAATGTGTATGCCCTTGCATTCACGGCATAGATGCTCAGAATTGAGAGTTCTTTTTGATAGATTTTTTCCTTTGATGAGTATGAAGTGTCCTTCCTTATCTTTTTTGGTGACTTTTGGTTGAAAGTTGATTTTATCTGATATTAGAATGGCTACTCCAGCCTGTTTCTTGGGACCATTTGCCTGGAAAATTGTTATCCAGCCCTTTACTCTGAGGTAGTGTTTGTCTTTAACATGGATGTGTGTTTTCTTGATGCAGCAAACATCTGGGTCCTGTTTATGGATCCAGTTTGTCAGTGTATGTCTTTTTATTGGGTAATTGAGTCCATTGATGTTAAGAGATATTAAGGAATACTGATTGTTGCTTCCTGTTATTTTGGATGTTATTTTTATATTTGTGTGACTATCTCCTTTTGAGTTTGTTGAAAGATTATTTTGTTGCTTTTTCTAGGGTGTAGTTTCCCTCCTTGAGTTGGCATTTTCCGTCTATTTTTCTTTGTAGGGCTGGGTTTGTAGAAACATATTGTTCAAATTTGGTTTTGTCATAGAACATTTTGGTTTCCCCATCTATGATAATTGAGAGTTTTGCTGGGTATAGCAGCCTGGGCTGGCATTTGTGTTCTCTTAGAGTCTGTGTGAGATCTGCCAAGGATCTCCTAGCTTTCAGTCTCTGGTGAGAAGTCTGGTGTAATTCTAATATGTCTGCTTTTATATGTTACTTGACTTTTTCCCCTTACTGCTCTTAATATTCTTTCCTTATTTTGTGTATTTGGTGTTTTGAGTAAAATGTAATGGGAGGAATTTCTTTTCTGGTCCAATCAATTTGGAGTTCTGTTGGCTTCTTGTATATTTATGTTCATCTCTTTATGTTGAGGCAGTTTTCTTCCGTAATTTTGTTGAAGATATTTATTGGCCCTTTAAGTTGGGAATCTTCACTGTCTTCTATACCTATTATCCTTAGGTTCTGTCTTCTCATTGTATCCTGGATATCCTGGATGTTTGGGTTAGGGTTTTTTTTGCATTTTACATTTTCTTTGACTGTTGTGTCAATGTTTTCTATGGTATCTTCTGCATCTGAGATTCTCTCTTCTATCTCTTGTATTCTGTTGGTGATGCTTGCATCTATGACTCTTGATCTCTTTCCTAGGTTTTCTAACTCCAGTGTTATCTCCCTTTGTGGTTTCTTTATTTTTTATATTTCTATTTTTAGTTCCTGGATGGTTTTGTTCATTTCCTTTGCCTGTTTGTGTTTTTCTGTAATTCTGCCTGTTTGATTGTGTTTTCCTGTAATTCTTTAAGGGATTTTTGTGTTTCCTCTTTAAGGGCTTCTAGTTGTTTACCTGTGTTCTCTTGTATTTCTTTAAGGGAGTTATTTATTTCCTTCTTAAAATCTTCTATCATCATCATGAGATGTGATTTTAAGTCTGAGTCTTGCTTTTCTGGTGAGTTAAGGTTTCCAGGGCTTGCTGTGGTGGGAGAGCTGGGTTCTGATGATGCCAAATAGCCTTGGTTTCTGTTTTTTTATGTTCTTGTCCTTTCCTTTTGCCATCTGGTTATCTCTGGTCTTACTCTCTCTGACTGTGGCTTGTCTTTCCTGCAATCCTAAGTGTCAGTACTCCTTGAAGACCAGATCTCTCTGAGAGGAATTTGGGTTTGGAGAGCTGTGGTACAGGGTCAGCTCTGGGGTGCAGACAGAACCCAGAAGGATCTAGTCCTTGGTTGTCACTTGTTTCCTGTGTCCTGATGGTTCTGCAAGGGTCCCTCTTGATCCAGTGAATTTGAACAGAAGTCGTCGTCTTGCCTGTGCTTGAAGGTGTGTAGGCACTCCTGGAATGCAAGTTCTCTCTCGGCACTATTTGTGTATGGAGCCCTGTGTCCCAGGATCCACTCTCCAGCCACCGAAAGAAACCAGAAGACCATTCCTCAGTCCCTGTGTCCTGGATATTCTAGATGGGTCCTTCTGAGCAGACAGGCTTGCCCTCACTCCTGGGTCACTAGCTTTCTCCCAGCTATATTTGGCTATGGAGCCCAGATGGCCCAGGCAGAGGTCTCCCGCCACAGATAGAAACCAGAAGGCCTATGGTAGACATTATTAACACATGTTTTTTTTTCTTCATATATGGAAGTGAGATCAGAAAGAATTTACTACCTTATGGTCATGCTGACTTTAAATGAAGCTTTACTGTGAGTCTGGACTCAAGTCTGCCACACCATTTACCTCTAACTGCCAGCAAATATAATTAGTTTATGAAAGTATTTGTAAAGAAAATTTTCTTTCTTTTTCTTTTTTCTTTTTTTTTTGTTTTGTTTTTTTTTTGTTTGTTTGTTTTTGTTTTTTGAAACAGGGTTTTTTTCTATAGCCCTGGCTGTCCTGGAACTCACTCTGTAGTCCAGGATATACTCCACCTCAGAAATTTGCCTGCGTCTGCCTCCCAAGTGCTGGGATTAAAGGCATGCATCTCTACTGCCCAGCGAAAAGTTTCATTATTCATTTATTTACAGTTAGCATGCAAAATAATGGGTGTCCTTTAAGCCATCACATGTGTGTCCCTGAGAATTGCTCATAATCACACACTCCGTTCCTCTACCTCACCCTCTTCCACTCTTTGACTGTCCACTTCCCCACCCCCATTTTCTTTTTCTGCATATGAGGGGTTAAGGGAATATTTTTGAGATGTTTTGTTTGCTTAGTTTTACTTTTTACTGCTTTGATAATTAGCCTTTAAAAGATGTCTTGGATTGTGCTATGGTACCCACCTGCAATATTTAGTTGGTCCCACATTTGCAGTGTTTTAAAAAGGTAGCAATGTATTTGTGAACACCATGTAGAGAAAGGGTCAAAACATAATATTTGAGCACTTCCCTGAGTCAATCTTACTCTAAGAAGTTACATTGATGTAGTAATTATTGTCACAATCCAATCAGGTAGGTGTAGATAGCACCTCATTAATTATAGATGAGCAATATGAGGCAAAAAGACAGAAAACTTGCCTAAGATTACAAAGCTGGCATTTGGAGCTAAGTTGTAAGCTTGTAGAATCTGTAACCTAGAAGGAGAATTTCTGTGAAGAGATGATACACATCAATTCATAGACAGCCAAGGAAGACTGCAAATACCAACAGAAACCTTCCTGATACTATCCACAAGTATGTGCTCACTTCACAGTGGGACCCGAGGCACAACTTTCTTTCATTATTAGATGAGATTTAGTGACAGAAAGTGCAGGAGTTGTCATGAGAACTCCTAATTAAGAACATATTGTGACCAGTGACCTCATGTTCTTCTCACCATGCTCTACCCTCATGATAGACTGTATGATATCAAGCCATGAGCCAAAAGAAACCATTTTTTCTGGTCAGTTTTACTTGGTCACAATAAGAAAGAAGTATAGGATACAGGAAGTAACAAAAGACATACTTGGTATGTTAGGGAAGCAGTCTACATTTCTATGCTAGGTGAGTCTCTACAAGGAATGACCCCATTTTTCTCTAGTTCCCACCCCCAGAACTTCCAGAAATGATTCTCACAAGAAACTGAGAGTCTCGGCTTAGCCTCCCATCTCAGAGGCCAGATTTGTGTGCAACCAGAGAACAGCTCTGGTTACAGCTGGAGGGAGCCCTGTCTTCCATGGCTCATTTGGAAGCTCTGCATAGATTGGCATGTAGGCACAACCTCCTAACTCAATAGGGTGGGGAAAGGGCTTTGTTTTTATTACCTAATCTATGAAAGTCTTCACATAGAGTTTCCAGGGAGAAGCTGAACAGAATAAATGACCTACAGTGGCTGGTGTCCAAGGTAAAAAGTCTATTAAAAACCTATTTCTCTAAAGCACATTATCCCATGGGATTTAGAGCAAAGACATCTCTCACTGAGTTCATTTAACAAATGAGGACTCTGGGAGATAAGAGGGTTGGTTAACCTGGAGGTAGACACTGTTCTGGAAGGAGAGAGACTACGATGAAGATTCTTTTCTCTTATATTTCTAGACTACCACTCAGGAGCACATAGTGAATTACCTGCTAGCTGGAGGGGATACGTTGAGATTGAATGACTGAGCCACCTAAATATTTTGAACTTCCCAACTGCCAGGTGGAGTTCAGAGTAATACCCATGGCCTGGGACTTTATCCTTGCATGTAGGTAGATAGGTCTTGTACATACACAGAATGAATTTCATTTTGTAGCTCAGTGGTTAGCCTGTGTTATTTGGGAGGATGATGGTGAGTTGAGGAAGCATGTCCTGCCACCAGCTATCCTTTAAGGTAAATACTAATATTTTTATATTGTGTTCTGTTCTAACCAGCTACATGTATATACTTGAAGGGGACTTCTGTTTTCATCCTCACATCAGATAAAAGTTTATGGCTTTAGATTTCTTTTTGTGCTTTGCCCACAAACTATCCTTGGCATGCCTGTTACCTGTATGCCTACATTCACATATTTTTGGCATCCTGTCCTGGAAGCTTCTCATACCTCATTCTCTGTTTGTGAGCTGACATCTCTCCTTCTGGATACTTTGCTTTTAAGGGTCATCTGTCAGCTGTCAGTTTCTTTAGCAATGGCCCTAAGCCTGGAGCTACTGAGCCTGCTTGTGAAGTCAGCATTGAGACCCGAAAGATAATAGCTATCCAGCTTCTTTATCCTTCTGCTGAAGGAGGGACAGCCTGCCAACTGAGTGGGGTTGAGACATACTCTGAAGGAATCATATACTGGTGCTCCTCAACTTATGGAGGGATTGAATATTGATAAACCCAGCACATCCCCAAAATATCAAGTCTACAACTCACTAAATATACTTACCCTATTTAACACCATAACTTAGCAACATATGACACCATAGAATATGTGTTAGAATATGTCTACTAAGGTATAACATTTCTGCACTGTCATAATGTCAAAAAGTCAGAGACTGATCTATTATGATTCAGGCACTGTGTGAATAACAGTGCATATGCTGTAGGAAGCATTGGCATATAGAGATTCTGGTAGTTGGGGGAGTGTCCTGGACATGTGCTGTCTATCATATTAGCCACTAGCTGTCAGGAGCTATCTAGGAGAGGCCAAGGCTAGCAGGTAACTTTTCTGGAGGTGGCTCACCATTTTTGCATGGTTTATGATGGATAAGCTCTGAGAAGCAAGGTCCCAAGAGACTTCATCTCAGGACTCCTTCTTGGAGCTGATATGTCTTTTCCTATCACTATTATATAGTCTAATGATTTCTGGGCATTATCTTACCCTCTCGGGCAGATTTCCTGCAGATCAACATAAAGATAAACTTTCATGAATTAATGCTGTTTAGATGAATTAATGATTTTATAGAATTCCTATTTTGATTCAAATAATTTCAGGAAGAAAGTTTTAAGAGATGGTTTTTGTTGCTTTGCTAGAAAGATATAGTAAAGTTAGAATCAAGAATAAAATGTGCCCACTCCTCATAAAATAGTCAGTAAAGGCTGAGTAATGAGCTTTCATAATTATACTAAAAAGAGAAATAGGCTTGGGAAAAATTTGTGATCAAGGAAAGACATTCATTCTAGGTCAGATCCAAGGAAGAAGCCACAGGTGTGCACTATGATAATTGTGAGGCCGTGTGAAACTGTTGTTTTGAACTTATAATGAGCTTATAAACTGAAACACTGCTTTGAATGTAATATTAACATCCTTCTGTAACTCTCCTTTTGTGTAACATTTTATTCATGAGGTAATTCTTATGTAGAGAACTTTTTGTCTAAAAGCTATATAAAAGCTAAAAGCAATAATAAAATTTGGTGTAGCCTTTTCTGCTACATTCAGATTGTGTGTATCTGCATGTGTCTATGTGTGTGCTTGAATTCTCCTTTTCTTTTCTTTTCTTTTCTTTTCTTTTCTTTTCTTTTCTTTTCTTTTCTTTTCT
>JADRCH010000007.1:5129645-5173408 GCA_019843965.1 Rhynchomys soricoides | reverse complement strand
CTTTTCTTTTCTTTTCTTTTCTTTTCTTTTCTTTTCTTTTCTTTTCTCTGTGGTTCATAATGAGTTAATAAGCTCCAAGTCTCTTTCCTGGCCAGCCTGGGCAAGAGAGAAAGGAACTCTAACAATTAGTCCTTAATTCTCTGCTGCTGCCATCAGGAATTAAGTACCAAATGTATATTTGTCTGTATTTCCATACATATGTGCACTTAAGAGTTAAAAGAGTTCAGAGTTTGTCACTGGGCATTCTTGCCAGACCCACATAATTAAGTTCTGTTCTGTCAGTAGTATTGACCCCATAAACCAGTTGCCACTGTCTCTGAGCTAATTTGCTGCCAGCATGACCCCAATGCCAGTACCATACTTCTTTTTGCTACCTGCTTTGGTTAACCTTCTGAGGTCAAATCTGGCTTTTGACAACTAGCCACATGTGGCTATTGAGTGCTTTAATGTATTCAGTAAGACAGAAACTACACATTTAGTTTTATTTACAGTCAGTTTGATGAAGTAAGAGTACATGGTTAGTGGGTGCCATGTTGGAGAATGAAGAGTTCTCTGCAAGGTCAGGTGGAGGCTCCAAAACTATATCCCATCCACCTTGGTGGTTCCTGGCTCATCTCATCCCTCCTTCCTTGTCCTCTTAGAAGTTCCTATTTAATATCCTTTCCCTCCAGTCATTGTCCTTTCTTTCTCCTCTGGGGAGCAGGCCTAATTGTAGCCTCTCTAGGTCTTCCAAATTCACCAAGTCACATTATTGCTGTGGTTGGTCACATTATGAAAGAGTTGAAAGCAACCTTGTAGAAACAACTATGTCTTCCAGAAACTCCAGACTTTGTGCCTTCATAGAAATATGGCTTTATTTCTATCTATTTGTTTCTCTTTTCTTCATCATGAACTTGGAACCAAGTCTGAATTAAGCAGATACCCCTTGACCCTTGTGATTTTTATACCAATGGTAATAATATCTACTCTGATCATGCTTGTGATTGTTACTACCTCTCAAGATCCTCAATGGTCTCCAGGGCTCAGACTGATGATAGCACACAAGCACAGTGAACAGGCTAACCAGAGTCAACCTCTACTGGCTCCAGGATATGGTTCCCTTCTGACTGAGAGCTAGTTTCCTCACCCTTCTGAGCCCTGGGTTCTGAATCTGGAGGAGGTACTGTACCACAGCCTTGTGGAATGGATGCAAGAGCTCTGGGAGACTTATGCCAAGTGTTGGGCACCTGACCAGAACAGCTACTGATTCTCATCTCCTTAATTTGCAAGGTCATGTCTGGGGCTCTGATCCCACCACACTATATTGTATAGGACACAAAGGACTCTGTAGGTGCATTTCTCTTCTTCTTGGGAAGCCTTGCCTCTTACTCTGGTTCCCACCACCATTTTCTGGGGAGTTCTCAGTCCAGCTTCAATTCAAACAATATTGTTTAGCCCCTCCTCCAGGCAGTAGTCAGCATTTTGTTCTTGTTGTGTTTGATATAAATAATTCCTTAGTTGTTGGTGCCCATCAATATATTTGTTCTGGGAGTTTGAACTTTATTTCACCTCTTTAGCCTTTGCCCTAATTATAACTTCTGGCATGTTGCACATGAATGGGGAATGTTGAAGAGTAAATGAATGAAAGAAAACAGTCTCCATTGGTCATCATTCCCAGAAGCTGTGGCGAAGAACCCGAGAATGAGCTGGAATTAGTTTTATCTCCATGGTTCCCCAGAGTTATCTGCAAACTATTCTATTTCTATTTTCCTTGACAATGGTTATAGTAGGCACCGGCTCAGTCTCCCTTCTGAGTAATTGGAACCATGTCTTTGCACTAATCTTTCTTTGGTTTTCACTTGCAGGAATTGCTTGTTAAGTGAACATGAGTGCTGTGGGTTGTAAATCACATAGTGAAGGTGACCAGCCTGAGTTAGCGCGGCATATCCCCACCTCTGTGTAAGCCTGTTACTCCAGCCTTTTTTAATGCTGTACTTTACCTTAAGAATTTAATTGTGAAAAAGTTCAACCATAAAAACAACAACAACAACAACAAAATAATTAAATTGTGACACAGATTTTGAAGCATGGAAGATTTAATCTATATTTTTATGTTTATGCTGATGTAGAGATGGCTCCTCTTCCTTGAAAATTCCCCTTAAATTCATTGGAGGAGCCAAAATTTCTATTTCAAGTCAACTTTGCTGGTGTCCACCATGAACTATGGCAAGAAGTCAAAAGAATTTCAACTCTGTTAAGTGTTGTCATTGTTGTGTTACAGCCTACTTAACTGTCTCTAGTTCTTTTTCCTGTGACTAAGCTTTGATTATAATTGTTGTTAGGAATAGGGACTTGTGTGTCTACCTCAAGACAGATGCCTAAAGTGTAGGTGCACTTTGATTAGTCTGCTGGACCAAACTCCAAAAGGAGCTTTCCCCACATTGTCCCACAGTTCACCCAACAGAAAGTGAGGGTTCTTATTGACAGAGACTATGTCGGGAAGGTGAAAATTATGTTTACATGACTGACTTCTAAGAAAAATCACAGTGGCATAGAAAGAATTGGGTCAGGACAGACTACTGTTACAAACCACACAGAAAGGGCTGGAAGTTGAGGCCAGGCTTGGGAATTTTCAGCTACTTCAAGACAACATTCAAGTTTAATTCACTGTTTTCTAAGGACACAGGCCCTTAAGGAAGAGAACACAACAATGATGTACTCTGACTGTATTTTATGACATGGCTGATAGCAACAATGCTGCATGAACATGGAGGATAGCTGTCTCTTTGAGATACCAGATCTAATTCCTTTCAATACATCTCCAGACGTGAGATTGCATAGGCAAATAGTAATTTTATTTTAACTGATGGAGGACTCTCTACACTGTTTTTCATAGTGGCTACCTCACTTTACAATCCCAACAATGGTGGAAAGGGCTACTTAAACCAGCATTTTTAAAAATTACATTTTTTGAGGCCTGGGGGCAGCAGAAGACACCCTGTGCCCCACCAAGGCTTCCTGTTGGCAGGACTGCGGCCACCACTATAAGGAATAAATGTCTTATGGAGAGGTAGAATAGATAGAAAAATGGAGTGTTGCATGTACTATGGAGAGAGGCAGAACTGGAGATGAGATGGCAGCGAAAGGGCTGAGGTTGACAAGCTGTCATCACCCAGTAGGGTCATAGGGTGGAGTACAGGAGCCTGGATCTTATGCAGATGCAGACTTGAAGTCTCAGCTCCAGAACCTGCATGCTGGCTTTGGCATCCCTCTGGCTCTGGGCACTGACAGAGGCCAAGGAGACCAAGTTGGTGACTGTGGTCCATGCTGCTGTCCCAAGGCCATGATGAAGCTTGAGATCCATGTGGGTGGATGTATGTGATTTCTGTCCCTAAATGATGCTTTGCTGATGTCCTCAGGCTTTGCTGCTGGAGAATGGGGGCGAGGCATGTGATGTGAGCAGCATGTATAGCCATCTGAGGCCATGTTGAGGCCTGTGGTTCTGTGTGGCTGTTGAATGCAATGATTGGGTTGGTGGTCCTGATACAACCAAGGGCCAAGTTGATGTCTCTAGCCCATGTTATCACCAAGGGCTGTGATGTCCACAGTCCATGTTTGTGATCTGGGCTCTGACTTGAGATCATGTTGATGTCCATGGGCTTTCCTGAACTGGCCCCTCCCTTCACCAGCAGCCAGGTGGCAGTGGCATAGGTAAGGAAAGCTGGCCTAGTCCTTACCATTACTGGATTCTCTAGAGTTGATGGCTTCTGGCAGGGGTGTAGGTAAAGAAAGGCTAACTTTCCCTTGTGAGGCTGGCCACTAGGAGTTTGACCATGATCCAGGACAACACAAAATAGACTCTTTAAAAAAAATTCTTTTCCTTTTTCCTTTCTTTATTTGTGGGGGTAAGGTTCATGGGGGATGGAGTGTGGTCATAGGAAGAAAAGAGGTCAGCACAATAATAGCACATGATGTGAGATTCCCAAATAGCCAATAAAATAATAAAAAAATAACATTTTCATTTTATACTTTTAAATAAGTCATGCAAAAGATTTGAGGGAATAATACATTTCTATGATTTGTATTTCCCCAAGGATTAGTGATGTTGAGCTGTTTTTACATAGTCCTATTGTTTATTTGTGTGCCTTCTGAGAAATTTATCTTTGAATCCATGACCCATTTTCTAATCAAGATTTGATGTGTGTGTGTATTTGTGTGTTTGTGTATGTGTGTGTGTTGTTGTTGTTGTTGAGACCTCATTGTATATTCTGAATTCTGAATCAGCTATGTGGCCTTCAAACGTGTGCCCACATCCTGTAGTGTCTCCTTCCATTGTTTCTTTGGCTGTGCAGAAGTCCTTTAGTTTGCTGCAATCCTGTTTATCGATTTTTGCTTTTTGTTTGTGCTTTTTTGGTGTCAGTTCCAAAAAAAAAAAAAAAAAAATTACTAATCCAATGTCATGATGGTGTTCTTCTGGGAATTCCTTGATTTCAGATGTTATGTTAAAATACATTTATTACTATTATTATTATTATTATTATTATTATTATTATTATTTAATCTTTTTTTACAGTCCAGTCATTATCCCCCTCCTGGTCTGCCCTCTGACTGTTCCTCATCCCGAACCTCCTCCCCAAATACATTCTTAATCTATTGAGTTGAATTTTTTCCTATGTACTTTTAAATAAGAAACCAGTTTCTTATTTTGCATCCAGTTTCATTCCTTTGCATGTGGATACCCAGTTTCCCCAGCTCCATTTACTGATGTAACAATGCTTTCTTCATATGTCTTCTCTTCTTAGCATCCATGTCAAAGACCAGTTGACTGTAAAGGAGTGGATCTATTTCTGAACTTTCCATTGTCTTCCATGACTATGCATAGTATTGTATCAGTATCATTTGCTTTTGGTCTCACTGGCTAAGTTTTGTACTAGGAATCAGCGAATGTGAGGTCTCCAAATTCTCCTCTAGAAGGGAAATGTAATGTGGCATGGTGTGTGTGTGCATGTGTGTGGGCATGTGGGCAGGTGGACATGCACGCACGTGTGCCCGTGTGTGTGTGTGTGTGTGTGTGTGTGTGCATAATTGAATGTTTTTATGCTTTCAAAAACAAAAATTCAGCTAAGTAAAATAAGACATAAACAGACAATGCTATGTGATTTAACTTAAATAAAAAGTGTTAATTGTCAAGCTCATAGTAATAGAGTTTCATGTTTGTGACCAGGAGCTGAGCTAAGGAAGAAACTGGTAGGTATTGGCCAAAGGATACAATGTTTCCATCCTGCAAAATAAAGAGGGTAGGAGGAACTTCCTGAAGGTGGTAAACACAATATGGCATTGATTGTGGTGAAGGTTTTGTAGACGTGAAAGTCCCTCTGCACACAATTATATGCTTTATATGTACAGATTTTGTGTGTCAACTGCAGCCCAGTGAGCTGGTCTAAGAAAAGATGCAATTCATACAGCTAGTACAGTGAACATTCCATGGAACAGACAGAACGAGGTGTTCCCACTTCTACAGGAACATCACACAGACCAGGAGGAACTTACTGTATGGAGACTCTCACAAAGAAAAACGTCATTTGTTTACACAGGCTCTTTGTGATGCTGGTAAGTAAAGGCCCAAGAATGATGATTGCATTTGGATACTAAGACTGGAAACACATGAATCTAATTCATTTCCAAGATGACCGGATGGAGATCCAGGAAAATCTCCAGTCTGGGACATCACACAAATGTTCTGCTTCCATGATAACAGATAAGTATTTTGTTGCTTGTCTCCATGTAGTCTTGTGATTAACCACAGATAGTAACATCCCTGGTTAAATATGTGCACCTATATTCCTGAGGAGCTCTCAGCCCCTGTCAGACCATTAGACAGCACTAGAGTGTGTTGAAATAATCACAATTGATTCAAACAGCATCAACCTTACAACACAGCACCCAAACCCGCAGCCAAGGCTACCTGGTGGCCAGAAGTGGATACGAATGCACTGGGCTGAACCAGGCCTCTTTCCTCCGTGGCATGCTGTCATAGATTAAAAGATCTTTCTCAGTCAAAACAACCAGGGCTGGTTTCCACTGTTTCTCACTCTCTCCGGGCACCTGAAACAGAAAGCAGAGAGCTGTGAAACAGCTGGAGGACAGGATGAGCAGAAAAGAGACATCAGCATTCCTTCAGTCAGAGGGCTGAGCAAAACGAGCAAAACGAGTGTCCTTCGGTTCAGGCTTCAATAGCAGAAATGGAAAGAAGGAACTGCAGTGTGATCTTAGCCATTCCTGATCATTGAACGTCTCTGCTGTCTGTAGGGCCCTAGACGCGCTGTCTGCGCAGCGGAGAAGCAACGTAGCCGCTGCGCAGCTCACCTGTCAATCAGTGCTGAATCGTTATTTCACAGTGGGAGACAAATGCTTGGGGAAGTCAGTGCTCTCATCTTGTGCTCTAGTAGAGCACATTTATTATGAAAAATAGGAACACATATCCAAAAACACTAAAAAAAAATATCCTGTGGAGCCAGCCATGTGTCTCCTTGTTTGCGTGTAAGACATGCAGTCTCTTAAGTCTTGCTCTGGAATTTCTCCGGGGATTTAGGTATCACTTTAAAATTTCTCTTCTTCATTGACTGTTCAGTCTTACTCAATGAAGAATATGTACTTAACTCAAGTCAGGATGAGCTAGCAGGAACAAGACAGAGAGCATCAATTGCATAATGGTACCAGATGTGTTTTTGCATCCCTTCAAATGCCAAGCCCTGCAGAGATCACCTCGAGCTCTTATTTTTGGCCCACTGCAAAGTGTCCTGAACTCCTCAAATGCTCTTCTGTCCATGAAAGTGCTCTTTGGAACATGGGGACCTATTAAGCTTGTTGGGAATGCAGAATCTCAGGCCCATCCAGATGTGTGTTTATCGGAATGTACAAGTGATGGGTATGCTCCTTAAGAAAGCAGTGCTCCAAGTTAGGTCAAAGCTTCTCTTTGACAGAGTTAGCTCCTCGGTGCAGACAACTTTCGTATAAGCCATCACTCAAGGTCTATGAAGAATACAAGTAAACCTAACCATAAGCCAAATTCATGTTACAGCTCATTTATCCTCCTTTGCATTTTAAAAGGATGTATGTATGTATGTATATATGTATGTATGTATATGTATTTATTTTATCCATGTGCTCTTTAGCATGCATGTGGAGGTTGGAGAACAGTTTGCTGGAGCCAGTTCTCTCCTTCTACCATGTGGGTTCTAGGGATCAAATTTATGTTGTCAGGCTTAGGGGCAAGCACCTTAACCTGCTAATCCACTTTGCCTGCCCATTCTTTTCATTCTAATAATTTATCATTTATATATACATATACTGTGTGTATATAAATAAAAATAATCATTACTATAAATGTATATATAATATAATCATTACTATACATATTAAAATAAATTTTTACATATTGATTGAAATACATTTTCATTTCTATATACTGCTATTTTTTTCTCTTGAGACAGAACCTTACCTAGGCCTTCTCCTGCCCCAGCCTCTTATGGGCTGAGATGACAGTCTTACACTTTATGCCTGGCTTCAGTATCACATTAAGTACGGCAGAGAAATGTGCACAGAGGGGGAGGCACATGCATGATGCCTTTTTTCCCACCAGCACCATGGCCAGTGCAGTAGTAACAAGTGTCCAAGGTAGAGAAAACCTGTAAGTTCTCTGTGTAACCTGAGGACAGTATTCATGAGTGGTCTTAACTCCTGTTGCTTCTCTGCCCATGCGGAAACATATGTACCTTCATAGGCGAGCAATGTGAACCCTGCAGCCAGGAAGCCAGAGCAGCAATCCTGCTCCACAGTTTGCTAGCTGTCAAT
Source organism: Rhynchomys soricoides (assembly GCA_019843965.1). Lineage (NCBI taxonomy): Eukaryota > Metazoa > Chordata > Mammalia > Rodentia > Muridae > Rhynchomys > Rhynchomys soricoides. Next base: position 5,165,575 of record JADRCH010000007.1, on the reverse strand, counting down.
CATCTGATTCCTTTGCATTGTAGTTTCTGCATGTGTAAGATGGCAACTCAGCCTCCTTAGGATGCTGTGAGATACCCTGGATGGTGTGAAGATACCCTGAGTTAACATCTGTAAAAGGCTTAATGCAGCACAGAGCAAGCACCAGGAAGTTACCTGCTGAGTAGCTCTTGTCACCCAATGCTACTTAGGTGATTAAATGGGGCAGTGAGTATGATGTACTTAGTGTCTGGCAGGTGATAGAAAAATTGTAGGACATCCACTAAATTTTAAAAATAATGTTGAAAATGTGTCCTTTAGACATGGAATGAATAAAATGAAGACAATGTCTTCCTTGGGGAAAATTGTAAGACAAATCAACGATACCTTTTTTACCTTTTATACCAACAATGTAACATTTTCCCTCCACTTTTCCCAACCTCCTCGCCCCAGAAAAACTTTTCTTTAACATTTAATACACCACCGTCTTCCAGTAATTTCAAACAAAGATTTGCTTCCTAAAGAGCATCTCCATCTTCCTGATTGTAGTCAGTGTGAATGACTGGCTAGGGGTTTATCTTCCCTCCTTTTAGTATTTCATGCATGCTGAAGGTATCTACTTTTATTTTCTTGACTTTGTACATCTTTCCTACAACAGAGCAAGAACATCTGCAGAAGATCGAAATAGATTGAGAAGGAGAAGTACCAGACTACAAGGCGAATAAGCTATGTATCTCAAGGCAATTAAGTTGTGGTTTGGGGAAATAGATTGAAATAAAAATTTCCAGCTTCTACATTAAACTTAGTAAATTACCTTTCCAGGTCATTAACTAGGACTGGAGAAGCTACAAAATGATCCTCCCAAGGTGGCTATTTTACTTACCTAGTCAGCTCTGACCCATTAATGTTGACTGAAATCAGTCAATCAACTATGAACATGAAAAATCATGATTCTTCAGAAACAATTTGAAGTTTTCAGAATGAACCTGGACAGTAAATATTAATGATGGCATTCTGACCTCTGTACCCATGGGGTCAGTGACATAGCAATGTGTCCAGTGGAATGCATCATTCCAAAGTCCTACATACTTGATGGTTTATTCAGGTTACCTATGTGGATCTCTTAAAATACACTGTGAGAAAACTCTGAAGGGCTATTTTTCAGCACCATCGTGTGTAGATCTGTTGTTTTAACTCTGTATAAATTCTTCAGAGAAGTAGGCTGCCCATGAGAACAACTGACTTTGCAAGGAAAAAAATTCATAGTGAAGAACAGGATTTTCGGTGCCAGGGAGATGGCAAGTGGATAGAGTGGCTAAAGCATTTCCAATGCAGGCATCTGGATTTGAGTTCTAATCCCCAGGGCCCACACAGGAGTAGGGTCGGCATAGATGTCACCAGTAATCCCAGCATCCAGAGGATACAGCCAAGGAATGTCCAGGGCAAGCGGGCTAGGTGGCCATGCATGCTTCAAGTTCAGCAAGATACTCTGCCTTTTAGAGTAAAGAGCAATTGGAGAAGAAATGACCTTGGGCTCGTGTGAGTATACCCCAATGCATATGCCTCTCTCTTAGGTATGAGACACTATACCCATGAAAGAAAAAAAAAAAAAAAAAACAACCAGGATTATGAAAAAAATAACATGCTCCACATGAGCCCCACACTGAAGCCCTGGAAGCACATTTCTTTTTGCTGTTGTTGATGCTGTTAGACTCAAGCATTTGTGCTATTGTTCTGGTGACAGCTTCTCGTAGAAATCTATTCTCTCTGGCACCCAAACGTAGGCCAATGTCAATGTTCTGGGGGCATATCTGCATTTTGTTAAAACATGATGTCATGTTTGCAGTGCCTGTAGCAATGTCCACCTCAACCCTGCCATTCTGCTTTGGGTGCTGTTAATTGTCAGGCTCTGAAACACTCACTGCACTTATAATAAAGAAAAAGAAGCACAGGCAAGGGAAGACAGTCTGTCCTGCAGGAGTTCAGAAGCAGTGTCCTGGTGAACAGAAGCATTTTCCCTTCCACAGTGAATCCCAGGACAAGTTTGCAAACCAGTACAAAGGATGGGAGGGGAGGGGAGAACTGTCTGCAAATGGAAATCTGAAAACAGAAACGGAGAGCATTATGACAAATGAAGCCCTTGGGACCACATTCTCAATGGGTCCCAAAAATCAAGTTCAGAGGTTACAAACTTTGTGAACTTGGGTCCCCTGTTTAGATTGAACTGTAAACCATAGAACGTAGTGAAAAAACACAGGCTGTTGGGATAGGGTTGTGTGTTAGTAGGGGTGCTGACACCTCATTGACTTTAAGCCTTTATCTGTTGTTACCCCTGAGTGTGGTTCCTATTGATCCTGAATAACATTGAAAAGACATTGACCTTGTCACCCATGAAACACACAGAATATGTTTCCAAAATGACACTTTTATCAACACCTTTGAGGCTATTTCCTTAAAAGGGTGGTTACAGTTAATACAAACTCAGTCTTCAAGATTAAAGAAATCACTAATAATACCCAGGGGATCACAGAGTGCCCTGCATAGCAAACAAGCAAATCTTAGTATTAGCTAGATTGACTGTTCTATTAAGTAAGGATAGCGATGGCAGATTCAAGATATGAATGGACTAGAACTGCTTGCCTCTCCTGACTTGACGTCCTCATTGGCCAATGACAAAATGGGTTTGAATTAGTGCTAATGGCCTTCAAAGCTCAATCATTTAAAACTCTCTCTCTCCCTCTCTCTCTTTCTTCTTCCTCCCTCTCTCTTTCCTTCGTGTGTGTGTGTGTGTGTGTGTGTATCATAGAATACTTGAGGGAATCTGTTCTTTCCTGCCACAATGTAGGATGCAGGGGTTGAACTCAGATCTTTCATCTTGGCATCAAGTACCTTTAGCCACTGCACCATTTCACCAGCCCCAAACTCAGGATTTTTCTTTTACTTTAAAAGTCTCTGCCATAAAGCCACAAAGAGTTTTGCTTTACAATTCTTCTTTGTTTTATGTCTCTTTCTAATCCCTCGTCTGACTCAGTCTTCCCAATACTCCTTTCCCACTTTCTATTTAAGCAGTAGTAGTAGAACACATTCATTATCTTTGGAGAAAAAAAAAAGACTAGCTTCAAAATCTGGCTCTGCTACTTCCCAGATGAGGGATATAAGCAGAATCCTGAACTCCCAGTTAACTTGTCCTCAGATGTATCACATACTGAAATGGCCTCCCTGCACGAATACTTTGTGAAGACTAAGTGAGAGACATAGAGCTGGTGCTGGGTGTTTGGTTGTCCCTGTGCCATGTTTTGCATGGCTCTTGAGACTGACCTAACTAGGGTGGTGAGTGAATGAGGAACAGATAAACACATGGAGATACAGAAAAGCTGTGATCGGGTGGACAGGGATCAGTGTATTTATTATATACAGTTGAACAGGGAGGCAGGACTACCACAAAAATATAAGCAAGAAGATAGGGCTATTATACATAGACAAGAAAGCAGGCAGGTTTACCTTATTTCAGTAGGCACGGTCTCTATAGGGGAGCACTCTTCAGGGTTTAATCATCTGAGGGAGGAAAGCTGTGGTAGATATTTCCTATGCACACTGTCAATAAGCACAGTTGGGCCCAAAGGTTTTGCTCTTTTCTGAGTGTCATCTGGAGAAGGTTTTGTCACTCCTATAGGTCTGGGGCATTGGGTTCCTTGACATGGCCTTGCCCAAGTCTGACAAAATACACTTCCTGAGGACTTTACTTATTTCTTTCACTCCTGTATCTCTCCTTGCTGTACTTTCTCTCCTACTTGGACAGCTTAGAAACAAGGACCTAGAGGTAGGGACAGTGACTGATAGCCTGGGAAAAAGTTCTGGAAAAGTTGATGACAACTTTTAAATTGGAGATGCTGGTTATCTTGGCTAACTCTCGATTCGTTTGCTTCCCCTCAGGTTGCCAGCTCTTTGGAACAAAAGAGGAGATACCAGTGTAATAATAATCAGCATTTATCAGATTCAGAATGTTTCACAGACACAAGGTAATTAACCCCTGTACCATCTTCAGGGAGACTCTTACAGATGGAACACAGGCAAAGTTCTCAGCAAGGCTGCTCACATCTCCAACTTCTAGCTCAGGCTAAACAATATGGAGGACCCAGCAATCAGGAACTATGGACAGTTAAAGGCAAAGGAAAATAGGAAGTCAGAAAGGACAACTTAAATTTTAAAGGAAGAAAGAGACATGGGGAAATGACTTAAAGCACTTTTTCTGTGCAAACCTGAGGACTTGAGTTCAGATTCCCTACACTGTAGAAAACAGACATGATGGTTTACATCTGTAATACTTATATAAGGGAGATGGAAAGGGGATTCCTGTGGCTCCCTGGTCAACTAGTCTAGCAAATCAGTGAGCCTCAGGTTCAGTGAAAGATGTTGTCTAAACAACTCAGGTTGAGAATGCTAAATATATATACCTGATGTTGATCTCTGGCTTCCACAAGTACATGTATGCAAGCACACAGAGACACGCACACACTGACACACACATAGACACACACAGGTAGACACGCACATAGACACAAATGCAGACACATGCAAACACACACACACACACACACACACACACATGCCTAGGTAACAAATTAGGCAGAGCAGACAGGTATGACAATTAGACAAAGAAGGTATAAGAAAATGTAGTCCAGACCAAATGTGAATGAGGATGTGGTGCCACTGAAATTCTCATATATTTGGTTGGAATGCACAGTGTAGGGGAAGGTTTAACATGCACATATCATTTTGACTCAGCTACTTCATGCATTTGGATTAGGCCAAGAGAAATTAACATATATGGCTGTATGTGATGCTTAATTTTCACTGTAACTTGACCATGGATTTAGAATCATCCAGGAGTCATACCTCTGGGCGTGTCTACAATAGCATTTTCAGAGAAGTTAAACTGAGGAGGGAAGACCCATTTGGAATAGAGACACCACAGTCCCATAGGCTACCATCCAAAACTAAATAATATCAAGTGCACTTCCAAAATATGCACCTCTCCCTGCTTCCTGCCTGTGGACAACACTGAGCAGCTGCTTCAAGTTTCTGTTGCTATACTTTCTTTCCACAATGGATTGTGAGCCAACATGTACCCCCGTCCTTCATTTGCTTTTGCCAGATCTTTTGTTCTAACAATGAGAAAAGTAACTAGCATGCCACAGAAATACAAAGGGACAGCCTTAATAACATTGTTTTAAATATCTGTATTCCCAAGAACGGAATGTTTATCAATAGGTGAATAAGTAACTAAATGCTATATATCTTTATAATGGGAAAAGAGGGAAAACAAAATCAAAGAATGAACTATTCATGTATTCCATAACATAGATAAATTCATATAATTTTGCAACATAAGATAAGCCACCTCTAAACTATATGGTGTATTATTCAATTTACACAAAGTCTAGAAAATATAAACTAATTCGTTGAATAGTCATCTCTTGAGGAAGGCAAAAAATTAGATATTGCTGTTTGGAAAAGCAGCTTCCAAAATAGTAATACATTACAATAAACTTTGTATTTTCCTAAGATATACACACATGAAGAATTATCCATTGAGTTTGGAATTTTAGCTAGTTTTGTTTCATTAGTTTACAATAAACCAAGAACAAGCATTGCTGATTTAATTTATTAAATATTGTAATAAAATATTTTAGAGAAACAAGGCTTCTCCCAAGAGTGCTGAGAGAAGGGTACTGATGTAAGACTCGAGTTTACTGTTTAAACAAGGTCACAAAATCCCTGGAATCCCTGGGAGTCATGGCACCCTGTTCCCAGACTTCCTAGGAAGAGCAGAGACAGAGAATCCATCCATCATAATCAAGGAGCTGAAACCCAAAGCATTTCAGGGTTCCTTATTCCCTCTCCACATTTGCAAGCAGAGTTGATTTCTTATTGAACTGTTGTATTTACCAAGTGTTTGAAGGTCAGATGCAAATACTCTCTAAGAGGGACCTTTGGTGACTCTATTAGAGGTAGCATTGTGTTCGGTGGGATTTCATAATGGGACCAACCTCAGGGCAGAGCACATATCTATTGAGATAGGCGGGCAGCTTGGTTTTAAATCTCCTTATAGTGAATCACATTAGAGAGAGGTAAGGTGGGAAGCTCAGCAGAATCTGTTCTCTTTTACAGAGCCATTCACTACACAGGAGCATGTCGGTCATAAGATCTTGGCTTCTCCACAGCTTGACCCATCTGTTTACCACTAATGCCACAGCACACTCTATGGGATTCCAACTTGTTCTCTCCTGCAAAAAGAAAACTGGATCATCTGAGGGTTATTCCATGTCTATATGTGAGTCCAGAATAAACAGTTAAGTCAGACTAATACCTCAGACCTGTCTTCCTGTGAGACTGTGACTTATCATAAGTTTAGGAGGGAGGGTTATCCACTAGCTTTTCTCAGCCACCTGAAAACAGAATGGCAGCCATGCTGGTACTTACTACATATGGGGAGGAAGGGTATCTCTCTCCTTTCTGTCCCTTTGTCCCCCTCCATCTAATTAACTTCCGTCAGGTACAGAGGTATCAGTAGCCTGATTATTCCAGCATATGAACTATATTCAAATGTGTTTTAGAGATAGGTGTAGTAACTCTTGTCTGGATCCCTTATCTGTGGTCACCATCAAGTCTCCGAAACTGCAAAGCTAAAGTACGTACACTGAGCTGATCCTAGCCTAGCCATTGCTTCCCTTTACAGAACCAGTATCCTGATGTGCACAGCAGATGAACAAGACATACACTTAGGTAGGTCAAGTTCTAAAATGACACATGATGAACCTGTGGCCCATGGTATTCATACACCCTAGGAGAGCTATGAATGAGACCTAGCACAAGGTTTGTAAACTTTCTTAAGATACCATGAGATATGGTTTTCAAATCAATGATCTTGTTCTCAAGCACAAATTTCATACAGAAAATGCCAGTTAAAATGTTGGATCTGGTCAGAATTCTTAATACATGGTTATTATTAGCAAGCACTTCATATGGATCTAGGTTGGAAACACCAATAAAGAGAAAGGATGGATTGCTATTTTATCCTAACGTCTATTCTGAACCACCATGGTGACACTCAGAGAAATCCCGGCCATGAGCTAGGGCTCTGAAATGGGTTCTACTGTGTATCCATTTTACCATCCACACTTTGAGCAATTTGTGTGCACTCAATCTGACTGCACTGATATTTGGACTAGAAGCTTGGTCCTTCCAGAGAAACCTCCTTGGCCTTCAAATCCACTTCTTCCCCAAGACCCAGCTTTCTGCATCTCTACTTGTCTTCTGTCCATTTCCACTTGTATGGAAAGCTTCTCCCAGATCACTCGACTTCATCCCCGAAAAACCCTCGAGGCATATATCTGGTTTAGGGTCAAATGCATGTTTGTCACCCACTGTCAGTGCCCTCAACCATGTGGAAACATCCTGGGCCCTCCTGCAAGGTATGGCCACTTCCTTTGGATAGTTTTAAACATGAACTGAGTAAAATGAAGACCTATGGTTTGTACGAAGACACTTTCTTTCTAAAACTTAATATTGGTTTATTCTTCCCAACCCGTGAATATCCTCTTTTAATCTTGTTTACTCATTTGCTCAGCTCCTTCTTTTCCCAGAAAATTCCAAAAGTAAATTTCAAAACAATGCCCTGCTTGAATTATACAGTCTTACTGGACTAAGGATGGGATTGCTTGCAACTCATTAAATCTTTGGCTCTTCTAAAAAGAGTAATAAGTTAGAAGGGCAATTGAGAGAAGCAGCTTGGGAGAGAACTTAGCACATTTATTGGACTGAGTCCTGTAAAGCTGGGGGCTTAAAGGTTTATAGCAGGAAAATAAGTCTGTTTATCGAGAGAGAGTAAGAAGAGGATGTGTGTGTGGCGGGGGGGGGGGGATGTAAGAGAGCCTGCACTAAGATCAGCACAATCTATAAGCTGAAATGGTAACGCTCAGATTGTTACCTTTGTTGGAGACAGGCCTTTGTGGATTCACTTTATTACATTAGGATGAGTTTCTATAGGATGAGGTTGGACTCTATATTAGTTATAATGCTGTGACAGAACAGTGGGCAAGAATCAACTTAGGCACGGAGTGATTTATCTCATACAGTTAGAGGAGCAAGGAAGTCAGGGCCATCAGCAGTTGCATCCTCAGTCATGGTATGTCCTCAGACCGGAATCAGACAGCAATGCCATCTGGTACTCAGCTTTCTTTCCTTGTCATATTCAGTCCTAGACCTAAGCCCATAGATTTGTGCCATTTGTGTGGTTTTCCCCACCTCAATTAACTTAATCTAGAAATTCCCCAAAAGACATTCCCAGAGATTTGTTTCCAGCATGATTCTAGAGCCCATCAAGTTGACAATCCATCTTCACCATGCCAGGCTCCCTAATCCAAAATTTTATGTACACAGAGGAACTGTGAACTTAGACAGAGGAAAGAAATGTGAACAATGGGATGGAAACAGGATGCTACATCTTCAAGCCAGAGATTCCCATCAATCTCAGGTGACAAAGAAACAAAGAAACACAGAGCATAATTTTTCTCATAGCACTAAAAGGAACACCCTAGTCTGTATCTTGACCTTGGACTTATAGCTTCTAAAACCGTGAGACAAGTTTCTGTTGTTAAGCCATACAGTTTGTGGTTCTATGTTTGGCAACTTTAGCGTGAAAAATGCAAGCACTGTGCTATGTTACCAATGCTTTGAGGCATTTATGATTATCCCCATTTAGCTGCAGAAGAAATCATGCCTCCAAAAACTCATTTCACAGCCAAGGTTAAAAGCTTAGTGTTATAAAGCCACTGGTGTGCATTCTTGTAGTTAAAACTTGTGCTATTTCCAGATCATAAATTGCCTTCCACAAGAAGAAAATGAGGAATTCCGTGGGAATATCAAGAAAACTGTGGGCAGGAGACAGCTAGGGGACCCAGAAGGATAATTCCCTGAAGGCTGGAGTACGCAGGACCCAGCTCACAGCATCCAGACAGCACACCATGTCTCCCCTGGGGCCTTCTTGTCAGTCTGTCTTTCATTCTTATTTCTTGGCACATGGGTTATACTCTGAGCAGACAGCAGTTTTGTCCAAATTCCTAAATTCTTTTCTTGGTAATCAAAGCTCTTTATTCTCTAAGCCTCATATCTGATTAAAATAATTCAAGACCAAGGTGTAGATGACTCACAAGCTGTAAGTGTTGCCTCTATTTATAACATGTAGAGTGACTAAATTAGTCACTTATGTTTACTCATTGAAAAATCGAAGGAATAATATTCAGATGGTGGCTTGTTATCCGAAGGAGGGGAAACTTTCTGAATTTGATTTGCGTTTACTGTGTTGCTATTTTAGCACACTGGTCTCTTCACTGGGGGCATTTACACCAGCTCCAATGTTTGCACATCCTCTGAGAGCTGAGTGTGGCATAATGGGCTGTGCATTCTTACAAAGAGCATACCTCACAAGTTCAGCAGCACAGGACTCATGGATAGAGTGGCCTAAGGAACCACAGTGGGGAGTTTGTTACTGCAGAGGTTTTCTATATAGCTAAGTACCTACAGGAAGTTAAGGTCTAGCTCATGGCAGAGGAAGTACTGGATACAAACCCTGGCTTCTGCAGCATGTCAGTGATTGTGTTAACTCTTAGACAAGGAATCACAAGGTGTGTCAATGATCAGCAACTAGATGCAAGAAGACTACTGGACTCCGGATTCTACCGCTTTGGCCTGCCAACTGCTGGGGTCACAAGCAGGAGTCACTACATCTTACTCAACTTTCCAATATTTCAAGAGAAGGCAGGGAAATGGATGCTTGTATAAGAACTTTTACTATTTTTAGAAATTGTTGTATTATTTTCCTGTTTGCTGCTTCTGGAAGTGAAAAGCTCTAGAGCCAAGGTGTTGGCATGCTGGTCTCCTGTTGAAGCTTTTGGGGAATTTCCCTCAGTTTCACAGCATTCAGAGATTCTCCTATTGCTCAGAGACTCTCCCATTGCTCAGAATCTCTCCCATTGCTTGGCTCCTCAGCCAGCACACTGTTATCTTTCCTCCTCTTGTTCCTTGTCAACATGTTTTCTTCTCTTATCTGACACACTTGTCTCCCAGCAGAGGATACCTAGCTAGTCTAGTATGGCCTTCTATATCTTAGGATCCTAAACTTAATCACATTTACACAGTGCTTTTTCCCACCTAAATGTAAAGTAATATCATCATAGGCTGAAGAAATTGGGATAACAGCATTGGAAGAAAGCGTCATGCTGCCTACCTCAGTCAGCAACTAATTCAGGTTAGATGAACAGTGAATGGAATTGAATGATAGGGAATTGAGCCTTACTTTAGACTTTTCATCTGTGCTACCTCCAAATATAAAAGTTAACGTAGAGTAAATTATCTTTTCTTTTATGTAAAATTTAAAGATCCCTGTAGTAAGAAAATCTAAATAACATGGAAACAAAGGAAAATGTATCTGTGAGTTAGATTTGTGTTCAGACTGACAGCTAGCTATTAAATGATTAGCATCAATCTTCTCAGAAATATAAGGCACACACATACACAATCACCTCTAGGGTCATGCTTTATATATCAACTTGACTAGGGTGAGGGATTCTGTACAGCTAGTAAAAGACTGTTTCTTGTTGTGTCTGTTTCTAGAAAAGAGTGCCCCATGGATCAGCTGACTTAAGAAAAATGTGTCGCCCTCATGAAAGGAAATGGATATCATTCAATCTGTCAAGGGTTCAGGTAGAACAAAACAAATGAACAAAAAAGGGCCAGGAATGAGTTTCTTGATTTGGTTCTGGAAATGGGACAGTCTTCACACATGACAGTTATACACTGTACCAGTGAGCTACTGCTCCAAGCTCATATCACTGTTTAAGTGTGTTTGTGTATGTGTGTCCTTGTGTATGTGTTTGTATATGTGTGCTTGTGTATGTGTGTGTTTGCCAATTGTGTTTACCAGATTCTGGCTGAGGAGCAGTAGAAGTCATACCTGCTCAGGTCTCTTGAGCTTTCCATGAGCGCATAAATTATTTCTCCAGAGCATTGATCGAGGACTCAGAAGCAAGTGACCCAGAGGATCTTCCATAGACAGCCTTTATCCACCCATGGATCCAATTCTCTTTTCCCTTTACCAGATGTGAACTGTCCATGGCCATCTTCCAGAGATGGATGAAAGACTGCTTATCACCTGTGATGCTCATGGATAATTAAATTAGACTCCCCTCAGTCTGGTGGGCAAAGCTATTTTAGACTTTCATTAACTCCAATGTGCCGTTTCAATTACACTCCCAGTTTGGATAACAAGTTATCTTTGACGTACAGCTCAGGACTTAACACCCAGGAAACATGCTCTTTAAAGGGTGCTGACAGGGAATAGAAATTCTCCCCACTTCTCCTATGAAATCTTTTGAAAGACAGATATTATCATCTTTAAACAGCAACAACAACGACGACGACAACAACAACAACAACAACAACAACAACAAAGCAGGCTCTTTGAAAAACAGTTTCTGCTTTAATGTCCTGTTTTCAGAGGAGAAAAGAAAAAGGAAAAAAAGAAAAGTTTTATAAATGAATAAAACCATGACCACATCAGTTAGCTTTCTGTCAAGTCATAGTCTGTCTCAAGGGATCTTTGGTATTCTTGGACACGCTAATGTTATTGATGAATCAAAGAAATATCAATGCACTTGTTCCTAGTTGAATCTATCACCAGTTATCACTAAACTACCAAGTAAAAACAAAGAAGAATTCATTTTAGAGAAACCTCAGAACTATGAAAGGACTTAGAAGCAATCAAATTCCAGGTTTACTTTTCCTCCGTTAGTCCTCCATGAAAACTGCCCTACTGATGCTGTTTACTTTTTACTCTGTTCTGGTGGAAAGGATGCAATCTAGTATCACAAACCTAAATATTTTTTTAAAATTGAAACAAGTAAGTCATATTAATTTGTCTGTCTGTCTGTCTGCCTACCTGCCTATCTGTCTTTGTGTATGCCAAGGAGCACATGTGGAGGTCAGAAGATACTGATATAAATGTTTTTGTCCTCCAGTCTATAGGTCCCGGGGCTGATACTCAGATCAGCAGGTTTAGTAAAAGGCACCTTCACCTACAAGCCATCTCACCACCACTTATTGCCCCCCCCAAAGAATAAATCTTATCTGCCACTTCTAGCTTGCAGCCCAGCTCAGTTCCTTCCCTTGTGACTGATCCTGAACAAGGTCCTTATCTTTCCCATAATTCAGTTTCCTCATCTCTAAGTCAGGGGGTATTAAAACTCCCTCTTCTGTCTGGCTTCTGTAGACCAGGATGAATTCAGACAGAGTGGATGAGAGGATTATAGTAGTGTGTTTAGCCATGACAGAATAAGTTCCCAAACCCCAGATTTCTCATAACATCATCTGTAGTTCACTTGTGCCTGATTTAGCATGTATGCTGTTTACAAATCCAGAAAACTTCTCCTAGGATCCATTATTGGAAACTGCTGGAGGCATAATCTATATTTAGACCAGGAACCGTATGTGTGTCTTGTGCAAAGAATTAGGAACAATGATTGCCATTATCCTTATCATCTTGGACATGGTACTGCTTTTCTCCCATTGATTTCTAATGATCTGGACGCTTGGCTTCCTTGTCTCCACATTAGTGGGTACCTATTACAACTAGATTCTTCTTTTTCCCTATAATTTATTTATTTTTTATTCACATTACATCTGGCCCCTCCCTCCTCTCCTCCCACTCTCACCCTTGCAAATCCCTCCCCCTGCTGCCCCCTCCCCTTCTGAACACCCTTATTGAGTATCAGCCCACCCTAGGACATCTAGTCCCAGCAGGACTAGGCACATCCTCTCCCACCAAGGCCCAACCAGGAAGTCCAGGTAGAGAAAGGGGATCCAATGGCAAGGAACAAAGATGGAGGCAGCCTGCATTCTACTTTTAAAACTGGATTCTTGAACCCCATATCCAGTGAATCCTAATATATAAGGATTAAGTATACAAATCTGTTTCTATATCTTAGAATGTTCTTCTCCTTTGGAATGCACTAGCCCAGGCACTTATTTGGATCCTGGGTGACAACCCCTTTGTTATGTAACCAATTAGCCAGTGTCTATAGTACTGAGATAAGTGATTGTTGAGATGTAGTGGCTTATACCAAGACACAACCACCCATGTAAGAAAACTTTAATGGACCCCCTCTCCCCACAACATTCTGGTATTATATTTAATTCCTTTTCTGTAGTTTTTCCAAATTACATTCACATGCTGCTGTCTCATTTTTCTTCCATTCACTTCTGTTGTTATTGGGATACTTGATGCATTGGGCAGCTGGATTAGCTCTATCTGCTTTAGTACATAACTATAGATTGAGCATTCTTTAAAAAAACAAAACAAAACAAAACAAAAAACCCCAAAGAAATGCATTTCCCAGTTCAGGAGGCTGGGAAGCACAAGGTCAAGGAGCTGCAAAATCCAGTGTCTGGTGAGGTCTCTGTTCTTGGTTTGCAGGTGGCTGTTTTCCTTGCTGTGCTCATAAGCCACATGCTCCTTCCTAGAGTAAAAATGTTATGAAGAGAACTTTCAGCATTTTTGAATAGTGTACAAAAAGCTCCAAAGTATCAAATGAAGCATAAAGAGGCAGTGCTCCAAACTAAAACTAGTCTTCCAGGGTTTAAATATGTCCAGATATGGGCATTTGTTTTGAGCAACCTTGTATCTAGGAAGGCTTTTTACAATAGCTCTCTTACAAAATTACCATGGCATTAATTAAATAGAGTCTTGAATTTGTAAAACTGAGAAGGCAGTAATTCTGACGAGCCAAAAGAACCATTTTTTTTCTCCAAGAGCAAGTTCTTTTATGATTTTCTTTTCTTCTATCTTGCTTCAGCACATACCCATTCAGCCAGTACATGTGTATCTAGCACAGATACTTATCATGAGGTAAGCACTCTGTAAAGTGCCTCAGATAAATAGGAACAGACAGTAAGGGCAAGGGTCTAAATAAACAAGGAGAATGAAAAAGCTAACTTGACCGGTGTTATAAAGAGATAAAACAGATGCCTATGATTTAAACGCATTGAAAATCTAATATAAATTATATTTAGGAATACTGTATTTACTGTCTAGTGACAATCAGTGTTCTAATTCTGTGGAGAGTTGTCAAAATCTAGACTAGATTTTGTTGTTTATAATATCAGGTATGTTATTTATATCACTTGCAATTGTGGTATTACTTTAGTGCATCTAAAACAGCAATCTGCAGATTGGGAAAAGATCTTCACTAACCTTCTGTCCAATAGAGGGCTAATATCCAAAATATATAAAGAACTCAAAAGGTAGATTCCAAAAACCCAAATTACCCAATTGAAAAATGAGATATAGAGCTAAACAGAGAATTCTCAACAGAGGAAGCTCGGATGGCTGAGAAGCACTTGGGGAACCACTAGAAAGTTCCAGACACCAGGGATTCCAGAGGTTCCCAGGAGCCAATGGGGATGACATTAGTTGAAATACCCAGCAGCAGGGAGATAGAACCTGAAGAGACCACCTCCAGTAGATAGACATGGCCCCCATTGGAGGGATGTGGCTACCCATCTATCTCAAACTTTTTCATCCAGAATTGTACCTGTCTAAAGGAAATTCAGGGACAAAAATGGAACAGAGACTGAAGGAAAGGCCATCCAGAGACCACCCCTTTGTGTGATCCATTCCATTTGGAGACACCAAACCCCAACACTATTGCTGATGCCAAGATGTGCTTGCAGATAGGAGGCTGGCATGGCTGTCCTCTGAGAGGCTCTGCCAGCACCTGACTAAGACAAATGCAAATACTCACAGCCAACCGTTGGACTAAGCCTGGGGGTAGGAGTTAGTGGAAGGGCTGAAGGATCTGAAGAATATTGCAACCCCATAGGAAGAACAACAGTATCAACTAACTAGACCCCTCAGAGCTCTCAGGGGCTAAACCACCAACCAAAGACCAGTTGAGCCAGTCCATGGCTCCCACTACATATGTGGCAGAGGCCTGCCTTATCTGGCATTTGTAGGAGGGGAGGTGCATGCTCCTATGGAGGCTTGATGTCCCAGAGAAGGGTGATGCTACAGGAGTGAGGTGGGAGTTGCTGGGTAGGTGGGGAAGCACTATCTTAGAGGGAATGGGCAGTGGTATGGGGTAGGGGGGTCCATGGGAGACTGGGAAGAGGGATAACATTTGAAATGTAAACAAATAAAATGATTAATAAATAAAACAATGTTCAACATCATTAGTCACTAGGGAAATGCAAATCAAAACAACCCTGAGATTCCACCTTATAATGGCTAAGATCAAAAACTCAAGTGATAGCACATGTTAGTGAAGATGTGGAGAAAGAGGAACACTCTTTCGTTGCTGGTGGGATTACAAATTGGTACAACCTCTCTGGAAATCAATCTGTCGGTTCCTCAGAAAATTGGAAATAGTTTCACCTGAAGACTCAGCTATATCACTCCTGGACACATAGCCAAAAGATGCTCCACTACACCACAAGGACATGTGCTCCACTATATTCATAGCAGCCTTATTTATAATAGCCAGAAACTGGAAACAACCCAGATGTCCCTCAACTAAAGAATGGATACAGAAAATGTGGTTCATTTAAATAATGGGATACTATTCAGCTATTAAAAATAAGGACATCATAAATTTTTCAGGAAAATGGATGGAACCAGAAAATATTATCCTGAGAGATGTAATTTAGACCTAAAAATGAAGTGCATGATGTGTACTTATTGATAAGTGAATATTAGCCAAAAAGTAAAGAATACCTATGATACACCCCGCAGACCCAAAGAAGTTTAACAAGAAGGAAGGCTCAAATGAAGTTGCTTCAATTCCATTTAGAAGGGGGAACCAAATAATCACAGGAGGCAGAGAGAGGGAAGGAACTGGGTAGGAGAGTGGAAGGGGGAGAAAAGGAGGCAGGATCAGGTATAGAGGAAA
Source organism: Rhynchomys soricoides (assembly GCA_019843965.1). Classification (NCBI taxonomy): domain Eukaryota; kingdom Metazoa; phylum Chordata; class Mammalia; order Rodentia; family Muridae; genus Rhynchomys; species Rhynchomys soricoides. The sequence goes on along the minus strand of JADRCH010000007.1, from coordinate 5,149,598 downwards.
CAGGAGAGAAGCCCAGAGGGCCAGGCAAATGAATGGAAATATGCAGCTGCTGGGGTTGGGGGGTTGGGGAACCTCTAGAAAGTCCCAGAGACCTGGCCTGTGAGAGGATCCCAGGACTCAATGTGGGTGACCTTAGCTGAAATGCCCAGCAGTAGGGAGATAGAACCTGAAGAGACTATCTCCAGTCGATAGACATGGCCCCCAGTGGAAGGACAGGATCACCAACCCACCTTCAAAAAATTTGACACAGAATTGTTCCTGTCTAAAAGAAATGCAGGAATAAAAATGGAGCAGAGACTGAAGGAAAGGCCACTTAGTGACTGGTCCAACTCCGGATCCATTGCCCTGGTGGGCACCAAACCCTGACATTATTACTGATGCTATGTTGTGCTTGTAAGCAGGAGACTAGCATGGCTGTCCTCTGAGAGGCTCTTCTAGAAGCTGACTGAGACAGATTCAGATATTTACAACCAATCATTCCACTGAAGTCAGGGACCTCAATGTAAAGTTAGGGGAAGACTTGAAGGAGCTGAAAGGGATGGCAACCTTATAGGAAGACCAACAGTGCCAACTAACCCAGACCCCTGGGAGCTCCCAAAGACTAATCCACCAACCAAAGAGCATACATGGGATGGGCAGTGGCCCTGGGCACATATGTAGAAGAGGACTATCTTGTCTGGCCGCAGTAGGAGAGGATGTGCTTAAACCTATAGAGACTTGATGCACCAGGGAAGGGGGATGCCTGGGGGAGGAGGGGAGGAGGGAAGTACCCTCTCAGAGGCAAAGGGGATAAGGTGAAGAACTCTGGGATCGGGGACCTGGAGGGAGGACAACATTTGGGATGTAGATAAATAAAATAATTAACTAAGAAATTAATAAAAAAATAAAACCAACCAGAGGATTTGTAAAAAGGACTGTGTTTATTTGATTGTTGTGCTAGTTAGGGTTAACTTTCAACTTGAGTCATGTGGAAAGAGAGTTTCAACTGAGGACTTCTCTACATCACCATAGCCTCGAGGCATGTCTGTGGGGGATTGTCTTGATTATTAATGGAAGTGGGAAGACCCTTCATAAATGTGGGAGGAATCAGTTCATGGGCTGAATCTTGAAGTGGGTCTAAGTCAAGAAGGCTGTCTGAACATCCATAAAAGAGGACATGCTTACTCCCCCTTTGTGTTTATATGTGGGTGAGCTGTGACAGGTTTGCTTGAGGTCCAGCACTGACTTTCCTGTGATGGACTGTAACTTGGAATTTTAAGCCCAGTAAAGCCATTCCTCTCTCATGTCACTTTTTGTTAGGGCACTAAAGGACAGAAACAGAAATGAAACCAGGAGAGTGATCTAACCTATGATTTATGAGAACATTAGACTAAAGTATTTTTAACATTTGGTGTTTAGAAAGGCACACAGCTATGATTTCAAGAGAGAGCATATTCTCAGAAGGAAGCTCAAATTTGGTTGATGGCCAGTTGAGAGAGTGCTTCGAAGCCAGCATGAAGACCACGGTAGTTACTCCAACAACTAGACAAACGGAACATGGGTGGAGAAAGGAGATCCCTGTAGGTGGACAGAGGAGACCAAGATTCCATGATGACGAGAGTGGGTGGGTGGGTTGGGGAATACCCCCATAGAGGCAGAGGAGGGGGGAGGGCATAGGGAGGTTCCAAAGGGAAGATCTGGAAAGGGGAAAACATTTGAACTGTAAATAAAGTAAAAAACAAAAACAAAAAACAAAACAAAACATGATGAAATTGAAACAGAAGTCACCCCTGTGCACATAGGTGGTGTGCTACCCTAGTCTGTTCATACCAGAATGGTATTTTCCCCAGACAGGGAAGTACTCAGTTGTTTACTTTCTATGTTCTGCCAACACCTTACATTCACCTCTCTTAAATAGATAGCAATATCAACTTATAAGCTTATTATGAGAATCAAATGAAGGACCATCCAGTAGATGGGAAGCACAATGAAAATCTATAATAGCATTCCAGAAACATACATTATAAATGTGAGCACTGTTACCTATGACACTTCCTGTAATCCCCTTGCTTGACCTGGCTTGATACCTTAAAACAAGAAGAGGGTGAGGACCATGACAGAGTATGTTATCCACAACAACAGGATGGGTTGTAGATACCCTCCAGCTGGCATCAACAGCTGTCGTAAGTGCTCCATCTGCACCAGGCCAGCCAACCTAATCCTCTGCAGCATACTAACTGCAGACCAGTGATATTTTGCATAGCTTAGTTGCCCTGAGCATCATGCATAGTCCCCTCCTAGGAAAACTCAACTCTTTCATTTCATATTATGCAAACAGGTGGAAAGATCTATATGGAAGAAGGTGACTTCCTCGGTGTTTAAGCATATTTATCTCAGTGGCTAAGAAGATCCATTTCTATCAAATTAAATTGCAAAAGAGATGGTTCAGATGGTGGTGGTGGTGGTGGTGGTGGTGACGACCTCTTCTGTTTAATTTTGCTTTTTTTGCATGATAGGAGTCAATTTCTTTCTACTGCTTCTATAATCATAGTCACTATCTACAATTGGCCTATTTCATCAAAACTGTGAAATCATTTATGAACTCCTCCCCCCACCAATAGAATTAAAAGTGCTGCAAACTTTGATTGAAAGACACCAGGACAACAAGACAAAGCATGGAACTATTCTCCCGATTCATACTAGTAAACAGAGAATTAAAAAATAATTATATTACTAAAGGTTGCTTATCTTTACTACATGAGAATCCATAACACTTCAGATTACAAAGATTCACCAAGCACATTCTTTGCATCAGGCACTGTGTGAGAATCTGAACATGATTTACAGGAAAAAATCAGATAAGCACTCTCTGAATGGAGCACATAGGCTGCTGGAGGGGATGGCAGTCACATAAGTCATAGAACATATACTGACTTAATCCTTATAAACCGTGGGGACTGCAGCCATTCATCATGATCATTGTTTAAGAGTTCTACTGAGTCAAATCCACCGTCTCTTTTTCTAGAGGTGTTTCTATTTTTAAGTTTGGAATTCCCTTTGAATTACACACCTGTAGGGCAGGCATGAACAAGGTCAGTGCATTTGAGAGACATACCTGGGATAGCAGGTGCATGGAGCTTGTTGGCTTCCTAGAAATGTCTCTGCAAACAGCACATTCCTCTACATTTGCTCTTTTACCCACACCCTGTTCCCATAGTGGTTTTGGTCAAATGTTTATACAGCTGCTAAAAAGACAAACTCAGGCAATGAATAAAAGCAACATTTGAGACTCAAAACAAAAGCAAAACCCCCAAAATAGTTCAGGCACTCCTCTCTTTCTTTGAAATTTTTCCACCTTCTTATACTTAGAAAAAAAAAAAAAACCAAAACAATAAAGGCTTTGATTCACAAAAAGGCTAAAAAAAGGAAAATGTCAAGTTAAACCATGGCACCAGGGAAGATATTCAGTAAAGCCAGCAGGGGCACAGACACTAAGTGAAGCATATGTCTTCAGGAAACAGACCTGAAGCCTACCCAGCCTGCAGACACTGAATGGCTTTGTATTCTCTCCACGCAACTGGAAATTCCCAGCAGCCACCAAGAGCTAGGCTTAGCCACTTCTCCCAACAATCTGTTTACAGTGGTAAGAAATGTGGAAAAGCAGAAGGAGATGATTCATTCTGTGGTGACATTAACAAAAGCAACAAACAAAGGAGTCCAGTGACCTCAAGGCTGTCACTGGGATAGTGATATGAGCTTAGGAATAAATGGAGGAAGAATTGGGCAGGAGGTTCGGTACATATACTTAAGCAGTCTGCTCTAGGTGTGTCATCTCTCATTGTCTTACTTCTGGTTCTGGAAAGGTCCCCAAAGAATTCCTTATCACGCCACTGCTTGAGGGGATCAATGTGGTTCTGAGGAGGAAATTGCTTCCGCTCAAGGGTGCAGTCTCACCATCATGGTGGGAGTGGCAGAGTATATATGAGACTATTTTGCAAGATTCTGCAGTTCCTGGAGTCAAGGTAACCAGACTGAACACAAGGACTTATCTCTGTGCCTTCAGCCTTGGGGATGATGCCGACTCTTTGAGTGATTAACGTGTTGACCAGCAGAGTTCAGCAGGTGACTCACAGTAAAGGATACAGGGGAAAACACTGCAGACAGCAAGCTTTTGTTCTGTTTAGTTATCTTGTGGGCCTGAGTGAGGAGTCTATGGTTTTTAGCACAAGCAACGTCTAAATGTCTGTTTCAACTCTACTCACCATCTGACCCCATTGTGTCACAGAACCTTGAAATCTCGTGCCCGATACTTTCATCACAGACTCTTGTATCCAATGAAACACCAATCATAGCTCTGGCCATCCACTCATGAACTGGACAGTGCATAAGGCCTAAGTATTCTCTGACCTAGAGAGTTGCTATAGCAATAGATAGAAAAGGAGGCAAACAGACGATAATAAAATGTATAAGCAACACTGCAGGTTGTAAGGTTGTTAGGACTGAAGGAATTGGTCTAATGTGAAGTATTTACATGTTAGTAAAGGGCAGAACAGCAGGCCCAAGGAATGAATTGTTAAGGATGGAATTTTAATGACAAAACACATTATGAGAAATTTATTTGGGGGCGCAGGCAGACATTTACATGGGCTTTTCCTAATCTCATGAACCAACTCATCTATGAAACACTTGGAAGGTTATTCTATCTTAAAGTTGGCCTAAATTCACAAATACAAAGTCTCTGTCTGAAACAGGGAATGGATTGAACTGCTGGGGGTTCCTTATTAGACTGGCACCAGGCAGTAGAGCAAGGAGAGGCCTCCATCGGTCCTGGTTCGCAACGCTGCATTGTTTGAGGTTTTATGATTAATATTTTACTATGAATACAAGGGGAGTCTTCTTCTGCTAAAGAGCTTTGGTCCTAGTGATTTTTCAAGCCTTGATAAATGATTTAAAATTTCTGAATTGTTTTTCAGAGTTTGAATGGCTTATTCTACCACGTTAGAAGGATATGTCTGAATCTCATGGGAAGAAACGAAGGCCAAGGGTAACAGGGGTTGTTGTCTGGCGATAGGAAGCTTCAGTGGAGGAAGTTAAAGAGTTTTTTTTTTTTTTTTTTTTTTTTTAAAAAACAACTTTTAATAGAAATTTTATTTTTTAAAAGAAGCTAGAATAGAAACAGTATTTTGATTAATTTTTAGAGGCTGGCTCTTTTAATTCTCTAACAATGGTTATAAGGTGCATATTGTTTAAAAAAACTTTAAATGCCGACAATGCTTTTATCCTCACCTAGCAGATGAGAAAAAGATGCTGTTTTATCATAATACACATGGAGCTTCATCTTCAGGAAGTTTCTCTTGTTAAGTAACTAGGCTGCTATGCAATGTACGACTTCAATCTTCAGGTTTGGCAGAACCAGTCTTAGGATTGCTTCCTTCTACCTGGCCCATTGATAACAGCTTGGAAATAAAATATTTGGTTTTAATACTTCTTTTTTTTTTTTTTTTTACTTTTTATTGATTCTTGGTGAATTTCACATCACACACCCCATTCTTACTCATCTCCCTGTCAACCCCTGCAATCTCCCTCCCCTAAAGAAAACAAAAACAAAGTATAGAGAACACCTTGTTCTAGAAGCTGCAGTGTGTCCCACGGCACACCCTTTTGTTTGAACACCTTTACTAGCAAGTGTTCATTGCAGTGAGTCACTGGTCTGATTTGAGGCCTTTGGCTTCTGCTCCACTATCAATACTGGATCCTCACCTGGACTCTCCTTAGTTATCCTGTTGTTGTCCTGTGTCATGAAGATCCTGCAGCTTTGAATCTGCAGGATTTCACATGGTCTGGCAATTCTTTGGGGTTGGACAACTCAAAGCCCTGTGTGTGTGTGTGTGATATGTATATGTGTATCACATATATTAATTATATATAATATATAATTATATACTATTAAACACACACACATATATACATGTGTATATATATAATATAAATATATATTATATTATATATATATATAATATAATGTATGTGTGTGTGTGTTTTGCCTGTATGTCTGTGCACTCTATGGGTGCAGTACCAATAGAGGCCAGAAGAGGGCGTCACTTAGGACTAGAGTTACAGATGCTGTCAGTCACTATGTAGCTGCTGGAAATCAAACCTGGGTTGGTCTCCTGTAAGTGCATTTAGTGCTCTTATCTATAGAGCCATCTCTCTAGCTCAATACAAAGTCTTGTGGCTGGGACGTGGAAGATGACAATTGAGTGTGCTTAATCCTACAGATCCATACACTGAAAATGATTACTTTTATGTCAGGACTATTTTACCACGATAGTGAGTTTTAAGATTGAAGCAGGTATCAAACTGAAGGTCCAGAGCCTTAGATTAGAAAGACCTTGCCCTCTGATTCAATTATCCTTAGTTCTTGTTCTGGGCAGAGACTCAGGTGACTACTATGTCAATCACTGTTTGCTTCTAAGTAGAATGACTTCCAGATGAGTATGTATGCCTTCTTCTTCATATGTGTTTTTGTGTGAGTATCTAAAGTTATAGATACACACAAAATTAATGCTTCTGGTAAGTCAAGGTATCTAAAAGTCCTGAGGGAGAATTCTTTCCTTCACTTTATTTTTTGGCTTCTAAAGATGCATTCTTCATGTTCCTCCACATTTGCAGTCAAAGGTATAACATTACACTTCTGTCTCTTCCTTACAAAAGTACTTGTGGTTTAGCGATGGAGCTCACTAACTGTGTCACATGGGTGAGACCCACATTTCATCTATACCCATAACATACCTGACACATATAGAACTGCATTTAGAACCTACCAAAAGAACCTGGAATTATCTCATCAGTTGAATCTTAATCATATATGCAAAGATATTTCCTCTAAGAAAGTAACATTCACAGAGTATTGACCCTAATATCCTTGTGGGACATCATTCAGGATTCCACAGTATTTAAGTAAAAGCTGATGAGGAAAAGAGAAAGGGTGAATCCTGCACCTAGGTGGCTAGCAAAGGAGCTAGCTGTGAGGAAACCTTAAAGCAAGGCTTATAGACCAAAGTGAGAACAGGTTTTGATCCTTGATTCTTTAACTGTTGCCACTTCAAAACAGAAACAAACATTCAAGGTTCATAACCAACCATGTAAATAATACATGATAACTGTGAGTGGTGTGGTTTTAAAGCATCAGAATCTTGCTCTTGCCCCTGAAATAGTGAGACAGACGAAATGACATTTTATGCTCATGAATCATGGAGCTTTTTTGTGTTTGTTGTTTGATGGTTGTGCTATAAACACAAATTTTATATTTATTTATGTCCTCATCCATCTCCCCCATTCCCTCATCCTTGCTAAAAACCCTTAGATTAAATTCCTAAAGCTTGCCATCAAGGTCTATTCCCTTATTTGGCCGCTTTCTCCCCCTGAGGCTGACTACCAAGGTTCAGCTATCAAAGTATTGATGTCCAGCAATCAAAGGCCCCCTTTTGGCTGCCCTAATTAATATGCCCAATTAAAATGAACCAACTCATTCTAACTCAGTTTTCCCTTTTTCCCTTAAACTGCCCTTTGTCTGCCTCCTTTCTATCCAGAGGCAGTCCTTCCTTTGTCCCTCCAGGACAGATACCTCTCCCCCCTCGTCCTTACCCCTCCCCCCTTCTCCCTCATCCTGTATCTCCTGTCTTTGTACCTCTGGGATAAATAAATCTCCTTTGTGCTGAGAACTTGGTCTTGGGGCATCTTGAGCTGACATTGGGGTCCTTACACATTGTGTGTACTTTCACCAAAACAACTAAAAGATGAGCTTCCATTTCTTTGTTTTGCTTGTTTTGCTGAAGAATCACAACACTGAAGACACTTGAATTCATAAGCTAGTTCATTTGCAGGTATGTATGGTGTGCAATTATGTGTATGAATAGAAACCACTCTCAAAAACTCATACGTTTACAACATGTGATGGAAAATTTCTTATCGTTCACTGAAGTTCCCAGAAAATACCCACAGTAGACATTCTACAAGATGATTGGCTGATTAGAACATCAATAATTGTGGAAACGTGGAATGTTACAAGGACAGAGACAAAGAAAGGGAGGGAGTGTGGGGGAGGGGAGGAGGGACTGGGAGGACAGGAGGGAGGGGACCATCTGATCAGATGTAAATAAAAAAATTAATTGATAAAAAAATAACCTCCTAAATAGCTGTTTGTTGCCCATCTCATAACAAACATCCCTGTGACTATTAGTTAAGTTGCTTGGGGATGTATGAACAGACTATAGTTTCTACCAACCCCAAAGCTAGGAAATCATCTATAAGCTCATCTGGCCTGTGGCAGAGTGTTCTCCTCTTTGCTGTAATTGGCCAGGCTGATGCTTCTATCAATATTTAAAAGTATCTTGATTTAGGATTTTCTTTGTTATATTACTAACTTCTATAAAAAACTTCTTAAGAATGGGTGGGTGGGTGGGTGGGTGGGGGAACACCCCAGAGAAGCAGGGGGAGAAGGGATGGGATGGGGGTTTCTGGGAGGGGGGAAACCAGGAAAAGGGATAACATTTGAAATGTAAATAAAGAAAATATCCAATAAAAAATAAAATAAAATAAACTTTATAAAATTGTAATGATGTTGGAAAATTATATTTGGGACCATCTAAATCTATGCTTCTGAGCTATGGAGACCCTCATTCAGCTCTAGAATAAACTGTTCTGTTTGAGACGAGAACTGCACTTTTTGCATAGATCATGCTACAGAGTTTAGCTACAGAGCAAAGATCACCCTCTATCATGTGAACAGGTCTCATCCCCTGGGCCGAAGGATCCCTTAGCCAGGAAGGAACTCTCCTTGACACTGCATTTAGACTCAAGACTATGTCTTCAATGTTGGCTAGAATTTCCAGCACCCATAATCACATAAGCCAGCTTCTTAAAATAAATGTCTTTCTCTCTCTCTTCATGCACATCTTGTTGCTTTCATTTCCCTGGAGATGAAGGCACTAGATAAACCACATCCTAGCCTGTATTAATTAATGACGAGAAAAAGAGATTCTGTTTCTGCCTGCCAATTTCAGGACCCACTAATAAGTGATGACCTTCACAAAGCTGTATTGTTACCTTGTTATTTATACAAAGGGCTCTCCCATGGGAGAAACACAGTTCAATAATTTTTAGTTAGATCTTCAGCATTGTGGGACTAATAGCCAAGTTAATTTGAAAGCATTTTCATTGAAAATCCTGAACCATTCATTAATCATACCCCAGCGTTCCTCTGAAAAGCACTGGTCAGAGGCCTCTCAATGTGTGCTACTGAGCTAGCATCATTTTTCGGGAGGAATTTCTTCTCAATGTAAATTCCCACCCCAGAAATTACCATAGTGGGGCCCAGCGATATGCTTGTAATAAATATACTGTCCAGTAGACTTCAGTGTATGTCAAAATTTGGTCACTCTGCTTCCCCTGGGACATCCCCTGGGACCCACATCATCCATAGACTCTGTGAGATTCAAGTATCATCCACAAATCATTTATAAAAGCTATGCCCAATTTTCAGTTCAGTAATCAATTCACTAACTACCAGGTAAAAACAAAGTAGATACTGAGGCCGCTAAGGGTCAAGAGTCACAAAAGTGCTCCTGCTTTGCCAAGGCTTGTTGCCCAGTGTCTGTAAGTCAGAGGTTGCTTTGGTCTAGATGCCCTAGTGACAAGAGGAAAAGGGGAGCATAAGGGACCAAATTAAGGGATGTGTGTGAGGTGAAGCCCCAAAGGTCTCCCTGAACCAAAAGAGCAGAGAGGAAGGGATCCAGTCCTCTTAACAAAGGGAACACCTTCCAAAGTGGGAGCAATCTCTTTCTCTGTCACTATCCTCTCTGTGTCTCTACTTGTGCAGCCTTCCATTCCTATACAGGGGTTTCAGGAGTTAATATGCTCCCCCAATGCATAATTTGTTCTACAAGAGTCTCTACTTCTTCTGCCTTCCAGGAATTTAAATTCCAGCGAGGTATCTACAAAGTTAGCAGCTAGAATTGCACTTTCCATCAGTCTGTACCGTGAGCCACTGTGGTTCTTTATAAGCCTCTTGTATATGATGAAGTGGAAACTTAAGGGTTTGGTTTTTTAAAAAAAGTTGGTTGGATGGTGTTTTGCTGGGGCAAATGTGAGAAGTGAAGAAATGTTTTGTTAAAGTGGACACAAGTATGAAAGGCTAAGGCTGACTTGGGAAGGAACATTTCACTGAAGCAGACACAGGCGTGAAGATGTTCTGTTAAAGCAAGCACACGAAAGGACTTAATGAAGGATTCTTTGCTAACAACACACGTGTATTGGTCTGCCTTACATGGCGTAGTTGAGCTGCATTTGTTGGAACTCTATAGAGAGAAGCGCACCAAAAATCTTCTGGTGGTGTGCTGCAATTTCTTTCTGCTTCCTCAACTGGCTGATTGGCAGAGCGATGTCAGCTGAGACAGATGCACATGCTGAGGCAAGACATGTGGAGGACAAATGATGTTTGGAGACTATAAATAGAACATGTCAGACAGTGACAAAGGCTGACCTTGGCTTCCTTATGTGCTGAGGCAAGACCCATACTCAGGCAAGGCAAGTGGAGAACACAAGATGTTTGGAGGGTATAAATAGGACTCCACAGAGTGAGGAAGAGAGCTTGGGTTGCTGGTACAGTTCGCTGTACGCTTGTGGGTCATACATCTTCTCCTGGTATCCCTCTAGGTCCTTCCTGCTGACTTGACTAGAGCCTGAGGCCTGGCTGTTTCTTCTAGGTTGTGCCACCACTGTTGATTCCTGTTTGCTTTCCCAACTCTACCAGACTGGACTGCTGATGTATCCATGAATTACAAATGAATTGAGCTGCCACTGCTAACCTATGACCTGAACTGCCAATTTCCAGACAACACAGATGGGAGTTGTTCCAAAGAATCTTTGTAAGCAGGTCCACTTCTCCCATACCTCTGGTGGGTGGTGGGCTACAAGGAAGGCTAAAGCATTCAAGAACTATCAGGTTTGAAAAAATTAAATTTACAATATGGGGCTGAAAAGATAGCTCAGTGGAATTACCAACACTCACATGGTAGCTCACAGATGTCTGAAATTTAACTTCCAGGGGATCGAATACCTTCTCTGGCATGTGGTGTGCATAGTGGCATGCATGCAGGCACAGCACATAAAATAATAGATAAAGCAATCTTTTTTTTTAAAGAGGTATGCCCTCAAACCTGGTTTTAAAAGATGGGAAATTTGTGGAAAGACTGTTTTACATACACTCCAACAAAGTTCAAGTCAAGTCAAACCTCAGTTTATTCTCCAGTAAGCCTGCACTGTGAGTCCCATGGATTTATGCTTCAGGTGAGTGAGATGAATCCAAGGCCTGTGATACCAGCATGAAGGAAACTTCAAGTGAATTGCTAAAAGGAGCTTCCTTCAGGTAGGAAGCAGCCTACAGGTGAGACCTTTAGGGATAGACTTCCTTTGTGCCAATGAAGGGAGCCCCTTCTGGTTGAGGACAGCTTTGCCAAGCTAGAATTGCATTTGGGTTTTATCTTTACTTAGCCCCAGCTCTGCGTGTGAGTAGTTATGTGGGGTGCACAAGCCACACAACTTCTCTCAGTGGCTCTTTGTAAAAACCACCGACCATGAAAACACAAACAGATCAGAATGGGGCTTCACAATGCTTTATACAAACAGTGTGAAACATAGCAGTTACCCTGATACTTTAGCACGAATAAGCCTAAGTGTTTACACTAAATTTTTGATTTTCTTTTTACTGGAATGACCAGATTTCAATTATCAATTATGACTAAACTGGGCAAAATGTTCACTTGTAGGAATGACTGAAGGTTATTGGCAGCTGAGGTAAGATGTTAAATAATGTCTTTAAAAGATTATTGGACAAACTGGGCATTTTCTGTGCCTCACAAAACAAGATGATGATGGAATTTAATCCAATAATCTATAAGAAAGTGCTTCTGTGAATCATAAAGACAGAAAGATCTTGTACTTTAATTTTCAAGTTGAGTGGCATAAAGCTTAGCAAGAATCTATCAGGATCATTCCAGTTTAAGTTAGGGAAACTCAAGAATGCTTTTCTCTCCACCTTATGTAATGTTGTGAAGGTAGTACCAACTGAGCAAGGCAAATGAGATAAAGGGGAAAAAGTCAGGGTGATATAATTGTAGTTGGGGTTGATATATTTTATACCTGGAAAACTCAAGAGAGGCCATTGGAAGATTGTCATGAATGACAAAATAATCACAGTTTTATACATACAAAATTAATACCATAAAATTACAATCTTCATATATTAAACCCAGCAATCTATAGATATTAAATTATGAAATCTTCAAAGATTAATAGCTAAAGTAAATAAAAAATAATATCTACCATTTCAGAGAAAGAAAAATGTAAACACCTAATGGAGGTTTACAAAGAAAGTCTAAACAAATACTCAATTCTTGGAAGAGACTACTCGTGGCTTATCTATAATACTAAAGAACCTACCATTAAACCTTTATGTGCCAATAAAAGTAGTATGTGTGTAGAGATGGTGGATAAATTCTGGCTCATGTCTGGAAGCTATAATGAAATAAAACTAGTGGCAACTGATAGGAAGTAAAGAGTCAGTGGTATGGTCAACAGAAAGACATGGGAAGAATGAAGGAAAGATTGTTGGCATCTATAACAAAAAACAAGATTTAGTAGTCCATAGGAAGAGCCAGAAGCTGTACCATGCCATGGGTATATATGCCTGCAGAATTGAACACTTTAATTGATGTTTATATATATTTTGGACCCTCAAGGGGCTACATAGTTAATGAAAGGGTAAGTAGTCTTCCCCTCAGCCCTGTGATTTAGATAGAATAAAAGGTCTCTTTTGATAACCATAGGTTTCAGTCTCAAAAGGATGTGGGGTTGGCATTTATACTGCCTACGCAGTCCAGAAAACCCTAAGTTATGTGACTGGCACTGGCACTGGCCTAAGCCATTGAACTAATATCAGTTACTTGATAGATCCTCTAGGTCAAATCCACTCTATAGGGACACAACTTTGGTCCATTCTCATAGACTTCTCAAAATTAAACAATAAGAGGACATGAGCTCACTTCTCAACATTTCAAAACAAATGGAAAAATTCCACTATGAGACAAATCACATAGGAATGTTGAATTCTGTCCCTCACTAAATTCATCTCTAATTCAGATACTGATGGTATAACTTTTGGTACTTGTACCAAAGATAAGATGAGCCCCTTAAAGAGCTAATTAAGTTAAAATAAATACATAAGGATGAGCTTTAGTGTAATAAAATATCTCTACATGATGAGATTAGAGATGGATAAACATATATATGCACAGCAATAAGAGAGCTATGTGCAAGCCAAGAACAAGGCTGCAGAAGAAATCAAGTTCATTGATACTTTAATCTCAGACTATCAGCTTCTAGAACAGTAAGAAAAGATATATGTTAAGCATCATGGTCTGTGGTACTTTGTTACAGCATCATTAGTTGCCTAGAACAACTTAGAACAAATAATAAAAAAACAGAGACTCTACTAGAAGCCCTCTAAGAATATTTGTTTTAAAACACAAAATAAAGTCAGGTAAGATACTACATACCCATAATCTCACACTTAGGAGTCAAAGACCAGAAGATTTCTGTGAGTTCAAGGTCAGCCTGGTCAGCCTAGTCAGCCTGGTCTACATAGTGAGTTCCAGGACAGCCAGAGTTATTTAAAGAGACCCTATCTCAACAAACAACCAAGCAAGCAAATAAACAAACAAAATCAGTTCCCCACAGCATAAAGTGAAATGAGTTAGACTCAGAGACAAAATTCATGTGTTTTCTTTCATGTATGGAAATGGAGTCTTTCAAAAGTACAGGACATAAAAGTAGAAAAAGGTTATTTGTGGCAAGAAAGGGAGTCATCAGGAGTGAGGAGGTGGAACATGAAAGAGCAATGAAGTGACAGTGAATACATTGAAATACAATACATAATGTATGAAAATATCATAATGGAGCCAATTATTTTATAAAAGAAACAGGACTTGTAATGCTCTAAACAGGACTTGTAATAAGATTCCCTTGAAAAAAAGAAAAGTCTCTCACTTTATAAACACAGCAATAGCAAGAACAATACAATAAAGGAAACCAAGGTCTCTAGGAATGTTGAGCAAATGTTGAGCAAATAAATCAACATGTCTGTATGTATCTGTCACATAAAATGAGTGAGAAGAATAATGACCAATTTAGAGAATAGCAAATAATACAGTGAACACAAGAACATTTAGGGTTAAGAGTTTAAGGAAAGCTTCCTAAGATCCTTATATTAGGAGTGAGGCTACATTAGAGTTAATTTTATTTAGTTTTAAAGTCACATATAAACTTTAAAAATTAAAGGATACTAAATGAACATATAAAGACCATTTAATAAGGTTTATTCCCAAACTAGTATAAAGCAGGGGAGGGGGATGGCTATTGGATAAAACAAATCTAGTAGTAGATAAGAAAAATATAAAAAGAAACAGAAAACACAGAATTCAGTGTTTACTGTGGAGCAGAGACACCCACTTTTCACTGACGTGGTTAATATTGAATATTCCTTAATTGGTAGATAACCATGGGGTAGACCAGATATCTGCTGTATGCTAATGCTTTTCTTTTACCATCTACTTATGTGTGTGATCTGATGTTTGCCTGCCAGCAGCAGTCCTGCCATCAGAAATCAAGGGCTAAAGAGGCCACACCAAGCCACTGGAAGAGATAGTTTCTGGGAAAAATTTTGAAGTTCCAACTGACCTGGTTCCTTAACGGTACAGGAAAACTCTGTTACCAGGTGATATGTAAAGTATTACCAGGATAATATCTTTGAGAACAGCTGCTAGGCTATTCATTTTTGTGGAATATATATCACATAAAAATAAGTGGGAAATAGGTTCCACAAGAAGGATCATTAATGTTTAAAAAGAAAGATTAATTCTTTTGAGACAGGGTCTCCCATAGACCAGGCTTTGCCTCCAACTTGATGTGATGACAAGAATGATTTTAAACTCCTGTTTGCTGCCACTTCTGAGTGTTAGCATCACTGCTATGTGACACCTTGGCCAGCTTAGGAAAATTGGTACAATGTAATGGAACTAATCAACTACCATCTGATTGGAATAAATGCCAACTCCATGGGATGGAACCTATGCTGGATGCTGCTTCAGTGGCCAATAACCTGAAACTAGATAGGTTATAGACAGGAGAAAGCCAAATACTCCTGTTCTGCTAAATGAATATAGCAATGAAATGACTCCTAACAACATTCTGCTATAATTATAGATCAGTGTCTTTCTTTGTCATCAACATAGAAAACTCTACCTGCAGTAGATGGTAACAAATACAGAGACTCACAACTAGACAATATTCAGAGAGTGAGAGATCTTGGAACAATTGGTCCTATATAGAGTCAGTCCATCAAATCCCCACCCTCTCAGGGTCTTAGAACTCTGCAGAAGAGGAGACCAGAAGATGGCAAGAGCCAGTGGAAATGGATGGCACCAAGGAATCAAGATCTTCTAGACAAAAGACTGATACATATATGAAATCACAGAGACTGTGACAGCATACACAGGTCTGAGCCAGATGGGGTCCCAGGGTTAAGAGAGAATGTGGACATACCTCTCATATCTAACTAGAGGCTATCTCTAATTGATAACCACTCACAAAGGAATACTTAGTTTTCTGCAAGGGAGTCTCATTGGGTATACAAACTACGTGTATGGGCAGGCCCCAAGCCTATCTGTAGATGGCCAACACAAAATGACTTCAATGATAATTTTGGAGGGCTTGTTTTGTTCTTTGCTGTTGTTGTTATTGTTTCATAATTCAAAAACATGGTCTTTTGTTCATATATTATGATTATCTTGTATTTACATTGGATTTCTATGTGTGTCTCTGTATTTGTATGCACTTCTTGTGCTTTTTCTTTGGCTGATTTTTCTGCTTGTTTATTTTGTATTAGTCTGCTTTTTAAGGTTTACTTCATTTTCAGATATCTGTTGGTTTTCTAAATAGTGAGAGAAAGAATGAGTGTGGATTTGCATGGGTGGGAGGTGGGAAGTCTCTTGGAGGAGAAAGTGGAGGAAGAAGAGGAGGAGAAATTATAACCAGAATATCTCATATAGAAAAGATTTATTTTCAATAAAACATAAAATTAATGCATGAAAGAAATACTAATGCAAATGAAATTAAATTGCATAATTCTTCTTCCCCAAACCTCTTCCTGCCTAGCATGGAGAACAAAGTTCTCCCTGTATGGCTACACACTACATATTCTATAGTTTTGCACATTGTTTATATACACAGAGATGGCAGCAGCTCTCCCACTCTAGTAACTGATGCTCCCCTAGTCTTTCAGGAAGCATCCAAAATTGGAACCCGCAACAGAGACCTGATGCTTCCTTCAAATGGTGATGGTCACAACATTCATCTTTTCATCCAAATCTTTTTCTCCAGTATCCTTTATTAGGCTACACCAAAGTTTCCTGCTCCTTGACCTTCTGCTTCTCTAGTTACACACAAAGATACATAATGATTTAAGCCACAGTAATATGTTTTGCATTGCAGGTGTATATTTTTTCTATTATGGCTGATTGGATTTTGAAATGTCTCAATTTGTTGTTTCCTCCATTAATCAATTTCTAAGAACTGGAGGATAGGGGCCAAGTACCGTATTTGTAGTGTACTCTAGGTTCTGAGCTGGGCTGGCCCTATAGCAGGCACTTCATTTAAAACCACTAAATTGTTTTGTGAATGGAGAATGCAGTGCTTAAGCAATTAGTTCAGATTATCATCAGTTTTACCCATTGCTAAGCTTGGAATCACCTCCTGGCAATGTGAAGTTTACATATGGTCACTTTTGTTGCCTGGTGACTCCTTATGCTTTTTTCCATGCAGAAAGAGAAAAAAAATTAGCTACATAAAAGTAAGCAAATAGTAATTAGAAGCTCTAGAGAAAACGCCAGTTTTTGAAGAAACCTGAGATATCATTTTAGATTCTTTAAAGTATTTTTATATTTCCAGACATTGCTTGTAAAGAAAATGAAGTCAGACAAAGAATACTTACGTTTGAGACCTGTGGTGGTAATAGGAAGGCATCACACCCAAGTTACCAAAACAGATGAAGGTTCCTTGGATTTCTTGAACAAACTCAAGATCTTTCCATTTCCACGACTAAGAGGAGGATTTGTTAATACTACAAAGATACATATTTCAAGGCAGTCAACTATCATCTCTATAGAAAGTCTCAGAGTCTCTCTAGACAGAGAGAATGACTGAGTTGCTCTGAATTTACCCATGTGTCCCCTGTACTTCACGTCATGGTATCCATAATTAACTGATAAAATATCCCTCCAGCACTGAACTGTGCATTGGAGGGAAATGGTTTTGAGTAACTGGTGTTCTCACTGCACAAGGTCCTCACAGCCACAGCAACAGTGGTGCTACCTGCGAGATCTTCTTTTCTCAGTTGTACGAATAAGTGCATTGCATACATCAATTGCTTTATTTAATCGTCACAGTCTGCAAAGTAGCTCTGCTGCCCATTTTCCAAACAAGAAAACAAGTTTGAAAGTGTTAAAAGTCTCAGATCATGACAACAGTGAGGTGCAAAGACAGGGGAATAACTCTGCTGTCAGCGCTTTTCTTCTCCATAGTAGGCATCATTTGTACACTGGACTCTCCTGGGAACAGATGTAAAATAGAAATTCCTCCAGGGCCCCCTTGTTGTTCTGTCTCAGAGGATTGTGGGTAGAACCTAATGTCTGCATTTCTGCCTCATGTCATTACTCCCTGGGCATCACTATTGTGGATTTCATAGTACCCTCGAGAAACAATGTGAATCCCACTACCTTACAACAGCCAATAGAACAGAGCAGTGGGTGTTCAGTCAGCGACAAAAAATGAGTAAATACAACAGCTTAAGATACTTCTGAAAATCAACTTTATGTCATTTTCTCTACAGTGGTAAAGACGGGGAATTATAATGGTGAGATGGACTCAGACACTACTTTCCTAAACACATTGAGATGGGTTCTTTCTATCAGGATGTATTAAAGCCTTAATGTTTCTCAGAAGGGACAATGTAGCATTATCTCCAAAGTTGCTGATTCCCAACTACAGTATTTTTCACATGTGGACTTCATTTTCGACTGAAGAAACAGTTGGGAGAGCAGTATCTTTGAAAATAAGTGAATAACAATAGTCTATGTGGGGCTCTGAAGTACCCACAGAGCTGTTTGTGCATGCATTATTATGACCATTTGTTTATAGAAGCTCAGAGAAACTGCCAGGGTTTTCCTCCAACCTCCCCACTTGCCCCACCCCACCCCAAGAAACCAATGCTTGAAAGAACAGAATGGAGTTGAGAATTGGGTCTTTTACTCATGATAGCATAGGAGGCACTCTATTTTTTTCTCATAAAACCAAAATGCACAAACACAACTGTGTAGAATCACTCTTTATTCCTGGGCCCCGTTTTCTCTGGAGGTGGTTAAAACAAATTTTTGCAAGTCAAAACAGCTACCCAATCTTAGTAGCATAACTGAGTTTATATTCCATTCTGCCTTGCTTCCTTTTCCTTCCTTCTCCTCCTCTCCCCTTCTCCCTTCTCCCTTCCCCCTCCCCTTATCCTTTCTTTCTTTTGAAAACAGGAGCTCATGTACTCCAGTCTAGCCTTAGACCCTCTCTGTATCCTAGGGTGATCTCATGTTTGCTAGGCAAGCACTCTATCAACTGAGCTACTTCCAGAACTCAACAATCACTTGGGCTAACCTGCCTTGTATTAGGAGCCAGGGAGAGGCTCTCTGGATACACTAACAGATTGGATACAACATTTCTCTGGCACAGTGTGTCTCCCAGAATGCAATGGGAAGAAATTTTGCATACAGTTCCCCACTGGAAAACTGTTGTAAAGACCAGAGGATATGTCCTTGGTTGCCCGAGATCTGGCTGGGCTTGTCTTGAAAAAGATAGACAGCATTAATGTCTTGAAATGTCACCAACACCAATGTACTTGTGGCCAGGGCCACATGGCCTGTCTAGAGAGGTCTTAAATCTACTTTGACTGAACATCAAGGTTAGATATCAGTTTACTTTTGGTAATAAAACTCATTACCTGACTCTTCATACATTTCAATGTTCCTCCTTAGTTCACGCTTCATAAAGCATTCTTTCATGTGAAGGGAATAACTTTTAATTTATGAGAAGATGCATGGCAGTGTTTCCCTTATCCCTTGATTATTTATCACTTCCTATAAGCCATGGAAGCTACTCCACAACCCAGCTTTTCTAATTGCTCATGTCTATGATGATGCCTGTGCACTCATAGCTGCTCCCTCCCTATTCCATCTCACTGTGTATCTGGCAATCACACTGGTTTAATATGTACACTATGTAACTCATTAGCTGCACATTACTATCTGAGCCAAGAAACAACATGATGGATCCAGCAATATGTGTGAGCTCAGGTCAGCATCACAGCTGATGAGTCACAAAATGCAAAGGTCAGCAGCTTGGCTTAGCTCTTGGTACACAGCGTACATCCTGCCCTAAGTAGGCACTGGAGAAGGCAGCAAAATGGGGTTGCCTAAAAGTTCAGGGAAGAAGCATTCCTTTGTAGGACCCCAGAGCTTTATGATTATCAATTTTCTTCTCTGCTCACATGAAGAACTGATTGAGTTTATCATCAAAATAAGAGAAAAGGAAAGAGCTGAATATCCACATGGCATTATCATATTTCCAGGAATGAAATATTGACATTCAAGTGTGCAGTCACTGGGCCAAGCTGAAAGTTTAAAGTAAGTCTGTTTAACTTCAAGTGTTATTTTTATCATCCAAATAGCATAAGATAAATAACACACCTCCAATTCAGGCATGCATAATGATATCTCTCTCTCTCTCTCTCTCTCTCTCTCTCTCTCTCTCTCTCTCTCT
>JADRCH010000007.1:5060032-5121879 GCA_019843965.1 Rhynchomys soricoides | reverse complement strand
GAGAGAGAGAGAGAGAGAGAGAGAGAGAGAGAGAGAGAGAGAGAGAGGAGAGAGGGAGAGGGAGAGGAATCAGGTGGGGATAGTGAATGGTCCTGCTTTTACACAGGATGCTAAGCAGTAAAATTGACTGTGGAAGCTGAAACTACACAATGGGATGTAATGATTAGTTTGCAACATAAGGATGAACCCTCAATAATTTTTATCAATATCATAAAAATTGTCTCTTCTTCATACTTATAAATATATAAGGAAGTGTGACTATTGCTTTCCTTGGCATTTATTCAACAATTTAAGATTTAAATGTTAGAAAGACTGACAATTCATCTTTCCTTTGTATACAAGCCTCTAAGACACTTGAATCTGTTGTACTTTGAATAGCGCTTCCTTGCCTTTTTTGCCTCATCACTTTGGAGACAGAACAGCTTGTTTTCTGTGTCTTGGAAAAGTGTCTTACCCTTTCTAGGTTTTCATCAACTAACAATATTGTATCCTTTGTATTTTTCTTTTATATTTATATTTAATACAATATATAAAATTCTTGTAAATCAGCATCTCACTATGTCACCCAGGCTAGCTACACTTCTGCTTGTCTTTGACGTTAGAACAGTGACCATCCTTTTATCCCTAAATGATATAAAACGTGTCTATGGATTCCTCCCACATGAACCTTTCACTGTCTTTACTTCCTCTGGGGTCTTTTCACCCTCTGCCACAGCCACTATCTTTGGCCTTGAGTGTACTTCCACCATGTTCTGATTGTCAATTTATTAATAATGCCTTGAATAGTATCAATGTCAACAGATGAGTGGTATCAATGCCCAGAGGCAGCTATTTCTTCTAAAATTTCATGATTATTTGGTTCAAATATTATTCTCACAGTTGTCACTAGTCTATTTTTTGCATTATCACTTTTCATCCATGTTTTATTATTCATTCTTGGGGAATGTCATGTAGATTTAACACTTGTAGACAAAGAGAAAAATCACCCATCCACTTTACTGTATGGGTGTGGACTGACTATAAACTGCTGACATATCACACATAGATCTTGGATAGAGGGGTGTGCCATGTCACTACTCAGGAGGCATATCTTCCATCTACACAATGATCTGTTGACTGAGTAGCATATCCTATAGTTGGCTGTTCGTATTTAGGGTACCATGGCAAGTGTAACTCCTTTGTCATGACAATATGCAAACTGTATATCTAGAAACATTGTAATCCCTTGATGCATCCGTCGCAGCTGATTCTAGTCTCCCTAAAACGTCTTTACACTTTAGTAGCGTGAAATTTGGAAGAAAGGAAGAAATCTTGTTATGGGGAGAATAAAGGAAAGGCTTAAGCAGAGAAGTCTAATTAGCTGACATTGTCAAGGGGATATTAGGAGACGACTCTCAGACTTTCTTCTCTTAGTGTCTTAAATGGATGAGAAGAAGATAATAAGGGGCGGAAAAGGGTGATAACCAACATTACAAGTGTTGCTCCTTCCTTGTTATACTATTGTAAAGGATACTACTTGTTAGTAGATATCTCTTAGTTTTGAAACTGCTCTTTTGGTTTGTGATGCTGCAGGGGGAGTGTTCTCTGGGAAGCCTTACTCAGAGGAGCAGGTGTTTCCTGGGGCCCTTTATTGGCTCAGTCTGGTGGAAAGTACTAGAAAGAGAAACTGAGATTTTAAAAGACGAATCTCAAAAAGTTTCCATGGGTTTTCCAGGCTACTTCACGGGACTGAAGCTATTAAAACAAATTGCCTGAAACACAGTAGCCACAGTATGAATAACCAATGTCCTCTGTGTCAACCATGTGAAGACGCAGCTACAAGGAAGTTGCATTGAAAAGATTCTGAAATGACAAGAAGTAAAGCTTAGACTCTACTTGTGTCTTGAAGCTTGTAAATGGGAGTTTTGGTTTGCTGCATTGCATTTTAATCTAACATGGAATCACCTGCAAATTGATCCCAAGACAATTCATATGCCCAATACAAGGGGACCCACAACAGACTTCAAAGGTTCCATTAAGTCCATTTACTATTGTTTCTGTATTCATCCAGAGAGTGAGAACATAGCTTTCTGATGTAAAATAGGATCACTGAAAACACTTCCATGTATAAATAATTGAAATAAAAAAACAAGGTTGAGGTAGAATGCATATTTTAAGTTACGGATAGAGCTTGATATTTATGGGCCTCGTGTGAATAGACTAGAGGCAAATGGAAAGGCTTTCCCCTGACTTATGCCACTTGTCCATGGGTTTTAGTGCTCACTGAGAAACACAATATGGGGATAACATAGGACCCGGACAGCAGAGAGCCAAGGAAGATGTCTTTGTTTATAGCCTGTGGTGGCATTGACAATGCAGAGTCTGAGAAAGGGTACTAAGATTCAAGGAAAGAAAGAAGTAAATGGCTGTACTGGATGATTGGCAGGGGATTCTTCTAAAGACTAAATCAAATAAATAATTTTATCCTAGTGTTGTCCCACTGTCATGATTTCTGTGTGTGAATTTTGAGTGCGCCTTTATATAAAATACCTTCCATTCTGGAGTCTGCGTTTTCTCTTCTGTAAGAAGAAGAAGTTGGGTTAGGTCAGCTCAAAGTTCCTCTCTCTGTGTTTTTGCATGTAGATGCTTTCTCCTGGTCATCAACCCAGACTCAGATCATTGTGTAACTCTCCATATCATCCACAAAGGGCTGAAGAGATGGCTGAGTGGGTGAGAATGTATGCTGTGCAAATATAAGAACCTGAGGGGGTATCCCAGAATACCCACAAAAGGCTAGATATAGCCATGTATACCCCACCAACTCTGAGTACTGTGAGGGCCGGAGAGCAGAGACAGGATGATGATATGGGCTTACTGGCCACTAGCCTAGCCCCAGGTCAATGAGAGACCCTGTTTTAAGGATGGCAATGATAGAGCCAGTCATTTGATGTTCTAACCTGTCCTCTATAAGCATTCATAGGCAAGGGTACCCTTCTGACACATGTACATATAAAACACACACACACACACAGGCATGCATACACACACACGTTTCATTAAGTCAGTGCTATTCATACACAGCAGAATCTACACAATAGTCTTTGGTGTGTACTCTGCCTTCCCCACAAGCTGAACTATATACCCCCACTCTTTTCTTTTAGCCTCTCTGGTAGTTCAGTGAGCTCTCCAGTCATTGGAGATCTCATGTTTTTTTAAAGAGCCATCTTGCGACTCCCTCAACTGTCTCAAGGAGACAAGAGTGTTAGTATTCTGTTTTCCTCCTGTGGAGCGTCAAGGAGGTCTTGGGATTTGCACAGAACAGGAATTTACAAAGGAAATTGATGCCCCTGCACATTATGCTCATGTAAGCCTCCCTTGTAAAACCTTGGAATTAAATATGATTTGCATAGTCCTATCATGGAGCTCCTTTTATTCGTCCCCAAATCAAAGCTTAACAGTATAGCAAAAGACAAAGGACATCAATTTAAGGTAAATTGCAGCTGGCTATATATAGGATCACATTTTAAATCTTTACAAATACCAAGGAAATTTTGATATTTGTGATAAGAAAGGCACAATATTAAGGATTTGCCATTCATTGCGTTTGGTTAAAAGTCATCCATATGAATCTATACTAGAATTTTGTTATTAAACATCTATTTAAAAATAAGCCTTGTTTGGATTTGTTCCCTTGGACTTGATGTATGTTTTGTTTTGTTTTCTTTCTTTCTTTCTTTCTTTCTTTTTTTTTTTTTTTTGAGAAATTTAGAGTTAAAAGCAATAAAGGATATTCTTGTTTATAATAATTGTCCATGATAAGTCATTATTGCTCTTATAAGTATACTGAAGCACACACTCAAGGAGACATCTGCAATAATTATTTGAAATTATATTGTGAGAATAATGGCATTCCCAGAACAGAAAGAGTGAAAGAGCTTTTTATATGCTCTTATTACTGCTCCATGGGAACACCTAATAATGGTCTATGGATGACTGGGATAAGCCAAAGGCATAACTCAGTTTTTAAGTAAAAATGATGGAACCTCTGGAAACACAGCTAGTATCACTAGGACTGATACAATGTCACTTTTCAACTATCTGAACAATAATGATTTTAAATACAGATTATGATTGAAGAGATGAGAGATGGATGGTGGAAGAAAAGAATGTGGCATGCAACGGATCAGCTTGTTTAGACTGTTGTTGAAGTGAGGGTACATGAATATCACTTAATGAAAAGTGTGTATGTGTGCATGTGTGCGTGTGCTCATGTGTATGCACATATTTGCATGACTATTGTGAGTGTGTGATATATGTGTATATGGCAGGAGGGTACACGTGCCTATGAATATAGGCTTGGAAGATGTATGTGCTGGCTGGAACCCACATACATGCCAGATCCAACTTGGGTCTCTTCACATCCTTCTGTGAGTTCTGGGATGCTCATGCACACCAGCAAACTTCACCAGTGCTCACCTTTTGCCTTTTGCTTCAGGTCAGCTCATCCATTGGGAAATAAGAACACAAAGTCAGTAACCAGTGGTTGGCAGTAGCTGGCTTTTCATACTAAAAAAATATGTTTAGGAGTAACCAGCCTTTATCTACAGCCATGATGCTTGATGGTTTCAGTTCCTGCTCCTGCCCGTGCCCTTTCAGGTCAAAGGACAGCATAGCATCTCGTCTATTCTCAAGAGCTTCTTTATGTATTTCCTGCATCTTAGCTACACTGCATCAACTACTCTGCATTAAATCTCTTTAGTCATTACTTGAATTCCTACTTTTTTCTGTCAGGACACTGAAGATGTGTTCCATTTTCTCTCCTAGGACCACTTGTGTTAACTCAGGACCTTAACCAAATGAAGATCCACTCCATCCCAATAGGCCCCTATTCTTGTCCCTCTATAAAGAGTGTCTGCTGCTTCTGTCTCTCCTGTATCTATTAACACTTCATTATTTTAATTTTTCTATTACAAAGAAATAAATGCCCCCTTGGGATTTGAGGCTTAGTTGATAGAGTCCTTACCTACCATAACAGAGCCCTGTATTCGATACCCAGCACCACATAAACCAGGCATGGTGGTTGGCCTGCAATCCCAGAAGATTATAAGTTTGGGAGATCTTTAGCTACACAATGAGTTCAGCATCAGATTGAACTACATGGCCTTAAAAATCAGAACAATTATGATGATACTCTCCCCAAAGACAAAATCTGTACCTTTCTGGTGACACACACCTGTCATATCAGCTCTTAGGAGGCTGAGACATTCTATACTTTCTTCTATAGTATACATTCTATACTTTTTATAGAAAGACTCTCATACAGACCTCCCCCAATGCTGCCCCAAATAAAACTACCCTTCCTTATTTTTCAATGGACATGATTTGGTTCATCTTGATTTCACCATAATTGGAGTCCTAAATATGACCCAAGACAATCAATCAAATTATATTTAATATTAGGGCCTTTGTTGGAAGGGGTAGAGCACAGAGGTTTTGACTTAGAGACAGCCAAGAGTAAGAAAATGACCATGAAATGTTCAGGTCAAACAGAAATGAGTTCTTTGAGAATAAATCATCAAAGGAGACAGAAACACAAAGAGATGGAAAGGTGTGACTAATATCATTAAGTACATCCTGGGCACACTAGTAGCTTATCCTGGGACACAGGCTGCACAACCCCCTAAGGTCAAGCAGAGTTGAATTTTTGTCACTTGAAACTGCAGGATTCCTCAATATCAGGCTTCTCCCAAAAGAAACACATCAGAGAAAGTAAATGGTGGCCAGTGTTAGCAACTGTGACTTTGCAAATGCCAACTGTGCACATTTCCTGTGCTTTTAAAATTTAGAACACCAACTAGAAACATGTGGAACACAGAAATCCCTATGCAGAAATAGTCCATCACCACAGATTTCACCTTCTGTGCCAGCAAATCATGATGTGCTTCCTGAGATTCCAAGGTCTTATGATATTGAAGCTCTTAAAATCTCCACTGTCCTGTAGTTCTCTGCCATCTGTAAGAGATGGGACAACACAAAACCCAACAACCCACTCTTCACTGAACATGTGGCCCAGACCCATGTGTGAACAGGTGCCCACAAAAGAACCATAGTGAGAAACAGCTAAGTTGTCTGTTCACGTGTTGTGTCCAAATGTCATTCGGCTAGGCCTTCTCAGATGATAGGGTTCATTGGCAGGAAAGCTGTGATTGCAACATCTCTATTCCCATTTACCATCTATTAGAAGGGGAGTCATGGGGAGGTCAAACTGCCTCAAGGCCCAGTGTTCAGAAGCACTAGAAGCACTGCAGGTTCAAGGGACAGCAATCAGATGTAAGAACAATGGCCAAGGCTCAATCCTTCAAGTCTTACTATCCCCAACATAGTACCTGCTTTGGGAAAGGAAATCTTAGTAACAGTATTAATGTTATATACAAAACTTTTCCATGGCTGCTGTCTTTCATGAGATACAGTTGTGTCTTCACCACCACCACCATTATCATCATTATGATGATGTAAAAGGACTATTTTTAAAAAATCTACCATTTATATAAAGGTCAAACAGTGACACAGTCCACATTAGCCCATCCCTGCTTCAGAGTGCTTTATTTAGTTGCCTGATTTGTTAAAATGTCTAAGCTATGACTTTATGAATTATATTTATAGCATAAATTTAAGCTTCTGGAGTGGCAACCCTTTGTTAGACTGTTATCTTGTTCCTTTTGTCAAACACATGTATGACTTCTTACACACACACATGTAAAAGTAGGACTGGGGATGATCTAGGAAAAAGAAGAAGACTGGCCAAAGGGGGAAGGAAACAAGGAGTTTGAATATGTATATATGTATATGTATATGTATATGTATATGCATATGCATATGCATATGTATATGTATATACCATTATGAAACCCATGATTTTGTATGAGAAATAAACTCTAATAACTAATTTTTAACTGCTTGCTGTTCCAGTGTTGCCACTCTTGCCTAAACCTGCATCCCATACAAAACAGGTGTTCATTAAGAATGACATTTCAAACCTAACTCCACAGGAAGAACAACAATATCAACCAATCAGACCCCCCAAAGCTCCCAGGCTCTAAACCGTCAACCAAAGAGTACACACACGGAGAGACCCATGGCTCCAGCTGCATATGTAGCAGAGGATGGCCTTGTCAATAGGAGGGGAGCCTTTTGGTCCTGTGGAGGCTCAATGACCCAGCATAGGGGAATGCTGGGGCACTGAGGTGGAAGTGGGTTGGGTGGGGGAGCACTCTTATAGAAGCAAGGGGGAGTGGTAACATTTTAAATGTAAATAAATAAAATAACCAATAAACATTTCAAAAAGAAAGTACAAGTAAAAAATAAAGTGGCAATGAATCAGCAAAAAGTAGTTGCTCAATAAATCCTCATTATTAATGTCATTGTTGTCATTTATAAACATATGATTCCAAAGGATCTATTTAATTAATGAGCAGGTTCATTAAAATCCACACAAACCCATTCTGAGCAACCATTTCAACTCCCTTCCTCCTAGATGCTGTTCTAGAGCACACCACAGAAATCAAACTATTCATTAGCCTTCTTATTCATCCAGTGAGCAGTTAGGGACCATGTGCAATTTGCCACATATTTGGAAGTATGTTAGGAAATGAATGTTGATTAACACAAATTCCCCACATACTGCAATGTTATAAGATACTCAATGGACAAGGAATCTAATTACCCTTAAGAAGAGTAGCAGCCTACAAAATGAATTTCAGTGGAGGAACCTATGGGCAATTGACAGGGAGACTTTCTCTTACCTTTTCTGCAAGCCAGCCAAGATGCCTGATCTCACGACTGCTGGCAATGCCTGTCTTCCCCAGCTGCTCCCTGATGTCAGCAAGCACACGGTTCAGCAAGTCACCAACATTGGAATGGATGGCACTGAACCAGGCTTGGGCAGTGGCAGAGTCCTTACTCCTCAGGATCACTGTGTGCTTAGCATCTGGCGAGTGAATTTCAAGCTGCCTAGGGAGGCAAACAGAGGAGTTGCAGGATGATCCAGAAGTTCTTGTTTCATCACAGTCCACCTTTCTAAGGCGAATACAATGTTTATTCTGGACATTTATCTTTATGGTTCCACTAATCCATCATTCATGAATTCATTTATTCAATCTTCAATCACCTAGGCTCTGGTTTGTGCCTTTGGAACAGAGTATAACAGCATCATCACAACCACCAAATGCCCCAAATAAAGGATATCTCATTTTCCTGTGAGTGATGCAGCTGATTCTGAGATCATATTAACTCAGTTGTTCAGAGGATTTTAATATTGTCCCCACACCACTGCTGCTGTGATAGGAAGCAGACCATAGTAACTAGCCACACTCTTAACCCTGTTTCCTACTGTTAGTCAGTTAAGATATTTTAAAATAAAAAATGATCAAATTTCATATTCTTTCTTTCTGTTTTTGAGACAGGGTCTCATGTAGCTCTTATTGACCCCCAAAATTTCATTTAACTGAGGAAGATCTTGAACTGATAATTCTCCCTCCTGCTCTTTCCTTTCAAGTGCTAGAATTGTAGGTGTTACCAATACTCTCCAGCTGTCAAACCTTTATTCTTTAGGAACCTTGTCTGTGGCACACTTAAGTTTGACTGAATCATGTATACATATCTCACAGTTAATAGTGAACACCAAAGCTTATTTCAGAGTTGAAGTTGGACCACTCGAGGTGTAGTGAAAATGATCTGTTTAGAATGAGTATCTTAATAGTGGTATGTTTTAGACAGGGTCTGCAGTGGTTTGAATATGAATGACCCCAGAGGCTCTTATATTTGAATGCTTAGTCACCAGGGACTGGAGTTCTCTGGTAGGATTAGAGGATGAGAAGAAAGTGTGTGACTTGATGGCAGAAGTGGCTGTGAAGCTTTGAGGTTGCAAAAGCCAAAGAGTGGATCAGGTATTGCTGCCAGGCACGACCATGCTGCTTCTTGGCGGAATGTGAGCTTTGGGACTTTGGATTAATGAAGCAGCTGAACACTTTAAGCAGGCTTTAACAGGCCATACTAGCAGAAGCATGGAAGACAGTGGTCCTGAGAAAAATGTAAATTAGGATGGCTCTAATAGGTTTCAGAGGGAAAGAATATTAGTAAGTGTCCTAGAGACCATTCTTATGATATTTCTGGCAAAGAATGTGGATACTTTCTGCCATTGTCCAAAAGTCTGCCTGAGGCTAAAAAAGAGAGTTTGACTCAATGACTTTGGCAGAGGAGATTTCAAGACAGTCAAGAATTAACTGTGTTGCTTGATTATTAGTGGTCAGGCTTATGCAAATCTATAATGAAAAGGAGCAAGTTGGATAAAAAATAATTACAAAATGTTCAGTTTGAAGTCAAAAGTGTAATGGAGCTAAGTTAAAAGCTCAAAGAGATAAAAGTTTAAAGTATAGTCTGGTACTAAATGGAATAAAGGGAGGTATGATCTCAAGGCAAGACTACACCCAGCTAAGATTCAACTTGTAAAAAGGAATTAAGAAAAGGCTTATGCAGTGAAGGAAACCATTGAAAACAGAGAGCTGATACGAATGTAATTGAAAGAATGGGCCAAGCTCCAGTTCCACCAAGCAGCAGAACTTGGCAGCTTTGGCAACATGGTTCTAGCTTTAGAGTGAAGGTACAAGAAGAGGGTTGTAGAATCTCTCTCTGTGGCTAAGAAAAACTGCCAAGACCAGGCATATGTCAAGGGTGTCCCTGCATGGAGACCCAGAGAGACCATTGTGTGAAGCTATGAAGTGGAAGCCCAGATTGTGTTGGAGACCCCAAGGTGTTGGAGATGCCAGGGCTGTGGGATACTTGCCAAGGAAAGCTGCAGATCAGGTATGGAACTGGCCCAAAACAGAGAAGTTTGTTGCAGTCAATGAAGTTGAAAGGAATTGGAGACCTGAAGAACCCTTTGATATTAAACATGCAGATGAAGAATTTGGAGTTTTGCTGACTGGTTTTTGGTCTTGCTTTGGCTCAGAATTTCCTCACTATGCTCCCTTTCTTCTCTTTCGAAATGATAATATAAATTTTGTGCCATAGGGCATTGGAAGTAGGTTTTCTGTTTTTGGTTTTTGTTTTTGTTTTCATTTTATAGAGGGTTACAATGAAGAGAACCTATGAGTCTCACAAGAGACTTTCAACTTTGGATGTTTGAACAGTATTGAGACTGTGATAGACTATGGACAATTTTGAAGTTGAACTTTTGAATTATGATATGGTTTTAAGCCTACAGGGGTCAGTGAGTGGAATATGGTGTTTGAATAAGAATGGCTCCTATAGGCTCATAGATTTGAATGCTTAGTCACCAGAGAGCAGAAACATTAGGAGATGTGGTCTTGTTGAGGAAGTGTGTCACTGGGGTGGGTGTGAGGTGAAGTTTTGAGGTTTCAAGGGATTATGTCAGGTTCTCTCTGTCACTTTTGAGGCCTGCAGATCAGGATATAGCACCCTGTTACAGCTCCAGCACTATACACCTTGCCATGATGATAATGGACTAAAGCCTCAGAAACTATAAACATGCTCCTAATTACATACTTTCTTTTATAAGAGTTTCCTTGGTGTCTCTTCACAACAACAGAACAGTGAATGAGATGGGCAATGTTTGCTTCTAATTTGTTATTGTGAGGAAATTACAGGTTAATGTGGATGTGTACAAACAGTACAGAAAGGTCTGTCTGACCCCACCCAGCTTCCCTGATGATTATATGTTATTTGATGATTACACTTTAATAACAAAACAAGGACACTGGCATTGGTATAGTGTATATGTCTCTGCAGTTTTATCCTGTGTATATTTGTGTAAAGGCCACTGTAATTCTTGGTAAACCACTACTCAATCACCACAATCATTTCCCAGCAACCTTCTTGCTACCATCCAGATTGCCATGTGTTCTCCAGCTCTGTACTTTTCATTATGGTTATTTTTTATTGCAGGGAAAATATTTATTTTTATTCACTGATGTTGGTATTGGGAACCTCAACACAGAATTAAAATACCCATGTATTAATTTCCTCTCACTGCTTAATAATCATGCTATACTACAGTCCACTAAAAATTTACTATATTCCAGGCAAAGTTTTTAATCCTTTAATATAATAATAGTAGGATGTTCTCAATAATCCTATGGCTTCCATTGTTAATCAATTTAACACTATTGAAAATTGATATTTGGACAGGCAGGGGAATAATTTACCCAAGGCTACACAGATGATGATTCTGGGATTCAAACACATGTGAACCTATGAATGAAAAACAGATTACAGCACCTCTGTTTTAGATTGGGTAGCATCTAAGAGGGAGGCAACTGTTGTCTTCTGTAGCAGTCTGAAGACTGAAATTTATAACCTGGTATGCATCCCATAGTTCCCTACTTAGTTTCTGCCTTGGAAGATAACTATTTTTCAGATC
This sequence comes from Rhynchomys soricoides, assembly GCA_019843965.1. NCBI lineage: Eukaryota > Metazoa > Chordata > Mammalia > Rodentia > Muridae > Rhynchomys > Rhynchomys soricoides. The sequence continues at coordinate 5,110,463 of JADRCH010000007.1, read as the reverse complement.
ACATGAACATTAGACATCTCAAGGCAACCTGGCCCCATTAACATTTGAAACCGACCTTTGAAAAAAATCATTCAACTCAAGAAACCTGAACTGTAGGAAAAAAAATGATTTGGAAAGTGGGATGTCTCTAAGGAATTTGAGCAACAATTAGCATTCTTTGTAAGGAATTTGAAAATAAGCCATAACAGCCTGAATGTTTTATGTGAAGAGTCAGGGGACTCTAGCATTGACATTTGTCCCAATCCAGGAGAAAAACAATGCTATGCCTCTTAGGGACTTTCCAAAGAAGACACAGGAAGTCAAGGGTAGACTTGGGATTCTAGAAACACATTAAAGAACACTCTTGACCTATCTCTTATCTTCTTTAACTACTTGTTGTTCTGGAAAGAAACATTAACAGTGGTTTTTTTGTTTGTTTGTTTTTTTGTTTTTGTTTTGAATATCTGAGTGCTTTTTCTTTAAATGACAGTTTGCAAAGCCATCATTCTCCAGTGCGTGCTCTCTCTCTCTCTCTCTCTCACACACACACACACACACACATACACACACACACACACACACACACACACACACACACACACACAGAGCTTTGCTTAGTATGCTGCCAGAATGTCACTAGGAGAAGGCAGACTTGCCCTCTGGAGCCAAGGGTCTCTTCTTTGGATTTTGACAAACTTTATCAATATTAGTAAATTTAAGTAAACTTTAAGAGCCATAAAACTCAGAAAAAATACACTGACTACATCCATACAAACTGATTTCTTCTTTCTTTCTTTCTTTCTTTCTTTCTTTCTTTCTTTCTGTCTATCTGTCTGTTTGTCTTTGGACACAGAGTCTTGCTATGTTATCTTTTGAACTTGCAATCTTTCTTCTCAGCATCCTGAATGCTGAGATTACAGATGTGGACCACATGTCCAGCCTTTGAATGTATTGGGGAAGTAAATATATGCATGTCACTGCTAACTGGATCAAGCAGTAGGAAACTGATGGCATCCCAGAAATCCTTGCTTTCCTCTGTCTCTAGTGACCATCCACCAAAATATCTACTCTTAGACTTTCTGTCATCACAGTTAGAGTACAATAATTGTTAGCTACTTGTTTTTACTTCCTTCCTGATGCTTGGTATTAAACATAGGTTTATGCTTGCTAAGGACACACTCTCCAATTAAGCATGGTCCTCAGCCCTTAAATTTTTTTTTGAGACAGAATCTCTTTAAAATGTCTAGGCTGGCTTGGAACCTGCTGTATACAACATTTAAGTCTTAAACTCAGTCAGGCCTTAAACTCATCTGTAGCTCAAGCGGGCCTTGAATATGTGATCTTATCTTTGCCATCCAAGTAGCTGAGATGATTGGCTTGTGCCACTAACTGTCTCTGACAGTCTTTCCTGACCTATAAATTAAGGTATTATCTGAACATTGTGTGTATGGGTGGGGAGGGTAGAGAGGAGAGAGGAGAAAGACACACACACACAGACACACAGACAGACAGACAAAGAGAGAACTAGAGACAAAGAGAGACAGAAAGGGGAAAAGGAGGTAATAAGAGGAGAGAGAGAGAGAGAGAGAGAGAGAGAGAGAGAGAGAGAGAGAGAATTGAGAGATCATAGAGTGTTTCTGAGGTAAAGTTTAAATATTGGATCCCATTGTGTTCTTCAATGGCTTTCAAAGTATGGCCAAGCCCAGCAGCACCACCTTACTCAGAGCTTACTAGAAATATACACTATTTGGTTCCCTTCTCAGCACTATTTAGGAATCCTGGAGGCAGAGTCCAGTAACCTTGCAGGCAAACTAGATATGGTTCTAGTTGTAGAAAAGCCACTGTGTAAGCTCATAAAAGTCTCAATATAGCTGCTTCCCAGAGGCTGCAGGGAAAAAGCTACTTAATGCTAAGATGAAGTATTCAATTAATCTTCAAAGAAGGGGAGCAGATTACCCAGAGCAGAAAAACGACCTGGGTCTTTTATAATCAAAGACAATAGAAGAGGTTCTCAATGAAAACATCCCTTAGAAACCTGGCATATATTTCTTTTAAGACATCATTTAGTCAAATACAGATGCTTGGAGCTTATCCCAGACTTATCAAGAAAAACTCTCCAGTGGTCAAAGCCTGGGCATATGCTTTAAAATGTTCACTGCTTGTATAGATTGAATGGAGAGTATCCTCACTAAGCCCAGCCTTTTAAGTACCTACAGTCAAGCCTAGGTGTGTTCTTGGTGGTATGATGTGAGATACAAGAGCCATTTGAAGGATAGCATGAAAACAATACAACAGAAGCTTCCTAAAATATATCCATATATGAAGGCAATCTAAACAAAATTGCCAAAAAACAGGGAGACACAGTCCCAACTTAACATCTCATGTCACCAAAAGAAGCTTCTCATATTGGGATTGGGTTACACCTAATTGAGTTATTTGCCAAGGGTGTCCCAGAGAAGCACCACATACCTCAGGCTTCTGCCAAGACTATAGGTTGCTCTCCACAAACTGACAGCAAGTTCCTGTTGCTGAAGACAACACCTTCAAAACTCACTGAACATGGAGAAGTCAAGAAATGGTGCCTACCTATTACCCTCATTCCTATGTTCTCGTCTTCAGTACAGGAAGGTACAATAAAGTACCCTGCAGACTATCATAAAAGAAACATAAGCACCAAGCCAAACACAAAACCTTTGTGTATAATGATGACCTGCTTGCAAGATACTGTAGGGCAATATTGGCATGAAGGTTATAGTAGTACCAAAGTAATATCTGATTTGACTTTAGGCCCATTCCCAACACTGCTTGGGTGACCAAGAACCAGAGACTATCATTATTTTATGCTATATTATTGTGTTTATCATTTTACAATCCTTCAGAAGTCTGTTTGTTTTCTAATGGTAGGTAGAAAGGGATTCGATCCAGATGGGAGGAGAGATGGGGAGGAACTGAAGTAGAAGAAAACTGTAATCAGGATAAATTATGTGAGAAAAATATCTACTTTCAATCAAAAAGAAAGAGAAAGAGAGAGATAGAGCATCTACAGGTGGTTTTCAGGACAGGCCAACAGAAGAGAGGTAAGCATGATGGTTATCTACTGCTAAGAAACAAGATCTCTCAAAACCACGTGGCTTAAACTCCAAACACTTATTATCCCACAGTTTCTCTAGGTCAGAAATTGGGAGGCAGAGTGTAGCAGAGCTGAGTCAGCTGTAATCACAGATCTGATGATGGTTATCTTGCCATTCAGAGAGGAGTAGTCTTGGGCAGAACAAGGCAGGACTGAGACCAGGTCCACTCAGAGCTGGTACTTCCAGTGTTTCTTCTGCTGTGGCTGCTCTTTTCCCCTTATCCAGATCAAGCTAGGTTACTGTGAAATACAACTGGAACCTCTGCTTGTAGTGTGATGACAAATGAGAGATTTAATTACTATAAGCCTTAAATGTCTTCATCCCCTAAACAACAGCACTGGTGGCAACTATGATCAAAGTGGTGAATCTGATAATAATGACTATAAATACTCCTCACAAGGTGATTTGGATAACACTTTGTGACTGATAAATCCTGACATTAGTCATTGTTGTTTAAACTGTCAATATTTAAGATTCCTGACTTAGTAAGTGGGAAAAGAAACTTTATTAATAAATATCAGACAGTTGTATTTTCTTCATATAGTGACATTTGTGTTATCTTACTCTTCCTATTTAAAAATTTAAAATTACATCTATTTAGTGTGTGATTGTGTGTGTGTGTGTGTGTGTGTGTGTGTGTGTGTGTGTATGTTGGACAAATGCAAAAGAAGATATCCTTTAATTTCAGCACACTTGCAATGTATCTAGCATGTGCTGGGTGTTATTGAAACAAGTGAGCTACTCTGTCAGTGTCTCCAAAGAACTTATCACCTGCAGTGCCTTGATCAGTGTGTTCCCAAAATGCTATTAAGTCCAAATAAAACCTTAGACTGATCTTTTTTGGAAATGCAATCCTTGTAGATATAGTTTAGGCAAGGTAAAAGAGATTTTTTTTTTTAACTGTTAGTAATATTTTATTTTTTATTGGATATTTTCTTTATTTACATTTCAAATGTTATCCCCTTTCCCGGTCCCCTCCAAGAGAGACTTTTTTTATTCCAGGAACCTGCTCACTGGACTGAGGTAGGTGGTTCAAGTGTCACTGTAAGACTCAGAAGAGGAGCAGTGAATCAACGTGAGTGGTTCAGTGGGTCAAACATACTTGCCACCTAGCCTGGCAACTTGAGTTCCGTCCCTGGAACCTGTGGTTGAAGGAGGGCATGAACTTCTGAATGTTGTTCGGTAGCCTCTACATCATGATATGTGCATACTTGCTTGCACAGGTGTACACACACACACACACACACACACACACACACCCCATAAAATGAAAGGGGGCAGTTAAGAGGCAGAGATGAACAGCAGAGAAGATGACAGAGAGATGCAGCAATGGGGCAAGCTTTTCAGGTTTTCACATGAAGCTAGGAATTAGGTATGGTATGACTTCTCCATCCTACCTTCCAGAAGGAACCCACCCTGTCAACACACTGGTGTCAGGTCTCCAGATTCCAAAACTTGAGGTGGATCAGTTTCTATCATTTCCAACTACCAAGTGATACTTGATTATATTGCACCACTATCTTTCTCCCCATTGTGGGATTAGGACTATTCTAAAGTTTAAAATCCATGGCAGCTCAAAGAGAGGCCCAAGATAGGTCAGTTAGAACTGTGTCTATCATGTAACCATTTCAGCACACTTGGACTTAAAATCTATAACAAAAATGTCCATTTCTACTGACTTCTAATCCTCTCACATAGTAGGACAAATGGAACCTGCTGGAAACGACCACAAACACAGTCTTGAGAAAATGTTGGCCCATAGTCGGGCTCTACTCAGCCAGTAAGCACATCCCCTACTCTCTTCCATGGATACAAAAGAGTGAGAGAACTCCCTTGCTAACTGTGAGTCCTACATTTCTGGAATGGGGATGAGGAAGGAGGAGGGAGTCAAGGAGCAATAAAGCCAGGAGGGCTGATGGGAGCTATTTTGAGCAGGCCAGTCTTTTATAACTCCTATTTCGTTCCCCAGTTGAACTGACCACTGCTTGATGAATTGTGTTTATCTGTAGTTCAGCGATAAAGTTCTCTTTTAATTCCCCATTGAATAGAAATATTTAGGGCAATGCCACAGCTGTGTTTATTCACACACTCCACCACAGTTATGTAAATACTGCCTATGGAACTATTTCTGATAAAGGACCCATACCAACCCTGAGGAATTAGATGCTCACTCGAGATGTCTGCCAAGATGAGCAGTTTCTACTCAGCTTGGCAGAAGTGTGAATGGTATCACAGCTTCTCAGAGATCATTTGGCAAACTGCACCATGAAAGAAAGAGGCACTTTCTTCTCTTGCCCTTGCAAACCTGCCACTGAGCCAAATACTTTTCAGCATTCTCTACTTCTCTAGCTTAGAAATACGAAACTGATATAAAACTTGAGGCCCCTGAATACAAAGTTAATAAGTAAAACAGAAGATGAAACTTGGAAGCTGTCCTCTGATGAAAGGTGATAAAAGTTTCACAATGGTGAAGCTATTAGTTTTCTACAACCAGGAGTCACTGGGCTGACTATGAGACTAATATGGCTGCTCCCAGATCTCATATCCGTAATTCCTATGGCACTTAAGAACCACTTTCTAAAAGACAAAGGTAGAGGTTATTCTCTCTGGATGCCAGAATTTTGATATATTTTTATTTCTCCCTTTATGTTTTCCTCCATTTCTAAAAAATGTCTTTCACTTTAACCAGAAATATTAAGAAAAACATGTTTGTGTGTTTAGCAAACGCTAGTAAAGCTTACAGTGAAATCTATGCTAAGTAGAAAAAAACAGTTATGCTAAGAAAGAAATGTATCTTTTTCTTAGATGATGCTAGAGAAAAATAGCTGAAAGTAATAAATATGTATTGTAACTTGATAAATATTTTTAATTTATTTTTGTTTTATGTGCATTGGTGTTTTGCCTTCATACATGTCAGTGTGAGGCTGTCAGATCCTCTAGAAGTGGAGTTATAAACATTTGTGAGCTTCCATATGAGTGCTGGGATTTGAGCCCTGGACCTCTGAAAGAGCAGCCAGTGCTCCTTACCTCTGAGCCACCCATTTTTAAAAAGGTAATAACAATGTTTAAAATGAGGACTAGTACTTGTTCCATTGGGGTGCAAAACACACACACACACACACACACACACACACACACACACACACACAGAGTTTTTCTTATTGTCTTCACCTAGCCAACCTAGGAGCTAGATCATATGTGACCCATTCCATTGTGTAAGAAACGTTCCATTGGAGAGATCCACTCATCTAGGCTCATGCAGACAGCTATAAAGCATTTTATGATTGGAGTCAAAGTCATCCAACTTGAAAGCCCATGCCTTAGTTATTACACAGCTCTGGTTTAAATATGATAGTGCCACAAAGGGTAATGGATATACTAGATATTTTCTTATTGCTGTAAATACACATGTGACGAGAGCAACTTAAAGGAAGGAAGGGTTTATTTTATAGTTTAATGGTACTGTCCTTCATGACAAGTCAGGCATGGCTATAGCAGTGTGAAGCATCTGGTCATATTATATTTGACCAGATTGGCAGCAAAGAGGCGGTAGATGCTTAGGGTCAGTAAGTTTTCTCTTTTTAATTCAGTCCTTGATCCCTGACCAGAGAATGATGACATCCACATTTGAGACAGATCTTCCTACCTCCATTAACCTAGTCTAGCAATCCCTTCATAGACTCCTTAGTGATTTGTGACCTTGTCAAGTTGACAATCAACATTTAATCAACTATTAAATGGGTGGAAGGGTTAATCTCTATATCATTGTGAGATGCTGCGGACCTTAAAGAGAAGAAGTTTTATTGATTTTTTTTTTTTTAAGTTCCAGGAGTCTCCCTTTAAAGGGGATTGTGGGATCTGGGTTTCTCAGCCTCTTTCTGCTTCATGGCTCATGTCTGTAGTTGCTCTGTTACCTGCACCTACCAAGAGGTGCCATCCTTGCCAGAGGCCCAAGAAAACTGAGCTGTTTGATCATGGATTTGAACCTCCAATTTGTGAGCTGAATTCTTTTCTCTTAATAAGTTAACTGCCTCAGGTATTCTCTTATGAAGCTGACTAGTACATGTCACATTCATTGGGAGTTTATAAAACATGCCTCCTTTAAGAGTGGGGACCATTTTGCACCCTATTTGCTGCTCAGCATCTTTGGAACACCATTCTGGTAAACGTGGAAAGTTTTTTCTTAAATTACAAGTAGAGCTTCTCCGTGACACAAGGCCACACTCAATTTTTATCTTTCACTGTTGCCTGGAAACTGGGCATTTCATACAAACTAGCCATGCCAACAGAGACAAATGCATGAGAAGGGAGTGCACAGAATCCATCTCTGGGAAGATATGGTGTAGAGGCATCCAGCTCTCATGGGCAGGGTTCGGCCAGGGTCACATGGCTGTGGTGCAAGCAGAAGTAGTTGTGTACACTGTAAGATTATTGCTAAGTAGTGTGGCAACAGTACTATTTCCCCAGCTCAGCTGTCGTCATGGGATTGGCTGTTGAGTTTCTCAGGCTAGTTCGTGGAAATCTTCAGGAGATACAAGAGAACTCCCATCCACTAACCAGACTTTATACTGTTGCCAAAATCTACAATCCCCAGCCACAAAATGTGGATTTAGGAAGCAGGTTGCTAGGATGAAAGCTAATGAGATCATTTAAAGACTATGTGAGCAGTTAATAGGGAAAAGAAAGCCAGAGTTTGTGCTGCTCTGCACAAAATCCTATTTGGAAAACAGGTCATGCATACTAATAGCATTCTGGGCTCTGAGGGAATCTGACAGTATCTCTCATGCTGGCAGGATGCCAGTTTTACAATGCCATATACATTTATGAAATATGAGAAGAATTTCAGCATGCTGACCTCTCTTGAGGAAATCGTGTCCTTATCGAAGTTTGAAGAGAGATGTCAGCAAGTCAGAAGTCGAGAAAACTTCCCATGTTCCTACACCAATTTCATCAGTACTTCGCAAAATATTTTGTTGTTTGTTCTTGTTCAACTTATTAGAAAAAAATCTTATACAGGTGCTATGTCAGTGAAATATCGTACTTTTACCTGTAGAATCTGGTAACTTACACTGATAAGTGATTAGTCCTATAGTCCAATGCAGAGTATAAATATCTGGCTTCTGAGAGCTTGTTTGTCCATTATTTGATTTAGATGGCTCAATTCAGCAAATAAGATAAGATTCCTAGTTAAATGTGACCTTTCAATAAGGGATAATTTCTTACTGTATGACCTAAGACATTTCAAATGATAGAAACAGAAAAAGTACACAGATGTAACCATGGATAGCATGAATAGAGAATATAGCTTGATCTTAGGATAAATAGACCATAGAAGTGTGGGAGGGTTAAATGCTAGGATGCTGCCAGGTTACTGGATTAGGTAAATAGGTGGCAATGAGATTGGTGATGGAAAACTGAAAATGACCTAGATTTTGTGAGAAACTTTATGTATCTGGTTAAATATTTCCTACTTCAGGAATTTGCTCATCCTAATGCTATTTAAGTGTCATTAACTTACTATCATAGTCCAGGCTAGATTATCCTATCTTTCAGAATAATTTTTGTCTTATAATAATTATGTGTACCTGATCTCTAAAGTTTATCAGAATCAATTAGGTGTTATTATCCACTGAGAGATGAGCAGACTTTAAGTTTCAAAAGTTACCACATTTTCTCCGTAGTGCTGAGGTATTACTTCCCTTGGTGGGGTGACAGTTTTACTGCACAGGACAAACTTGATTAACTGGTACTAGCTGCTAGACACAACATGAAAGTGTTGAAGTCCCAGTCTACATAGGATCTTGGCCTAAAGGTCAGCAAATGATGGATGAAATTTCATTCTAAACTTAACCTGGAAGTGTTCTAACCATTGATTGATGGTTGCCATGGATATGGAAGTGCCTCCTGACTATTTTGAGAAATATTTGGGCTTAGTGCTCTCCAGAAATAAGAAGATTCTACTTCTTCTGGTTACCTCAAAGAGGCTCTTGGCTTTTCATCTGATCATGTCTTTTTAAAGCTCTTCTTTTTATATGGTTTATTTTCCCCATTAGATGGTAAATTCCTGAAAGCACCATACATATCAGAATTTTTTTTATGTACCTGTGTTGGCTTACCTGTGATGAAGTCAGTATTGCAGAAGTACTAGGCTAAGGGAATAGATGACTGTGCTTACTTCTATACATGTATGCCATCTGGCTGCTGGTTCTAATTCTCATCAAGTTTTTGTAACCACCTCTCCTTACACTGTTATTTTTCCCTGCTGTCCTGTAACCCTTTAATTCTTAAACGGTAATGACTCTATTGTACACAGTCCTTCAGTTCTAAAGTAAGTTGCCCAGTGAAAAATGCAAATGGTCCATGAGCAAACTAATTCCCACAGATTAGCATGCAGTAGTTCTCAGCACCAAAATGGTTACCCAGTATTATGTCATAGGCATGATTTTTATTGGCTGAAATAATCAATGCATGATCTTGTGGACCATTATCAGATTAGGTAGAGAAACGTGTGTGGGAGGCAGGACAAACAGACCATAGAAAGATATGGGAACTAGGATAATTACTTTCAAATACAGATAATGAAGAGACAACATCAGTGAATACCATCTAGATCATGTATAGAGGATTTTTTAATAAATTGATGAGATTTGTCTGTATGGTTCAATTACCAAGTTGAAACAAAAGTGTTCATTCACTATAAATTTACCAATTACTTTTCAAGGATCTAGGACCTTCCAGGTCTGGCATTAGGCACATGGAGAGATAACTCAACACAGGTATCATTTCTAAAACCACTGACATCATCTGGCACAAGAAAACACTTTCTTATATTTCCAAAGAACGTAAGAGGATAAATTCTATCTAACACAGAAGCTTTTGGTTTATAACAAGTTGTTTAAGTAATAACCAACCACATGAAGTTGGTAGATACTATATGTGTTAAGATTACAAAAATATTTTCCTTTTTAAAGATTAATCCCCCCTCAGGTCTTTTGTCACAGTAGCTGAAAGCTAGTTATCACATTGTAGAAGGCAATACTTTAAGTCATCAATATTAATGAATCCTTCAGCAGGGATTTCTAGTAGCTCCTACCCCCAAAGAGAAGATAGTTCCAAAAGGACATCAATGAGAAGATTATGAAAGAGAAGAAAGTGAAGAAGGTATGCCTCATGGAGGGATACAGGGAACTTGGTGTGTGGAAATGGAAACTGTGTTAGCAGGAGGGGGATAAATACAGAGGAAAAAGCAGAAACCAAAGCAACCCCAATTTCATGCATGAACAAATGGAAGAACAAAAGTCAGAATGAACATTCTAGAAAGAATTAGTCATAGGTACAAAGCCTAAATTCAGGAGGAAAGAAGTGAATTATATATTACACTTGTAGGTAATAGTATTATACAGTCTAGAGTCCAGGTTCCTTAACAACCAAGTTTTTCCAAATTTGAGGAATGAAGGAGGAATGGAAATCCAAAATATTCTGAACATAAATTTAAGCTCATGACTTTCCAGAAGCGAGGTCCTCAGCTTTGGGCCAGTGATTCTGTGTTTGAAACTTTCACTGAAGTATGTTGCAGATATTTCACTGTCAACATTTTTGTGACAATGACAGCTTCATAATTATTTCCTCTCTGGAAGCCTGTGCTCAAAGACACTTTGACCTCTCTTGTAGATAGCAGTAATCATTTTCATTACCTGGCAGATTTAAACAAATGCAAACAAATAAATTAGCTACCCACACAAATTGCTGTCTTTCAAATCTGTATCTGAACTATCTAGACAAGTTTTAAATTGTTATGTGATTCTGTGCTGGGTTGCAAGAAAAGGCGAAAATCAGAATCATGCAAATGTTCATCTCACACTTTTAAAGGGTCACATGATACAAAATTCAATCTTCTTTATTCTCCTAGTAAATGCCAAGGTGTCAGACAAGTTGTGAAGACAGGTAGTACTTGTGAAATAGTGGGAGGGTTAGATTTGTTTTCTCTGATTATATCAGTTTTTTTTTTTTTAATGCATGAAAGTTGTAAGAAAAATTGCCACAGATGAAGGAAATAAACTCAAAGCTTTCTAATTCCTGATATGAGGACCATGCACATAAGGGAATAAGAATATGGCTTCTATGTTTGCTGCCAGGGAGGTCTTAGGGGGTTCTGATGTCCTCCTCTGCCTTGTAACACCCCAAAGTGGGTGTTCACTCCAGATTGATCTCAGGTGATTGTTTTTCATACCCAACTTCATGGCTCAGAAAATCCACAAAGGGAGTGCTCACCAGTTAGTATGAACTGCTATCTATGACCACTTAAATACACCCTGTCCCAGGAAACAAGCTGAAGAAAGCCAGCCTTGAGAGTAAGGCTAAATAGCCTTCATCAAAATACGAATCACTCCCTAAAACATAGTTATTGAGTGCCCACCCTCTGCTCAGCAATCGTCCAGGTGCTAAGGACAGAGACAAACAACAGGGTTTGCCTTCAAGATGCTTACTGTCCAAAGGGCCTGGGGAAGGTTGAGAAGATGGCAGGCAAGGAACACAAGTGGCCGTATGTGACATACTGGGTAATGTCCTTCATGGAGACACTGATTTGGTCCCTGTGTTGGCTATGTGTTAAGGAATTCAACTTCTCTGTATCTCAGTTTCACATCTATAGACAGGAAGGAACCGCAACAAAACAGGGCGTACAACTGCAACCGTGGTGACCTCATAGCTTACTCTAGATGGAAGAGCAAACATTGGTTAATCCTAAATAAGAACTAGAGGCAGAGGAGAAGCATCTCAAAGAATGTGGGGTTCTGAGTGACAGGCATACATGTGAAACTAAAGTGGATAAGGTAGAGTCATTGAGAAGTACTTAGAAGTCAAAGGAAAAGATAGAAAGGATGTTAAAGAAAGGCAAGAGAGTCTGAAGGACTCTAAGGCAGAATTATATCAGAAGAGTGCTGCAACTGAACATGGACTGCATGGCATCATGCTCAGGAAGATCAGAGAGAGAATAGAGGTGTAGAGATAATACGGAACATCTACATGGCCATAGGGGGAACAGCAACAGAAAGATACACATTCCCTGGGAAAAGAGAGAACATCCTGTGATGATCATTTGATTTCTGAATAAATGTTTGTGACTGCTAAATACATACCAAGTCCATGGAAAATTTACCTATGGATACAAAGCTTAACGAGCAGGTATGGGAAGGCCAAGAATAGAGAGAGAAGACTAGGTATAGCTTGGGTTATGTCTAGAAGGCTGAAGCCGAGGGCACCAGTGTGATTACTGTACACATAATTCAGGTGACACTAAAAGTGTGGGGTCTGAAGCAAGGAAATGCATGCTGAGCTTCAGGACCAAAAAGTCCTTCAGGAAGATGGTGGCACCTGAGATGGGCTTACATAAGGACATGAAGAGGAGGGAAAGAGGCCTGAACAATGGGGACATTGTGACCAGGGATTCAGAGTGTGTTCAGGAAGAAAAGAATCATTCCATTCAGCCATGAAATTATTTCTATAGTTTCAGTTAATCTTGAAAGCTTTGCTAAGGCAAAACTGAAATAAAGTCAGTTGTACACATTTTAAATACGCACATTAAGGCATATGTATGTGCTTCACGGTGACTTTACCCCATTTTTCTTGGTGTAGATTAGTTTACATTTTATGTAATTTTAATACATGGAATCACAAAGTATGAGTTCATTTATACAGCCTGACTATTCTGCCGTTTCTTTATGTTGAGGAATGTGCTGATATTCTTCCACCCCTTTGGCGGCCAAGACATAATCCACTGTGGCTTTCTACTCACTGTTGGCCTACCTTGTGAGGTTATTCAAGTTTGAGAGGCATCAAAATAATGTTCCCATGGGAATTTTATTTTTTTTAAGATATATTTATTTTATATGCATGAGCTCTGCCTACACACACACACACACACACACACACACACACACACACACGGATATATGTACCATGTGTATGCCTGGTGCCTACAAGAGAAGCACCAAATTCTTTGGAACTGGAGTTATGAATGGTTGTGAACCGCTATGCTTTGTGAGTGCCAGAAACAAAACCCTGAGCCTCAGCAAGAGCAGCACCCTGGACCATCTCTCCAGTCCTTTAAGGTTTTCTTTTGTCCCAGGCTTTCATTTCTCTTGGGAGAACAGCTAGAGGTGAATTGCTGGTTCACTTGATAGATTTGTTTAGCATGTGAAGGAATTGCCAATAATATCAAAGTAGTAGTACGGTCTTTTATTCTCAAGCAGAATCATGAGCTTTGAGTTTCTCCTCATACTTGCCAACAGTCTTGTTAATTATTAAATTAATATGTGTGTAAGTGGCATACTGTTGTTGCTTTAATTTTCATGCTTACAGTGACTAGCAATGTAAAGTATCTCTGCCCACATCCTGTGTGTCTATCATTTATGATGAAGTGTCTATGTGAATATTTCATATTTTTTAAAATAGTTATTTTATGTGTATGGCTGTTTGTGTGTGTGTATGTAAGTATGTATGTATGTATGTATGTATGTATGTATGTATACCATGTGCATTCAGAACCTGCAGAGGCCAGAAGAGGTTATCAGATCTCCAGAACTGGACCTATATGAAGGTATTAAATCACATGTGGGTGCTGGGAACCAACCTGGGTCTTTTACAAGATTGATAGTGCTCTTAACTGATGAGGTGTCATTCCAACCCCTATTTTCTTTTTGTAAAAGTTGGTTTGGTTTTTTAATATTGAGTTTAGAAGTTTATATACTCACAAATATATGTATATATATACATATATGTATATATATGTATACATAATATAAATTATATATATATATATATATATGCACACCTACATATTCTGAATACAACTCAGGAGTCCCCGACTTCAGTTTAACGGTTGGGTGTAAGTATTTGCTCATATATATATATATATATATATATATATATATATATATATATATGCATAATATTTTTTTAAAAGTTTGTTTTAACACTCTTAAGGACAAAAGGGTTTTTAAACTATGATAATGAAATCTGATGTATCTGTCTTTTTCTTTAGGAGTATGCTTTGGGTGCCTTACTTAGTACCGTTGTTAAACTCAAATTTGGAACATTTCTCTACTGTTTTTCTTAGAGATCCTATGATTTTAGATTTCACATTTAGGCTGGTGAAACACTTGAGCTAATCTTTGCATATGGTGCAAGATACTCATTTAAGTTCATTGGTTTTTTTTTTTTTTTTGTATGTAGAGATTCAGTTTTCACAGTTGTGTCTATTAAAAAGATGAGCCTGTCTCCAGTTACTTGTCTTTTCATGTTAGAAGTCAGTTGTCCACTTATGCCTCTGTCTGTTTCTAGACTCCCAATTAAGACTCATTAACCAGTTTATCTGTTTTGATGTCAATATTGTTTTGGTAATTTCAAATTTATAACAAGTTTAGAATGACATGGTACCAGTCCTTTGATCCCCAGCAGGGAAGGAAGAGTAGCTATTGTAGTAGAGAGTCCATTCATTCTGTGTATCACGATTTCTACTTTACACCAGTATCAAGACCCTGGGGCCTCATGTCGCTCAAGTATTAAGCACATCTTCTCCCACTGAAGCCTGACCAGGCATACCTTTGCTATATTTGTGCCAGGGGTCTCAGATCGGTCCATGTATGCTCCTGGTTGGTGGCTCAGTCTCTGGGAGCTCCCTGGGGTCTGGGTAAGTTGAGACTGTTGGTCTTCCAATGAGATCACTCTCCTCTTTAGCTCCTTCAATCCTTCCCCTAATCATAGGAGGTCCCTGACTTTAGTTCAATTGTTGGGTGTAAGTATCTGCTACTGTCTCAGTCAGCTGCTGGTAGAGCCTCTCAGAGGACAGTCATACTATGCTCCTGTCTGTAAGCACACCATAAAATCAGTAATAGTGTCAGGCCTTGGTGTTCCCCCATGAGATGGATCCCAAGTTGAGCTAGATATTGGACTGCCTTTCCTTCAGTCTCTTCTCCATTTTTGTCCTGCAGTTCTTTTAAGATTGATGCTCAAAAATAAATTTTTTTTAATCACTTGCTTCTGATAGTATATCTGCAGCTCTCTTCATTATCTTACATTGTCTTTCAAAGTTTTCTTTTTGTTTCTGGAGTGGAGCATGGTGATTCTAAAGTGCCCTGGTATAATTTTGTTTCATGTTTCTTGCCAAAAGACTTACAAAATTTGGAGAGTTTTCAACCACTATTTCAACTTTTTTCCAGAGGTAGAAGGCTTCTTTTCCTTTGATGAGTACTCTCAAGTATACTAAGAAGCTTGAATTTTGAGTACAGCCCATGGGTTCTCTGTCTGTCTATTTATTTATCTAAAGACAGTCTGACTACATAGTCCAGGTTTGCCTTCAACTTGGGATCTTCCTGACTAAGTCTGCTGAAGTGCTGGGGTTGACCACCTTGGACCACTACATCTGTCTTTTCTGTTCTTTTATTTGAATTTCTTCCTGTGGTTCACCTTGGATGGTACTTCTATGCTACCTGTCCAATCTTGATCCATGGTTTTATTTTACACATCATAATTTCAATCTCCAGGAACTTGATTAGGATCTCATTTAAAACAAAATAACTTTGTGTTTTTATATAACCATTTGAACAAGGGGATAGTGTTGCATTAATTGTTTTGATGTCCATTTTGGGTAATTCTAGTATCCATACCGGTCTTGGGTCACCATTAGCTCATGCTTTTTCCTCTACACTATGACTCTTCTTACTTCTTTGAATGACTGGTTATTTTTAAGTAGATACCAGCCTTTGTAAATTTTAAATTATCAAGCGTTAGATATTTCTGGATTTCTAAAAATACTCTACAGTGCTCTTTCCCCAGGACACAACTATGTGGGGAGCATTTGATCTTCTCAGGTGTGTTTTCAGACTGCCAGGCAGGACCAGCATTGAGCTCTCCTTGGAGTATCATCATCTTTCCTGAGTGGAGCCTTCTGTGTGCTCTAACAACGCAAAGGTCATTATGTTTGGTGAGAAAGGTTCCAGGGCTCTAGTGCATTCTATTGTCACCCCTTGGTGGGTGTGTGAGATGTTTTCTTTGGCCTATGGTAGTTCTCTGCTACCTGTCCAATCTTGACCCATCCCACACATGAGCTATACACAACACCTTCAAACTTCCAAAATCTTTGCATAAGTCTTTCTCCTTTCTAGTATCTACATTGTAAACGTGAGCTGTTTGGTCTCCCAATCCTCTTAGCTTTATCTTGATGTCCCATGGGATCTGTCTGGCTCTACCGGGCTTCCATCTCCAGGGGCTGTGGTCTGACAACACATCCAAGGCAGTATGCTAGGGCAAACATAAGAGTCCCTTTACATGTCTTCCTTTCTTCAGACACCATCATCTGATGACAATATTTGGCATTGTTCATTGTATATTTGGTTTATTTCTGATTTGTTTCAGGTAGGAAAATAACAGTCACTCCATGTTAGTCACAGGAGAAGACTCATCTCTTACCTTTTAAGATAAACTTTTAAGGTACAAGTATGGCAGCATTTGCTACTGTGAAGGCATTGATAATATTTGTTACCTAATTAGATTCCATTCACTTCAGGTCAGTTCAGAGGTATTTACTGATGAGCTACTGTATACCTGGCACTGTGTCTATAAAGATTGATCAATCTCAAAGGTCTCTGCATTCCTCACATCCGTTTATGAGTAACAGATAATTAAAAGGCACCAATTATAGGTCTTGCATAGTATTCATGCTTTTAATATCATCGCACCTTTGGTGCCTGCCAACATGACCACTAATTTTGCATCAAAATCAGCTGGAGAAACTAAGAAACTCAAACCATGTCAATTTAGAATTGTAAATAGTTTTCATAAAAGACTTGAGGGCAGAAGTTGAAGCTCTAGAGGGAAATACTTTATGCTGATGAGTTGTTGATCACATAACACCAATACAAACTAGATAGGAGCAAGTAATAGTTCAAATGGGCCTACCCCAGCAACCGAGGGAACACAGCAGGTTGAGGTGAGAGTGAGAAATTGATGATACCATATGGGTAAATTTTCCACCATGGTTCCAACTTTGCAGTGGGCATTATATAAAGTTTGAAGCTGGTTGTTGATGTTTCATGAAGCCTGACATTCTGCCTGGCTTTAGGCAAAGTGGATGTTTTCTAGGGGAGAGATCAACCTTCCCATCTGCACCAACAAAATTCTTTGTGATCACTTGTTAAAGCTTTATTTCCAAGGCACTGAGTGAATTTAATTAATCCTCCCCACCATCCCCTTCTTAGTAAATTTCTCACTTATGTGAATTCACTGGGAAATTAGATTTCATCCCTACAAAACAAACAAAAAAGGACATCCAACTAAAGCATGAGAGATTAATGTGGTGAAAACTCCATGACCTACTCAAAATGAACATGCCTGTCAAACTGTAATGGGATGAATCATATTAAAATCTGATTCCACAGGCAGGAGGACTCAGTATTTCCTATATACCTCCAGGGAATATGAAGCTGCTGATTTCCCTGAGGCACACCTTTGAGTAACAAGGAGCTATAAAAGGCAAGATGCCCTTCACTGTCTTATTTTGGTCTGAGTCATTGTTGGAAACAGGGAATCCTTCTCAACGGGACATCAGATTAATGTATTATAAAACATCCTCCCATCAGCTTCTGAAACCATAGTATGTTCTGTAAAGTATGGGTGACCCTTCCCAGTTAATTGCTCATCAATTCACTCGTTCTGTGGGCAGACATTTATTGAAGAGGTATTAAAGTACTGGCTAATTAAATATGTACTCTCTCAAACCCCAGCATGAGGACATCAATTCAGAGACAATCAGACATTAATAATGTGATGTTATGCCTACTATTAGAACATTTTATGTAATAGTAAGGGAACACAGAGTCCTGAAAGTAGAGTTTCTTTCTTTCTTTCTTTCTTTCTTTCTTTCTTTCTTTCTTTCTTTCTTTCTTTCAAAGAGGCTTGATTGACTTCATTTTTCTAGCATAAAACTGTTAAGTAGCAGTTGTAGCTGGAGAGAGTCCTTTGCAGGGAGACTCTAGTGTGGCTTTTCACAAGTTGCTCTGTGAATTACTATAGGAAGAGTTGGTGAGTTTGGTGTCTTTCTAGAATTCAGATTCTGAGCAGCAAGGAGGCTGGGCAAAGGACAGTGTCATCATTCTGGATTTTTGCCTAACACTTGCAACCAAATCACCAAAGGGCTTCTTAGATACAGGTTACCCCTTCCCACTCCCAGACCTCCCAACATGAATTTTCAATTTTCAACAAAGTTCTATCATTGTTAGCATTGCTGGCTGCTGGCCTGCATGCACAATTTCAGAATCCCTTTAAGGCATTGTTCTGTGCTTGCATGCACAACAACATGCACAAAACATACAGTGTTTTTGCATGCACAAAAACATACAGTGCTGCACTTTGCAGCGGATGATTAGAGGGTCATTCAAGTTTTGGTAGAGGAAATTCTATTTCCTTCCCTTCCCTATACAGTGAGCTCAGTAGAACTTTGGAAAGGGTTTGAAGGCAAGGTGTAGTGTGATGATTTTGTGCCTTATAGGGTCAGGGTCAGGCAGGTTTGGACTTAAACTCTGTTCTGTCACTTACAGTTTTGCTTTTTCATATAGCAAGTGACAGAAACGTGATACAAGGTCTGGAGACACTAACAGGGAATATTCCAGTTTGACCTAGTTCCTTAGGTAGAAACACTGATGCTGGTGCTGTATACATGAGATCTGAAGGATTTCTTGGGCTTGTGAAACAGATCTATTAGGAATCTGTGGGTAAGTTGCTGAGTAGACAGTCCCAAGAAGAAGTCACTAGAGCGCCAATTCACACGTTGCTGTATTCAGTAAGTGTGCATTTTATGCTGCTTTGTAAATGTCACAAAACATAAACCCCCCTAGACTCCTATGGATATTTCCTCTCTGAAGTCAGAAGGATGCCAGGTTCCAGTGGAAAGTACATGGCAGACATGGACTCCGAGCTCTAGAGCTGCTTCCAGGTAGCTCTGCAGAGTCCATGCACAGTGTTCTCATCCGCATCGATTCTGCAGTGCAGCACCACATTGCCACTGATACATGGGAAACTGAGCTTTGACCTCAGGAAGATGGATGAGGTTTTGTGCTTTGGGAGTTTGGATCCTGTTGATATTTTCAAAGAAATATTTATCACAACTATTCAATGACTAGAAACACCCATAGAGAATTTGCCAGGGCCCCTTCTCTGGAGGTTATGAGTCTGTAGGTCTGTAGTGGGAACAGGAATTTATAATTTTAACCACTGAATTACTCAGATGAGTCTTACTTTAGGGGGAAGTTTGGAGGCACTATTACCTATGATAAAGGGTCAAACTGTCTGCCAGAAATTCATATCAACCAAGAAACGGAGGCTGTGACTTTATTTAGAAATAGGATCTTTGCAGGTACAATCAGTTAAAATGTAATATTGAATTAGGTGGGCTCAAAATCCAACGAGAAGGGATCCTCATGGGAAGGGATTAGAGATTACAAAGACATGGCTGAGGCAAGTGTTGGGGCATATGCTTGTAACCTCAGAACTTGAAACTGATAAAGAAGAGTAAGAGTTTGACGGTAGTATGGGGTATAAAGTGAATACAATGTTAAACAATAATAAAAAACAATGAAGAAAAAATAACATAGAGAGATGGCCAATAAAGACAGAAGTAAGGAGATAGAAGTGATGGACTACAAGGTAAGGAATGCAAATGTGGCACTGAGCTGTGAGAAACTGGGAAAGGCAGGGAGGAGCTTCCCTAGAGCCTTTCCAGGAACATGGCTCTGCCAACAGTTTGATTTGAATGTCTAGCTTCCAGAGGTAGGAGAGAACATTCAGTTATTTTAAGGTTCCTACTTTGTGATAATTTCTTATGGAAGCCTAGGGAAATGAATATATCTGCCACTTGGAAATTTCAGGGAAATAATTATTAAATTAAATTGACATATATATGTATATATATGCAAAGGTACTTGTTTCTGGGGAGTTGATTCATGTGTCAGGGTACTGAAAGATGAACTTTATTTTTGCTTTTCCATCCACAGCAACATTTGAATTTTGAGCTATGTGCAACTATTAATATTACAGTTTTAGTCTTTATTATTTCCTACACTTGACACCCAGTTTATAGAGCTATCTAGAAGGCTATGGAGACTTTAGGAAGTGGAGCCTGGATGCTGGAACTAGAACCCAGGAGGTGAGCGTTGAACGTTATACCTTCCCCTAGTCCCAATACTTCTCTGTTCTCTACTACCATGTGAGACATCTCCAGCACACAGTACCAGCACTATGAGTCTGCCATACTTTCTATGCTTTGATGGACTGGGTTGCATCAACTCTTGGCAACTATAAACCAGAATTAGCCTTTACCCCTCTAAGATATTTCTGTCAGATATTTTGGCATAATGATGAGAAAAGTAATGTAATTTCTATTGAAAAATAATCATTAAACTTTTTGACATTATATTCTAAAGCCACATATAGTTTACTTGGGATGAGGATCATCAATTTCTTTAACTTCATCAAAGCAACAAACAAATCATATGGAAAGCAGTAAATCTAAAGATGTCATTCAGAAGGATGATTCTAAACAAAAGTCTTGAGGACCAGGGTAGCTGAAGACACTGATTGTAAAGTTCTTATGGTGGGAATAAAACTCTGAAGAATGGCAGAGCTCCTACAAGACAGCAAAGGTAACAACAGGGAACCCACATATCTTTCCATGTGCCCAGAGAGATAATGAAATAGGTAAAATGACTTACGTCTTTTGCTGGCTAGTTTTTTGTCAATTTGACACAAGCTATAGTCATCTGAGAGGAGAAAACATTAATTGAGAAAATGCCTCTATAAGATCAGGATATAAGTGAGCCTATAAGATATTTTCTTAATTAGGTACTGATGTGGGAGGGCCCAGCCCCTTATGGATTCTATAAGGAAGCAGGTTGAGCAAATCATGAGGAGCAAGTCAGTAAGCAGCACCCCTCCACAGCTCTGGAATCACTTTTTACCTCCAGCTTTCTGCCCTGGTTTAGTTTCTTCCCCTAACTTTCTTCAAGTATGCATTACAATGTGGAAGTTGTAAGCCAAATAAACCCTTTCTTTCCCAATTTGCTTTTGGTCATGGTGTTTCATTATAGCAATAGGAACCTTAACTATGACATTTCCTATAAGAACAACATGAGTCATTCATTCTATTTAACAAAATATTTATTGAACATTCATTGGGTGGTGGGCACTAGAGACAGAAGAAAACCAAATGAGTCCATGGGCTTAGCCTTGGACTATTTGCCTGTAAGTCCATCCCTCACACTTTGACTCTTTTCAGTATGTCTAAGTCGTGTGGCATCTGCCAATAGAATGCACCAAGGAGAGTGAGGGTAGGAGGAAGGGAAAACCATCGTATCTCTATTCTCTACTTAATTACTGTCTTAGGGTTTTGTTGCTGTGAAGAGACACCATGACTAAGGCATCTCTTTTAAAGGAAAACATTTAATTTGTGTTGGCTTACAGGTTCAGGGGTTTTGTCCATCATTGTCATGGCAGGAAGCATGGTAGTGTACAGGCAGACACTGGGCTGGAGAAAGAGCTGAGAGTTCTACATCTGGATCTGCAGGCAGTAGGAAGTATACTGACTTGAACTTCTGAAACCTTAAAGCCTACTTCCTCGTTCAACAAAGCTATATGTACCCCAGTGCCATACCTCCTAATAGTGCCATTCCATATGGGCTTATGGGAGTCATCTTCTTTCACACCATCATAATCACCTAACATGACATCTCTAGCTGCATCTGGATCTTTTTCTTAGCTATAGGGTAAGGACAGGTAGGCAAGAGAGCACTAACTCTTTTAGAATCTCAGTATGTTTGTAGCCAGAGTTCTTTAGCTTCACTATAACTGGTGGGCTCCAGTAAAGAGAACACTGCCTTCCCCATGGCTAATACTATTCTAACCTCTCCTACCCATCAGCCTTTCTTGGCTGTAGTTTAAGGATCTTCAAGAAGCTATTCCAAGCTGAAGAGCTGCAAATATAACTTATAATAAGCAACTACCACATTACCCACATACAAGGAAGGAGGTCATTTCCAACATTGCTTACAATGATGTCAACAAAGTCAATACTTATTCTCTTAGAAAACAAAATTGAACCTGTTACACCATGGCTGTAGTTGGGGGATATTTTCCCCTCCTAATGATGCCTTGTAATTTTTCCAAACTAATAAGATAACCATAGCAATCATTGTAAAGAAGAATTTTCTATCTGGGGACAGATCTGGACTATTTTGGGGTAATTTCTAAGGCACTGGATGCAAAGATCACAGGAGAAGAGAGGGAAAGCATCTATTTTGCACTGCTCATGACAGCATGAGCTGGCAGGAATGCTGAGCAAAGCTTGAGAAGCTCACTGGAATTGCTTGGGTCTTCCCTGTGTTCTTTTGACAATCATCAGTTCATTCTTCCAGTGAGGAGATTCAGTGCCTCTTCTAAACCAGATACTGTGATGGATGCAGAAGCCATGGCATGATGAAGGAACACAAAGCTGTGATACTTACAGAACTCATGAGAAGCACAGATGTCAATCAAATAAACAAGGCAACCCATAGCATGGGAACAGCTTCAGGGAGATGATACATTAAGACTCCAGTCGGAGAAACTTATATGACTTTTTTTTTTTTTTTTTTTTTTGCTGAACAGCATTAGTCTATGAATTATTCTCCCTTTTAGTCATTATTTTAAAATTGTTTTGACAATTCCATAGGTGGATATACTGGATTTTGAGCATACCCCCTATTACCCTCTTTTGTCACTTTCTCACTAAATAAGCCCCTTTCTGCTTTCATGTCTCTTCCTTTTCAATGTTGTGACCCATTTGGGTTTGATTAGTGTTGCTTAGATGAGGTTATTCATCATTTCATGGGCAACTCATCCATGTCTACATGCCTGATAAAATGTTTCCCTTCCTCCAGATACTGTTAATTGCAGTAGCTCCTCAGGGAGAAATGGAACCCCATAGTTCTTTTCATCCATGATGGGATGTTAGTGGGCCCAATCATGTGCAAGTATTAGACAGGTAATCATAGCTGGTTTGAGGTTGTTAATACTATTGCTGTGTGATGCCCAGAAGAATGCATTATACTGGGGGACGGGTTGTTATATGTTTATCTCTGGAAAAAGTGACCATGCAAAAGCATTTGAAATGTTATGTTTTTTTACTTGCATTCTTATAAGATATGGGGTACTTTAACAACCATTATCTCATTTGGTTTTCAAATTCATACTTTATTGATGAGGTTTTCTTTTAAAAGAAGCCTGATTATTATTATAATGGAAGCCAATTCAGATTTAAAAAAAAATGAAATAAATGGCAGAAAGAAACAAGAAATCAAAACATTTCCAATACTCTATTCTTTAGTTACTGAAGATCGATGACTCTTAATGGAATTATAGAACATGAAGTAGAAGGGAGAATTAGTTCAGGGGAGAACAGAGACCAGCAAGAGGGGGCAAGGAACTAGGGAAGGGCACATGAGCAAACTATAAAGACAAACACACACACACACACACACACACACACACACACACACACACACGACAATGCTATAAAAATTTTACCACTTTATATGCTAGCTTATAATTTAATAAATAATTAGTGGTATTATCTTCAAATACAAGTATATAGCTTAGAAAGGCTGAAGAGATGCTGCAAACACACAGGTAACTTTCAGTGTTTTAGCTGTGGTTATATTAGAGTTGCTCCTACATTTGCTACAGACAGAGGCAGGGGTTCTTTTTAAACAAAGATGATCTCTTGAACCCCAGAGGGAAAGAATCTCAGTTATAAACAGTAGCAGCCTCCAAAAGTAACCACTGTAGTTGCTGTAGCAAAATACACCTTTCATATATTCTAAATGTGAAAAGGCCCAGTGGTCCATCCTCTGGTATCTCTGGACCACACTGGTTCATTAGAATGACTTTATGAGTTTAAAGCTTACAATAGAACCTTGTAAAGTGAGGGCAAGGTAGGGAAAATGGTCATCTGCCACACGTTTAGGGTTATGGTGTTTCTTAGTAAATATTAAATAACTTGACTGAACTCTTAGCACATACATAAGATGACAGCATGAATGGCTTGGTCATGATGGGATAGATATGTTTATTTTGTGCTATTGAATGATTATGAAATCATCTAACACTATTTTGTATATAAGTTTTAACAAATTTTATCTGGAACTCTCAGTTGTTGAAATGAGTAAATCTGGACCTCTGGGACTGAGTCTAATCTGAAATCATCAATTTACTTGAAGTTTCATGGTTTAGATTTTAAATGAACATCAAATGCACGCTAAAAGGGTCTCTGCTTGCCCACTACTCAGAGTGAAGTTTATTCTCCTGGAAGGCATCCCTTTGCATTTCATTCATCTACTTTCTGTATTTCCTGGATTAAATTCATCTTATTCACTCAAGGCCTTTGAGAGACACTTACACTGACAAATGATTCTGAAAAGTAGACTTTATAATGCCCATCCTAGTGATTGGATAATTTAGACTTAGCAATATAAAATCTTTATTGCTCTCTCTTTCTCTGTTTCTCTCTCTTTCTATCTCTCTCTATTATTTAATGATCACAAAGGACTGCAACCTAAACTTATGTGCTTCTATTTTCAAAACCACATCTTCTTTACAACACAGAAGTTGTAAGTCAGCTACTAAGTAGTGATTCTTAGCTGTTATAGGTTTTAATAGTGTTTCATGACTTTGATGATTTCATGTAGATCAATGCTGGTTGATTCCAGTTAGTGGTTTTTTCCCTACTCCTCAGATTCAAAACCTATAAGCACATGACTCAAAATAGTATAGTCAACCACCCATAAAGACACCAAAAGAAAAGGTGGACAGAGTGGTAACATCTGTAAAAGAAGATAGAAATGACCAAAGAACATGTTCCATGTTGCTGGCTGCACATGAACATCTGACAGCTCTGTACCCAGATAGAGCCACAGCAGATCTGAAAATCCTAAAAGCTAGCAGGACTGTGGGACTCTTCTGGTATCAGCAGGACTACATTGGTTCAACTTTCCACACTGGCTCAGACCCCCTGCTTGCTATAATCATTTGTTTCCCTCATGTATGACAGCAATGTGGAAAGACTGTGCCCTCAGAATTTCTTGGGGGGTATTTCTGTAAGACTGTATGTAGCCTGGGTAGGGTCCTACATCTAATGAAAAGCCTACATCTCTGCTTCCTGGAGAAATTAAAGATACTATTTTCAAACTGACCCCATTCTTCAAAGTGTTAGCTTTATAGATATAAGATCAGGCAGAAATGAAGTCATGGTGTGGTGTTCATTGACTGAAGCAGTGCTTTATAACTGTCAATTTATTGAAAAATAAAAAACAAAACCAACCAAACCAAAAAAACCAAACCAAATATAAACAATGAAACAAACAAACAAACAAACAAACAAAACAGGCTATATAACACTTAGCAGAATCTAAAAAATTCTTAACAGTTTTTCACAACACTAGAAGAATCTTCTGATATTCTGAGTAGAGAAATATAGTTTTTTTTTCTAAGAAGAGGGAAACAAGACAAGATGACACTTGCTAAGTGTTTACTGTATGCCATGTGCTAGGTGAATGTCAGGTTATTTCATTTAACTATTGTACATGTGTAGAGGCATCATCGACCCTTAAAACAATCCAAGAAGTGAATTGCTACAAGTCACTATGATAATAAATAGAAAAGTAAGTGCTCAAGCCTGGATTGTCCTGGCCTGAAAGTTAATCATCTTTTCATGACTGTACAACGAATAAGAAAAAAAAAATATAGTCAGAGTGCTTGAGAAAATAGTTCCATGAATTTCAATTTCTGGATCTGGTGTTTGTTTCTAGGTAACATGAAAACATTTCCCTGTGGTCCAAATGTTTACTAATACAACAATGAAAACAAATTGCAGTGCTTGGCATTGCTTATGTGTTTCATAACAGAGATTGAGAAGAGCAGTTTCTTCCAAATGGACAAAGAAAGCACCTCACACTGGGAGTGAAAGGGCACACAGAAGGGGCAGTGAACAATTTGTCATTTTAGAAGGAAGTGAATTAGTAGTAAGGTTTTGTGGCACAGAGTTTTGGTTCCTCCTGATGCGTAAACACTGTAGATATATACCTCCTCTTCTCCTTCCTTTTCTCTCTGTTTAGGTGCTACCTTGTTTTGTAGTAGATATTTCACCACCAAAGCAAGTTTGATGTGGAGACAGCAGCCTTCTTAACTGTGTCTTCTGCAACCTATGGCTTTGCCACATTGGAAGAAATTCCCCTTAAACCTCTTTTACTTTCCCTGGATAGTACAAGTCAACTTCAAGCCTATTCAGAGCTTTGTGACTCTGACCATTCCCAGATATTTTATATTCCTATAGCTTCCAGTTTGCCCCGAATAAAGTATCTTATCTTCCATGCATCATAGTAGTTAAAATGAATCTTTCTGTTGTTATTAAAAAGGGATTCTAGCTGGGCATGGTGGCCTATGCCTTTAATCCCAACACTCGCGAGGCAGCTGTCTGTGAGTTTGAGGCCAGGTTGGTCTACAAAGCAAGTTCCAGGATAGACGGGACTATACAGAGAAACCCTGTCTCAAAACAAACAAACAAACAAACAAATAACAAATGTCTCCTTTAGCCCAGGTCAGCCTGGACACTATGTAGATTGAGGCTGGAATTGAACTTCTGATCTTTCCATTAAGTGCTGAGATTACAGAAATGCTCGACCACATCCTGCTTTAAAAAGAAATATTTATTGAAATTCTACAGTGGTGTGTGACTTCCTATTATTAAACAGGAATCTACACATAAAAATTGGGGCTGTCCAGGTGACTTCTCCACTGAAGTCAGTGTTTGGCTTGATCATATCTTTTCATACATACCTGGTTAGTATTTAGATTGCATATATCAGATCTGTCATCAATGAAGTGAAATTCGATACCATTCTTCATTTTTGAGACATGGTCTCACTCTTAATACACTATGTTCTTATAATTATTTTTTGTTGTTTATTTTTGCTTCTAGGTTCTTACTTTGTCTTGCTCTGTGTTCCAAGATCCCAAATTCTATGTACTAAATGATGGTTATATAGACTTCCTGAGCTCTAGCTTCCATAGGTGTGTATCTACGTGGAAGCTTTAAGGAGGGATGTGATGCTGAAGAGCAATGTTGGAGTAGTGGCCTGTCTGTCATCTCAGCTGGGACTCTTCCAGTTCCAGAGCTACTTGTCTCTGTTACCTCCTAAGTCTGGGGTGGTAACAGCTTCCTGCTGCTGCTAAGATCTGGGTATGTGTTGGTTCTTTCAGAACAGCTCTCTCCTACCTTACTCTCTTCAAGTAAGTATTACTTGTGCTGCTGAGTCACAGTGGGATGAGGTCCATCTACAAAGACCATGCTCAGGAAACAAGAATGCTCTCCCATTAAGTGCTATCTGGTAAATCCTTCAAGGATGAAACCTGTGTCCTTGCATTGAGACCGATAGTCTCTCTATCGTCCTTTTGTATTTAACGAGGGGTGTTTTATGCCACGCTTAGATATGGAACAAAGGCAAAAGCAAAACAAGACATACAGTGTAGAACTTAAATAAACAAAGCCAGTTAAGAGTTGAGAGTTGAGAGACAGACAAAGCTAGGTGTGGTGACATATGCATGTCATCTTGGCACAACAGAAGCTACGGCAAGAATATTGTAAATTCTGGGCCAGCCAGGCAACATCATGAGATTCTGTCACCAAAACCAAACTCAAACAAAACGAAACAACAAAACTCAAATTTAATGAACCAGTAGTGTCAAAATTCCCATTCTAGCATTATTTAAGAGCAAAGGGGGTACACATTTTACACAGTCAAGAAGGAATATCCAAAGTAATCTGTGTCCCAACTCCTTTCCCCACTAAGGAAAACAAACTTCTTTACATATGGAATGGGAGCACAAGGTCTCTATGTGCATTCCCATCATCCTGTTGAGTTGCCAGCACAGGGGATACCTGCCTGAATAGAGGGTGTCTGCATGATAAGTCTGGGGTTATTTTCAGAGCCATCATTATCGAGGCTGGAAAATCCCAGGGCAGTTATTTGCAAACCAAATGGAGTTCAATTAATGGATCAAGAGCAAGAGAACAAGACCTGTATTTTGAGAGTCAACATTAGCAAAAGTCCTCTACACCCAGAAGGTCAAGTCCAACCTCTTCAAAAGCTCTTACAAAAGGAGAAACTTAAAATTTCTTGGAATGTTATTTACTGTACAAGAATGAGCTAAAATGAACTCATGTGGACCTGGGGACCTGCATATCTATGAATCATGGAATCTTGCTTGGTGAGACCTCTGAACATTTCTTAAGGCAAACCAGAGGTCCTCTCTCTCCCCTCTCTCACTCTCCCTCCCTCTCTCTCTTATCTCTCTCTCTCTCAACCAGTGTTATGTTGTTACAGATACCTTACTAATTCATACCTCACTGCTTAAAAATGTATGATAATTAGTGTGGATGCTAACGTTTATTTAGGAAGGAAATAGATTTTCTTAAGAATAACAGGGCAATGCCATGTTTTTTGAGCTCATTAAAAGAAACCTTTTGTGCACTTGCTGTATACAAAGATGTAAATTATGCAAAGATTCTTGTCAAGCAAATCACACTGTGCCTTGGTCATTCATGTTAATGTTTCCTTCCTAAGTGCCCAGCAAACTAGGTCTAAACTCAAAGGAGGAGAGAGACACTACTTCAATATGCATTGGAAGGAGTGGCAACAATGAATGAGCTAATGGATTTTGTAGAGAGGAGAAAGAATACAAGGATTTATAACATAAAAGGGCACAGAGAGGATGCCAGCTAGGAGGGAGTTGTTGGAGGTACATGGCACAGAACTTCTAGAAAGGATTAGCATTGAAAATAATAGTCCTCAGAACACTCTGTATGCTATACATTGGAACTTTCAGAAAATGGCAGCCAGGTATTTTCCCACTGTCCATTGCCCATCCACATCCAAAGAAAGTGTAGGCAATTGGTTCCTGCATAAGTGAGTAGATCCAGACAAAGCTTCTAAACACATAGTTCAGAATCAGAGGTGACCTCTTCATATGGGAAGCTTGCCCAGCAGTAGCTTTACAACTTTGCCTACTGACACAGGCTTTAATAGGCTTCTTAGTCTCCATCTAAATAAAGACCAGATAACAAGGGATAACAGACATTTGAGGAAAGCCTCCAGCAGGGAAGATGAAAATGCTTCTAAAGCAAGCAGGCAAGCAATCAGCCAGCAGAGGAAAGAGCAAAGAGCACAGTCAAAATCAGCTAATTAATAACCTCCTGAGCGAACGAACGGAAAATGTGACATCCATGAAACAAGAAGAAAATTCTATGAAAAGGAAACATCAGGCAACTGAAAGAACCACACTCCAATAGCAGAAATGTAAACAAAGTATACTGAAAAGAAATGTAGAAAATTAAGTTTGAATAAACGTGGCAGAGCAGTGGAGAATCACCCAGAAAAGGAGGAATTCCAACATCCTTCCAGCAGGAGATGTGGAGAGAGGTGACTGACAGAACAGACTGGGAGATAGTACCAACTTAATAATGAGAACAGATTCCTGGGATTTCAGATGTGAATTGCCAAACAGACCTGCACACATGCTGTAAACTAAACGATGAACTACTACTTAGCAATAAACCTGATTTCCAGTTTCTTTTAAACTACCTGCCTTGATTATTATCATCATTTTCATATATATGTGGCATTTGTGCGCATAGGTGTCTGCATGAGTGCGCACCTATATATGTATGCTCACATAGGTAGAGTCTAGAGGTCAATGTCAGATGTCTTCATCTATTACATCTTTTCCTTACTGTTCTGTTTTTATATAAATACAGCCACACTTACACTTGATGAATCCTTCCTTCCTTTTCTCCAGCAACAAAATATTTCACTTGACTTTGTCTAAGTGATAAGCAATTTGGTAGACAGGCATATGATAGATGATAGGCAGATACATAGATGAATATGTATTACCAAAATAGTAGCTTTGGTGGTAGAGAAAAAATACATAATTTTAGATCAAATATGTTAGTTTAAAAAAAAAAAAAAAACCTGATGAATTTTGAAGTATGGATCTTCCCATTTCATCCAGGCTGGTCTCCAGTTCCTGAACACAGATAATCTCCTGCCTCAGCTTCTTTTATAGCCCTTACTGATTGCAGACATGCATGGATTAATTTTAGCTTTAAATGTTAAATATTTAAATTTTTAAAATCTGCAGTTGAAAAATTAGAGCATTGAATTTTTTCCTTTATTAAAAATAGATTCTTTGCTGGAGCTGGTGACATATTTCTTTAATCCCAGCACTTGGGAGGCAGAGGCAGGTGGACCTTTCTGAGTTCAAGAGCAGCCTGGTTTATAAAACAAGTCCAGGATAACCAGGGCTACCCAGAGAAACCTTGTCTTGCAAACAACAACAACAAAAGCAACAAATAAGAAGAAAACAAAAAAGTAAAAAATATGTAGATTTATTTTTCATATAATATATTCGGATTATGGTTTCTCTTCCCCTTATGCCTCCCAGTTTCCCCCACTTTCCCTCCTAACTGTCTCCACATACTTTCTGTCTCTGGTTAGAAAACAAAGAGGCATAGTAACGAAATGAAATTAAATAAGAGAAAACAAAAAGAGCAAGTTGGAATAGGTTAAAACACCCAAGCAAGATAAAGAGTTAAACTAGAAAGAGAACATTGACTCTTACTCATGGTACAAGCAATTCCACTAACATGCTTCAGGAAGATTCTAGATCTAGAGCCCGAAAAGCCAGCTTTTGCACAGATAACAGAAATACCTTTGTTATTAATACTCAGACCTATAACTGAAGTATATTAAGAAATATTTATTTGTTTGAGTTTTAAATCCGTTCTAATCATTCAGAAAGAGAAAGATTGACAGGTGTCATACAGGGGCAGGGTCTTGAAAGCAAAGACGATGAATATTTAAGATGACCAGAGGCGTCTCTTGGCAAGTGGCATCATTCGACAGTGGTGGCAGAGGATGGGAGGAAGTAGTAGATTGAGGACTTGGGATTTAATTTTTTTCTTTGTACTGGGGATCAAGCTGAGGACCTCATAGATATGAGGGCAAGCAATTTACTACTGAGCCGTGTCCCTAGGTCTTTTTAAGCTTTCTATTTTGAGACAGGGTCTCATTTAAGCTGCTAAGGTTAGCCTCGAACTCATTCTGTAGCTCAGGCAGGCCTTGTAATTGTGATCCTCTTCCTTTAGCTGAGATTACAAGCCTGTGCTACCGAGCCTGGCTGAGGACTTGGAACTGACACATAGATAATACTTAAGTTCTTAGGAGACTAAGAGTTGAGAAATTACAACATAGGTCCTTGCAAAAAAGCCAGCAATCTCAGCAGTCTTAAAAACCTCTGCTAAAGAATGTTTTCTTATGAAATAAATTTTTGCTCAACAGCTTGGGGACATGACCTGGAAAGTTCTCTGATCCCTGAGTAAAGATGAAGAAATAAAATCAAAACAACAGCAACACTGTAACAGAACTTTGCTTTACTTGTACCCAGTAATGAAGATATTTTTGACTATCTACATTATGACTTCATTGCCTTCATAAGAATTAGAGGTTACAAACATTAAGTCACCTGGTCCTTGCAAACCACTATACATGTTTAGAATGTTGAGGCATGTTTTACAGAAAACAGCTCAGTTTGTGTGGATATAAATTGGGCTGGGAGTTCAAAGAAATCAGAACTTTAACACTGACAGTTCTGGACTTTGGGGAGTCTAAGATCAAGGCTCTCACTGATTTGATGTGTAATGTGTATCTGCTCTTCATAGATAATGCCTTCTATATGCTGTTATATCACAGTAAGAGTGGATAGACTTCTTGAAAACTCTTTTACATAGGCATTAATCTTAAGCATTAATCATCTATTCACCTCATAAAAGTGCTATATCTTAATACTCTTCCACAGACAATTAGGCTTTATTATATAAATTTGGTGGAGATAAGCGTTTAAGGGCTGTTCCCCTGGTCCCACAAAAATCCATGTCCTTCTTATGTACAAATTATATTCACTCTATCTCAGTAGTCTTCCAGATCTTAACTTGTTATAGCATCAATTCAAATTTAAAGCCAAAAGTTTTATCTAAATATCTGACTCAGACATGAGTGTGATGAAGACTTGTTCTGTCCTAACACACATTCTCCTCCGACTGGGAGATAGTAAATGCAAGCAAGATGCATGTTTGCAAAACATAGCAGCAGGTCAGGCTGAGGTTAAACATCTCTATCCCAGAAAAGAGAACTTGGAAGGAAAACAGCAAGAACAGGTTCTACTTAAATCCAAACCTAGCACAATAACATTATATCATACATTTTCAGAATAATGTTTTGACTCAGATTTCTCCTCTCCTCATATAGTCAGTTGGGATTTGGGTCTCCAGTCTTCAGGTGTCTCTGTCTCCCAGGGCTTTCCTCAAACAATGCAGATGCAAAGTCGTATGGAGGTTACTTGGCTGTAGCTCTCCAATGCTGGAGTTGCATGCTGGTGACTGTACTGGTCTGTAGTCTCCACCATTTGCTTTTATGGCCTCATTGAGAATTGTCTTAGTAGGACAGTTTGCTGCAATGGTCTTACCCTGTGGCTTGGGTCCTAGAACTTTACAATGCATCCTTTGAAATGCAGGTGGAAGTAGCCGTAGATTCATAGGTAAAGTACTAGTCTGATACGGTACAGCACCATAGTGGCTTGATCATCATCTGGGACAATCAGGAGCATTGAGCATCATGGATGGAAAAGAGCTTTTTCATTGTTCCATTCTCAAGGCCTGGGCATTCTAGACCTACAAAGAGTAAGGTGTCTCCAAAGAGCGTATAAATGCCTCTGAGGCCATTCTTTATCTGTGTAATTGAGTAGTATATACACCAGTCTCCATACCAAAGGTTTACTTGGCCACTCCCTTTGTATTCATTATCAATCTTACAGCATAGATAGGCTGAGAAGTTTCAAAATATTTGTTATGCTTTTCTTTGGTAATAAATTTCATCCTTAATTTGTTTCTTTCTTCTTGTGTTTTATTCTAAGCAGTCAAGAGAAAGCCATAAAATATCTTTAGCAAGTTGTTTGGGTATTTCTTCTATCAAATATTCTAGTTCACCACTCAAAACTCTTCTATAAAACAAAAGAACCTAGGTACAACTCAAACATGTTCCTTGACACTTAGTAACAAAGATGGCTCTTTTATGATCTGATACCATTTTGTCTGAGGCCTTTACTGTCTGTATCACCACCAGCATTCTGATTATGTTAATTTTAAGACTGAGGGTTTCTCTTCAGTCTTCTTTCCTTCTGAGCCCTCATCACAACCATCCTTTCAGAGCAATGTATTAGGAACTTTTTAACCTCTACGTATTATCTATCTTCTACATTGCAAACTATTTGTTGAGAAATGCATCACTTCTCAGCACCAATTTTTGTATTAATCTGTTCAACCTGCTCTAATGAAAGACCTTAGAGCAACTTAGAAAGAAGAGAAATGTATCACTCAGCGTTCTAGATACTAGAAGTCTAGAATCAAGACACCAGTAAATGTAATATCTGGTAAAAGGCCTGCTCATCATAGATGACAACTATTATCTGTCTTGACATGCTAGAGGGGGTAAACAGGCTCTCTAAGTCCTGTTTTTGAAGAACCCTAGTCCTATCCATGAGGAACTGACCTTAAACCTGACTGTTTTATTAAGTCCCCACCTCCACTTTTCATACAATGTCTTATTAATTTTTTGAGACACAAAATACATAAACTGTATTTTAATTATATCCCCTCCCTACTCTTTCCTTCATTCCTCTGATGCACTCTACCCCTCCACTCATTCTGAACCTTGTGCCTTTTTTGTTTTAGAACCCACTGAGTCTCAATTGTGCTGCCCAGAATGTGCTGCTTAAATACTCACAGTATGAACTCAACCACTAGAGCACAGTCAAGTGCACCTTTAAAGAAAACCAATATCTTACCCCCAAAGCTGCCAATTTTCAATGATTCCTTGGGGTTGGGGATCATGATCCCCTTCTTCTTCCATACTAGAATGGCTTTATCTCATACAAGCCTTATGCATGAACCCATTGTTGCTATGAGTTCATGATTACAACAATCCTGTCATGTCCAGAAGACACCATTTCACTCTGGATTTTCCTTCTTCTTAACCACCTATCTCCTCTGCCTCTGCTTTTTTCTGCTAGTCCCTAAACATTGGGGAGAGGTAGGAATATATCTGTCCCATTTGTAGTTGACTACTCTACATCCTTAGCTTTTAATACTGCTGAAAAGAAGATTAGGTTTCAACATAAGACTTTGGTAGGTGTACACGTATTCATTTACAACAGATAAAGAACCTGGGAACATGGAGAGTTCATTATAAAGAGAATAAGCAACAGCACTGAATTAAATTTCTAATTTCAAATTGTGTTTTTCCCCTGGGATAGAGCATGTGTTTTACTTAGCATCTTAGTTACTTGAACTGTGTCCACTTCATATAGCACAGCTATACATTGCTTACACTTTCCTTCTGTTTTCAACTGCAATGTACACCATGATCTATGAGCACCAGATTCCATTATGAAGCAACCACTAAGTGTCTAATCAAGAAGGAGGAGGAGGAGGAGGAGGAGGAGGAGGAGGAGGAAGAGGAGGAGGAGGAGGAGAAAATATGGGTTTGGCAAGCTTCTTAGTAGAGAATTCATCTTGTGGAGAAACGGCAGATTTAAGTACATCATGAATCTTCATTCTGGATGCAATTAAGAAGGGAAATTGTCAACAGTATTCAAAGTTTAATGAGCGTGGTT
Organism: Rhynchomys soricoides; assembly: GCA_019843965.1. NCBI lineage: Eukaryota > Metazoa > Chordata > Mammalia > Rodentia > Muridae > Rhynchomys > Rhynchomys soricoides. Next base: position 5,075,487 of record JADRCH010000007.1, on the reverse strand, counting down.
GGGCATTCTATGTGAGGTATGGGGTAAGGAGGAAATAAATTTAAGCTAATAAAATGTTTATCTTTCTGTTGGTAGTCACTAAAACCATATTTGTCTATAAATATGTTACTAATGTATTTGAAATCATGTAAGACTCTAACTGAACCAACTGATACAAGAGCAGCCTCAGAGAACCAGGACTAGAAAGTGGTGGAATTTGGTAAACAAATTCCTACTCTGCTCTGTTTTGACTCTCTCTAGAAAAAAAGAACCATGTGAAATAACGAACTTTAATTAGTCATGAAAGGACAAGGAACCACATGGGGAAGCTGCAGGTTATTTATATGGAGCCCAGAGGAGAGGGAGTTGGCAAGGGAAAACACTACATAATGACCATCTTGGAAAGGCCCTCCCCATGCTGGAAAGGCCAGTTCCATATTTCTTATTTGAAGCACTTTAGATGTATTATCCCATCTCACATTAGTTCCACACTCACCAAATAACTATTGTGGTGCTTAAATTTCTCATGTAGCTTGTCCACATAGAGAAAATGTATGCTTAGATTGCCTCGTAATTCAGCGTTGTGGGGGTAACTTGATGTTCTGCTATTCTGCTTATATGCGCATTTATGTTCCAGTGTGACCTGTCCACAATAAAAGCACATCGGGATCCTCCCTTGCAAGCAAGCCTGTTTGGTTGACAACTTCATTGATCTCTTAAGTGGACTCTGGCTATTAGGTTAATGTGAGTTAACCTTTTAGAGATGGATCCATTCCTGCAGGCCTTTAAATCAACTTTCTGACTTTCTGTGGTTGAAGTTTAGCTTCTGACTTATGGTGACACCACTGAGGGTGTTTTGTGAAAATAAATCCAAGTGTGTCACAGGACTTACCAGATCTCGCCTCTCTGAGTCACTGTGCCAAGTACACAGTTCCATTTGAAACATCTTGGTGAGCTTCTCACCTGTGCCTTGGGCATAGGTATGCATACTGTTTATAAAGACAGGATGTACATATCTCATTGTACTTTACCCATGAAATATACAGTAGGCTCTGTTGTGTAGTGCATAAGGTAGTGACTGATGCCTCATATCCTGCCTGCGCTGGTACAGCTACTAACACCCACTACCAGGCTGGCTAATGCATTGTCCTCTTTTTGCCAAATTTTCTATGTATGGGGTTAGAATGCTGCTTTAATCTATTCTTTCATATTCAAGGCCATCTGGGGGAAGATTTCTTCAAAAGAAAAATTTTAAGAAGAATGCCCAAAATGGACAGATAAGTATGCTGTTTATGGTATATTAGTGAAAATATTCTTGAATAGCTACTTTGTACTGAGCAATGTTTCTGAGAGCTGAGGTAATGAAGTGAAAATGTGGAATGGCTCCGATGTCAAGAACCGTACAGCTTGGGAACTAGATAGGTGCACAGAAAACATTGTCAGTCTTTAAGAAGGATGCCATAATGAACAGAGCTTCAAGGAAAGTATATCACAAGAGAGTGATGTCCCAGAGGGGTTGCTTCTGCTGGGGCTTAAATAAGGGCCTTTGGGAAGATAGCAAGCAGGTGGCTGCTAAGCTATGCAAATTACCTAAGGATTGCTAAAGCATAAAGGCTGGACCAGTATTGAGCAATTAGAACAGACACAAAGCTTACTGGGGGCTTTCCCCCCCAATACTAAAGAGTATAGACATTGTTATGCAGAGGAGAGGGGCCTATTTGAGCAAACAGTAAAATGCAGGATTTCTTATTCCATTGACTAGGAGGATGGGAGACTGGAGAAGGTACACACTGAAAACAAAAAATACCAGAAAGGAAATAATAGGTCCAGATCCTCTGGTGGACAGAAGATGTGGCCTGGGATGAGGACAATGGGTGTGGAGGCCAAGAATTAAAGATGCAAAGTAAAGGGTATGTGAAGAGGTAGCATTTGGAAAAAGTATGCTGTCCTCACTGATGGCCACTATTAGTGAAATGCTTGTGGATTTGGTGCCTGCTGAGTGACCTTTTTCACAGAAAGAACAGCAATGTTGCCTGCTGTTCTATGGCTGTTTCTGTTTGAAAGATTGAGCATTAAAGGTTTTAATGTAAACTGTGAGCAACTGTGTGTCCCCCACTGAAGGCATCAGCCCCTAAGATGCTATGGCATCTGTCAATCTGTTCTCATGTTCTGGCACCCGTGGGGCCATTAACTTCCGACTGATGGTTTCCCTGTGCACTCTTCTGTCAGGTGTTCATGTTGGAGACAAAGGAGGTAATGATTCAGAAACTGGTTTGGTATCAGCCAAGGCTTCTGTTTGTTTTAACTCCCAGTCCTCAGGAAAGCTCACAACGTGGAGATAGACTATGTAGAAGATGGTTAATTGCATCCCGTGCTGAGTTCTTGTTTAAATTGATGAAGATGTGGCAGAACTAAGACTTCACTATGCCAGTGGCTAGACACACGGTGCATGCTTTCTGCTCCTTTTCTCTCTTTTTCTTTTCTGTTTTTTATGAATGTTACATCATGCACTCCAATCCCGCTCATTTCCCTATCCCTTTGTATCCACCCATTGTCCTTGCAACCTCTCCTCCCAAAACAAAGAACAAAAATAACCACACCCCAAACAAACAAAAACCCTTCTCAGCATGGAACCTGCTCACCATATATCCCTGTCCCAAACACTTTACTTGCAAATGTTCATTGCAACGAGTCTTTTGTCTGGCTTCTGCTACACTGTCAATACTGGATCCTCACCAACTCCTCTCAGATATCCTGATGTTGCCCTATGTCATGGAGATCCTGTAGCTTTGGATTTGCAGGACCTGCTGGACCGGAACCAGACCCTTTACAGTTCAGAGATGGGGTAGATGTTGGGGTGGACCAACTCAGAGTCCTGCATCTGGGCCAGAGTGTAAGCTGAGATGGTCAGCCCACTTGCTTTTCTGCATGCAGGCTACCAGGGCTAAGTCTCCTGCTGACAATCTCAGGGCTAGCTCACCTGCACCAGACACCAGGGCCAGCTCTACTGTGCTGCCCAGGCTAGGTGCTCCACTTCTCCCCCACCTCGGGCAGGAGTAGGTTTCTCTATTTTTCATTTATCCTGTGTACCAGTTTTCATTGTTATCATTTAAAAATGGGTTAGAAGTTTAGTGTGTATTTCTTCTGTGGTCCAAGGATTTCTTATGGAGAGTGTTTTACAAAACCCAAGAAGAAAGGTATTATAGGTTTGATTTTATTATTAATTTTCTGGTTTTAACCTTCTATTGCCAGAGGACATTGTTTATATTATTTCTACCTCATGGAACCTATTCCGTTCTGTTTGATGTACACTCTTCGCCTAATTGTATGCATGTTCTGTGTGTATTTGAGATCAGATGAGATTGGGAGTGTCAAGGTGTTATGGTTATAAACTATGTATTTAAGTAGAAAGTGCATTTTCCAATAGCCAGGTACAAATTTTAGTGTACATCTAGGATCCACTTATGCTATTTACATCTTCTATATCCTTGTTCATCTTTTGCTTGCCATGTGACCCATCTTGGACTAAGAGTGTCTTATATTAAATTACCCTATCATGCTTAGTGAATTTTTTATATACAAGTTGCTGCTGTCTTGTTATTTCGTCTATGTTTCAATCTATCAAATACTTCTTGGGAATTTTGGTTTTCAGCATAAATCAGCGCTTCTTGCTTCTGTTTTGTGTTCTTTGGCCTGCATTTTACCTTGTCATTTATCAAGATTGAAATCGGTGCTTTCGATTGCTGTTCCTGTGCATTGGTTTTGGGAGCTCCTGCCAGGTGCTGAGTCTTTCACCTCTGAAATCACTTTAAGTTAGGAGTGTTTCTTGGACTAGGCAGAACTGTGATTTGGCCATATTATTTGTCTGATTGGCAATGTTATATGCTTCCTGGCATGCAAATGCAATTCTATAAAGCACTGGTTTCCTATTTTAATTTTCTTTTTTCCGTTTACTAGGGGCAAGTCTCACCCTCATCTCTTTGGTAGAAGCAGTTCAGGACCTATCTGGACTTGATGTCTCCTCATAAACCATCTGTCTCAGCTGGACCTTCATTTTTAATTCTGCCCCGTTGTTTCTCATATCCCAGCAGGACAGGCTCTGCATCTCCCACCCAGGATGCTCTGCAGATAACTCATCAGCTGTAGACTTAAACAGCAGTGGTATTAAGCTTTAAAAATCCATTCCGCTGTCTCTATAGACACGCATAATGGAAATCCCAGTATTATTAAAGCCTGAGGTTTCTCAAAATACTCTGATAATTGATTGACCTCATGTTGTTTATAGGTCATAAATGTTATAACGTATAAATCTCCTGCTAGAAAGAACAACAGAAAGAACTTTCATGAACTTTTGTTTTCCGAGATACTTCTAGGGCGTTTCTGGAAATTTCTTGACCCTTCCCCTCTTTTCATTTTTTTAACTTGTAGAACCAGCACAGCAATAATGTGTCAGCTGTGATTACTGAGTATTACGAAGTCAGTACTAAGCAGAGAGTATGAAGGACCAGGCAAGGAATCCATGAAGCCCCTAAGCATGATCAACAGGACTGAGAAAGTGTGCTCATCCCCTTGTTAAAGGACACACTGCTGCTGGGCTCCTGTTACTTAGAGCTCTGTCTGCAGCACTGAACCCTACAGTAGCCACTTTTTTTTTTTTAAGAAAAAAAAAAAAAGACTATTTTTTAAATGTGAAATTTTACAATATTCAATATGACAACTAGTTCAGGTTTATTAAAATGGTAGTTAGACTATTAAAAGAAACATGTATGAGTTGAGCTCCCCTGTAAGCTATGACTTTGCAATCGCCCGACTACGTGAATTAACGCACAACCTAATAAAAGAGGAATACACCGCAGATTGTGAATTCATTTTATCTGACACTTGACATTAGATTCTTGAGAGAAAGGGGTTATTTGATTAGGTGGGGAGGACTCCAGGGAGGAGAAAATTCTGAGCAGCCAGGAAATCAACTTGAGGCCCAGGGAAATCAGTGGAAATGGAAGAGGGGCAAAATAGAACAGGGAGGCAAGAGATCATCATGGGAGGACTACCTCCTCATTCCACCTAGCCTGACTTCGCTCTCACTGCTGCTGCTGCTGCTGCTGCTGCTGCTGCTGCTGCTGCTGCTGCTGCTGCTGCTGTCTCTCTCTTACAAGCAGTCTATCCCTATACTGATGTGAAGATATTAGGAAGGATGCTGGGGAGGACTACAGAGGGATGTGATAGGCAGTTGGAGCCAGAAGGGCCCTAAAGGCTTCTTTTGCATGGATTTACTGGGATGAGAACTAAGACCCACATGGAGTTTGGAGGCAGGGAGTCAGTTTTCTCTCTGCCCCAATCTCTTTGGCTTTTTCTCATCAGCAACTGTGACCCTAGCCCAATCCTTCCCACCCGTAGGAGTTGCAGCTGTCCCACACATGTGGTAAATAAGGACCAGTAGAGCTGCTTCTAATTTTAGCACTTCAGTGCAGATGCAAAGGTCACCAAGAGTCCGCATTTGCTGGCTCAATTCCTCGGCCTCTTTCTCTTTCCCTCTTCTTCTCTTCGTAATTCCCTTCCTTGACACCTTTTCCTACCATCAAATCATTTTGGAATGAAATGAGACCATAACTTCTGCTTCACTTTTGCAGTACTGCAGATTGTCCTTAATTAGATGGAATGTCTACCCTGCAGCATGTAGAGTCACTCGTGGACTTTGGGAAATTGCACAGGAGTCTCAGATGATGACACTTCTTTCCCTCCTATGGGAGAGAAGAGCTTTAAGCCTTCTGCCATCTGACCCGCAGAGGCCATTGTTGAGCCTGCCGAGGCTCAGGTGGGTGGGTTTGCTTTTTACTAACATGAATAACATACATCATTGCACTGCACACTCACTCACTTAACCCTCACAACCGGACGTCTATTTCAAATATTTCCATTTTATAGACGAAAAACCCAAAATGTGGCAGTTTGAGAAACTCACTTAAAATCTCATCAACTCACAATAAACAAACCAGGAAAGATACCAAGATCCTGATTTTAGTTCTTCCACTCTATAAAATATGAGTCATGTGCATTTACTGCATGAGGGTAAAGAATGGGAGAGTGGGCTGGAGAGATGGCTCAGTGGTTAAGAGCACTGACTACTCTTCCAGAGGTCCTGAATTCAATTCCCAACAACCACATGGTAGCTCCCAATCATCTGGAGTGGGATCTGATGTCCTCTTCAGGTGTGTCTGAAGATAGCTACAGTATACTTATATAAATTTTAAAAAAAGAAAATAATAGAGAACTGCAAGGAACCTGGCTGGAATATAATCTGTGTCCTTCGATATGCATCTTCCCCATGCTTGGAGGGTGAGAGGACCTTTCATTCTATTCATGAGAACCATGGAGTCTTTTCAGACACAAGTACAACCTGGCAAATTCTGTCATAACCTCAGAGGCTAGGAAAGTTTGCCCTGTTACCTGTTTTCAGGGTCAGCCAAGGTCATGCTCCGGGTGACATAACACATCTTGAGGGGGATGCTTTTCCGGTCTCTATGGAAGGAGAAGGGCTGGGATGTCAGAAGATCTGCAGAGCCACCCCCTAATCTTGGGGACTCAGGTGGAGGTGTTTCCCATCCAATCTCAGACACTGGGGATCCTTTCTTCACGTAAGGTGTGGCTTCTCTCATGTACTTCACTATAGAGAAAAAAAGGACAGGAAGCACTTTTAGGAATACCACTGTTAGGAATACCAATATGGTACAGCATACATATAGCATAAAAGTAACTTTTATATGTTGTGGTCAACAGCTGTCTAATTGGACTTAAGGCTCACTCAGTAGGAGGGAACACACGTCTGGTACTGTAAACCCAGGTGAGAATCAGGTACCGTGTTTATCTTTGTACCCATAGAGTAGTGTGGTTCTTATCCTTCATCAAAGAAGCTTTTCTTTTTGCAGAAGGCAACTACAGAGATCGACAGCTTGTCAAAATGCAGAGAATAAGTAAGTGTCTATCCCCAAATGGGACACCTACAACACAACTTCTACACTCAAGTTTTATGCAGTGGAGAAGAAGTGTAAATATTATAAGGGGCACAAGACTAATACAGCTCCAGTTAGCTAGTGTCCTCTATACCTGACAGGTCAACTGTATCCATGAACTCTCAACAATAGGAGTGTTCTCACAAGACCACATCAGTTAACATACAAACATGGATGAGGCAAAATTCAACAAGGGCTCATGTCCTAGATGAAGAGCTATAGGCAGTAACGGCTGCTGAAGGATGGATAATCAGTTCTCTCTAGAGATGGGCCCCCAGTTGGTCTCCCAATCCTAGCGGTCATCCCTGAATGCATGTTCATACATGCAACACTAATGGGACTCAGCAGATGTTGAGTAAGTATGTGTGTGTGGGGGGGGGGAGAGAATAATAAGTTTAGAATAAGCTCATGAATTTGAGAGAAGGTAGTTGAAAGGACACAGAAAAGTTGGAAAGGGAAGAGAATGGGATGTGGGTGATGTAAATATACTGTACTCATAAGAAATTCTCAAAAGAATAGAAGGTTACATTTTGGAAAAATCTCTGTCTCTGAAAGAAACTTGCATTGCTCATGCTGTTAGCAGCAAGCCTGTTACATTCTGAACAAGAGTCTGGCTTTGTGCTTCTTTCAACACAATTACCCTATTATTTAAATTACATGTCAATGTCAGTCTTAGAACTTGCTCTTACAATGTCCGGCAGTTGAGAGTTGCATGTAGCTTTTTTCAACTGTGACACTGTCTATCTTTTCTGATTATAAATCTTATTGTGGAAGACTGAAAACAAGTGTGCAGATGATGTGAAGCATAGCCCAGCCTGAAAGACTATGATTTAATGCACACATAAAGACTCTAGCAGCCATGTCACTGCCCAGGATGCTGTTTTTATTCTCAGAAGCAAGGATAGACTTTTCCTCTTCAATGGTGCTAAAATAATGTACACAAAGAAATGAATATGAGAGTCTATATTATAGTGACAAAATCTGTAGCAGTAGAGCCATTATTTCTCAAGGCTAAGAGCTAGAAAACTATCAGGTTAAATATATCATAATCTCTATAGGCATTAAAATGAGATAGATATGCACATGTTGATGGAGCAAGACTGGAAGATCTACAATTAAGGTAAATACAAAGTAGACAGTGTAATATCTTTGTGTATAAAATCACAAATATCAGATGGGCATGAAGGCACATGCCTTTAATCACAGCACTTGAGAGGCAGAGGCAGGTGGATCATCGAGTTTGAAGCTAGTCTGGTCTAGAGAGCAAGTTCCAGGATAACCAGGGCTACACACAGGTAAACACTATCTTAACAACCAAAAATCGAAAGCAAAATAATCCCACAATTATATGTAAATTTGTGATTTTATATACATTACATACTTCTTTTATATGTATATAATATACACACATGTATACATAAACTATTTCAATCTAAAAACTGATATCAATATTTTCTGGACTTTATATCTAAAAATTATTGAAGATATATACATATACATTTAGTCTATATATGTATATAATAATATATATAAACATATACTAAGATATCTAAAATATTTAAATATATTCTAGTGTATATTTATATAATACATATGTATACATGTATGTATATGTATATATACATGTATATATGTGTACACATGTATGTATATATGTACAGAATATATGTATGTATATGTGTATATGCATATGTATATACATACATGTATTTATATATCTATATGTATATGCATATATAAATATATGTGTCTATTTATGTATAAATGTATGCATATCTACATGTATAGATACATATATACATATATACACTATTTATATTTATATCTTTAGTTATTTTTAGTATGAATTCTAGAAAATATTGATAGTAGTTTGTTCCAGAGAATGGAATGAAAAGCCACCATGATAGAAATAAGCTTTTGCTATTCATTTACTATCTTTTTGTGCACTTTCATGTTTAACCACATTTATGTATTACTTTTTTAAGATTAACCCTTGTTAAAGGGTAACAAGCCTAAGCAGAAATACAGAAGTTCCGCTCTTTCTCATGTATGCCCTGTTCCTTAGATAATTTTTGAGTTGGCAGGGCAACCAAGATTTTAGGACCATGTAATATGAAGTTTTCCGTCCTTCTCTCCATGAGCTTCCTGTTCTGGTTCTCTATTGCATAGTGGGCAGAGATCATAGCTAAGACCATTACCAATGACAGTGGATTTTAAATGAACAAGAACTCTGGGATGGATTGAATAAGTTTGTTCAGAATCTGGTGCTTCCACAATGTAAGACTGAAACCAGGTTTAGGGAGACGATGGAGAAAAGCTCATAGTTTACATACTCAAGTGTTATAACATGAAGATGACTCTATTAAATGCTTTCGGGACCACATCTGGATCCTTTGGCTGTATCTTAGTTGCTGTGAATTGGATGAATACAGAATGTTACCATTTCCCCATTCCACAAAGCTGTGTAAAAGAGGCTGCAAAGCCTGGGTGGCTACAAAATTACTGCCTGACCTTACACAGGATCAGTGTCTCTAGGAAATCCTGCTGAAGAAGTACAGAAGCCATGGCCTGGAGTAGAATGAGCCAAGTTTTATAATAGGAATAAGAGAACTTAGAAAAGAACCTGTCGGCATGAATCCAGTATTTACTAAGAATCCACAGCTCCATAGTCCTCCCTGCAAATCTGTCAGTAGAGATTAAAGTTAGAGGAGGAGAGAGGTCACTCACAAACAGATCATTTTAAGGAATGTGTTATTACTGAGTAATCTATTTAAAGAGGAGCACAGATGTGGGTCAGAACAAGTGTAGAAACCCAATGGAGTCTGACTTTAGATACACAAAGTTGAAAGGAATGGGGATCTTTAAAAACATTGTATTTTTATTTGTCCATAAAGTGTGGTGTGTGTGTTGTATTTTTGTGTGCACACGTACATGTGTATAAGTGTAAATGTGGAAAAAGTTTTAAAAAACCTAGGAAGATGATAGAAAAATATCAAAAAAAAAAAAAAAAAAAGTGCCAGGGTGGGTGGGAGTGGCTAGGAGAATGGTCACATGGAATAGAGATGAGAAAAAAAGCTGGAGGAGTTACTTGGGAGGATGTGAGGTCACAAGAAGGTGGGAAGATGATGGAGCTGGAGAATCTACAAAATCTACAGATTTTGCCCAAAAATACCACAGTGGTATTTAATACCCTGTATGCTAATTTAAAAAATAAAAAATGACTCCTTTCCATATTTCTGCAGATGATAAAATTGTGTGGCTTTGTGCATTGTAGAATTACACTTATTGGGATATAGGATATTTCTGCAGATGATAAAATTGTGTGGCTTTGTGCCTTGTAGAATTACACTTATTGGGATATAGGATATTCCAGCAGCAATTGGGATGAGAAGAACTTGTTTTTGGAACGGATTCCTATCACTCAATCTGGCTGGAGATGAGAATGATGGCTTCAGAGTGAGATCCGTGGATGATGTGTGGGTAAATGGCATTTGAACTCAGCCTTAAAACATGCTCAACACGTTAAGAAATAGAAGGACCATGACTACCCTTTTACACTACACTGATTTGTAACTCTGATTGCAATTCCTTAGCAGAGAAAAGTTTGGTGTCAGTTTGAAAAAAGGATAAAAAGAAACCATTTGTAACGTACTCAATCATGATCTGAATATCGAACCAGGTTACTGTCCTTAGCTAAGCTTCACGATTGCTATTTAAGGACTCATTTTATATTTGATAGGGAAACCAGGGTCTGTAGTCAAAAATATCTAAGCTACCATTCATTCATTGAGTTCATGTGCCTATAGGTAATAGATATAAAGTATATAGTTATATATAGTATATATTTTGTATAGGTCAGTGTTCATGTATACATCAATCATTCATGATCAGAAGTTTGTCACGTAGGGGATCAAATGGCTAGCAATTGGTAAAGCCCTAGTTTGTTTATCCAGAGATGCTCTTTCATGATAACTGGCTATGCCACTTAGATGAAAAATTCGCAAAAGTTGATTAAGTTTGGATTTTATTTTAGATAGGGGCAATAATGGGTTTCAGTGAGCAGTACAGTGGCCCAGTCACAGGCCAGTTATAGAGAGAATTTATGGAAAGTGGACTTTGCTGCCCAAGGGAAAAGATATTAGACATAAATCAAACATTTTTGAGGGTACAAAGGATTACTGTCAGTGATAACTCAGGCAATATTCTAAATATCTGCTTAAGCATGAAGAATTCTAGGAATATGTGGCTTGGCCCATTTGTGGGGCAGAGCTGATAAATATACAAAAATTTTAGCCTAAAAGCAAGCATTTGCCAAGTGCTCACTTCTTATGTGGTACAGAATTAGAGAAATTTACATAGAAGACATAGCACAGCAAGGCCTTGAGGAAAGTTTGCCTTCTTAGGCATAATATTTAATGTAGAGTGATGCTCTTAACCAGCCAATAGAATATAAAGGCAGAGAGAATACAGTAATGAGGTTACTATGATGATCTAAATTTTTGCTCATTCACCAAAATTTATCATTTTATTTTTACGTACAAAGAATTGCACAGCCCGTGAATGATAAGGAATCATCCTGATTGGAAGATATTCAAAGTCTAGAACAGAGGAAATTGGCAGGAGTAGGTGACAAGATTTGTGTTAAATTTTAAGCCTGGTTTAAGGACGTACCGCACTGCACAGATCTTTAGCTGCCACACAGAATCAAAGGATTAGTTTATGGAAGAAAACAATTTCATCCTAGGCTAGAAAGAGTGCTGGGAACCATTTCCAAAGGCAATAGGCTGGTGCCAAAAATCAAAGAAAATGTTGCACACTAGGAAACAAGGTTCTCTGAGCACAAGCAACTGATGGTAGCAGCAGCTATATGTACTTAAAACCTGAAAGTGGGTGGTAAAAAGAAACAGAAGTTTGAGAGAGTTTTCCAGAGAATATTTAAAGAAGCGACCCAACCAACTAGTTAAAATCAAAGATGTCTAGTAATGTAACTGATAATGATCACGATGATGGAGATGATAATATAACAATAATAATAACAATAATAAATAATACACAAATTAAAGCTACATTAGAGACATAAGTCAGGAGGAATTGGTAGATAGTGAATTACACATATACCCGAAGCTGTCTACTGACCTTCGCACACATGCATGGCCCTTACACCCATAATACATGCTTGCAGGCACCGCCCCCACAGTCTTTTTTCAAGAGTCCTGCTGAGTCAAAAAACAAAAATATAACCAAAACCAAAACCACTTATTATTTATCTTCCTATGTGCTGGGATTGTAACCCAGGGTCTTATCCATGGTAGGCAAATGTTCTATACAGAATGACATCTACAGCCCTTGGATCTTGCTTCTGTTTAATAGGCAAAGAAATGTGTTCTTGTGTAAAACTAATACAAGAAAAGGCCACTGGATTTCTCTAGTGCTCCAGGATTTCTCACTATAGGAAGTAAGGGTAATCCAAGGTGCCAGAGGCCACCGAATTTCTACAAGATGGCTACACGCTTGAGTCCTCTTCAATCCCTGATTGGGGCCCAAGGCTAAGGATCCCTATGTAAAGAGTACGAATTGAACAGAGATGTTTGGAGGAGATACAGTGGTGGCCCCGACAAGGACAAAGTATATGTGAAAACTGGCCCTGGTTCTTTGTGGCTTGTATTCTAAAACCATTACACATAACCAAGTAAGTGTGGCTTAATGAAAAGAAAGGAAGGTGTTTCCTAAGTCTGAATTTGTCTGGGCCAGGTACCCCAAAAGAATTCATTGAATAAAAAAGTATATTATGAATTTAGCAAGTTAAGAATTTAAGCTAGGCAGTGGTGATGCACGCTTTTAATCCCAGCACTGGGTAGGCAGAGGCAGGTGTATTTCTGAATTTGAGGCCAGCTTGGTCTACAGAGTGAGGTCCAGGACAGCCAGAGCTACACAGAGAAACCCTGTCTCGAAAAAACAAAAACAAAAACAAACAAACAAAAGGAATTTAACAAACGACATAGTAGGGCTACTCTGCTTCCCAAAGGGCTAGCAACTCTGGCTTCTGCCGTCTTCTACATCCCATTTTTACTATACCTTCTGATAATTTAAAATAGATTTCTGAGTTTCATTCATTGAGACCCACGTCCCATGAAGACAAAGGGAAAATGAAAGAGAATATCTTGTATCTTAGTTTCTTTTCCTGTTGCTGTGATAAAACAGCCTGGCAAAAATCAATCTAAAGGAGAGGATATCTGGCAGTGGGAGCATGAACCAGCTAGCTGCATCATATGCACAGTCAGGAGAAGAGACAATGAATGGAAGCATGCATGCCAATGTTCAACTGAATCACTGCTCTTCCTGTAGGGTCAGGCGGAGCCCATGAAATGGTGACACCTATCTTCAGGGTGGCTCTTCCCATCTTAGTGCACAAAACCAAGAAAATCCTGCACGGGCATGCTCACTGTCCACCCATTTCAGACCATTCCTTATGGCGACGTCCAGATGATTCTACATGTGTTAACTGAAATAACAAATATACATAACATCCTTCCCTTAATTCTGCCTTCCAGGCACTGCCAAGCCATTTTTGTTTACAACTCACTGACCAAAACTTAACCACATACCCACATCTAAATGAAAAAGCAATTCCTTATTACCTGTAGCTCTGGCCACTTAGCTGAAGTTTGGGGTTGAGGGAAAGCCATTATTGTAGAAGCATGAGAAAATGGATGCTGGGTGCCAGTGTCCGGCTTTCAGGGCCTCTCCCTTGAATACATTGTAATTCTTTCTGAGCCTCACAACTTAGATTCATATCCTACATCTAAATGCCTTAGAGTAAGGTGTAAAGGACTCAATTGTTTCTTTCTGCTAAGCATTTCCTGGGCACTAACCCCACAGCATCCTATGGTACAAGCATTACAGTCAACCCTATTTTACCAATGACACTGCACCAGCGATACCGTAGCTTTTGGTGCTAGAAGTTGGTAGAAGGAGGAGGTGAATTTAATAGTGTCTCAAGCCCTTACATTTAACCATAGACTATACTATTTCTCACGTTGCTTTAAAAATTGATGTGTGTGTGTGTGTGTATGTGTGTGTTTGTAAGTCAATGTTTTCCTGTCTCCAGAGAAAACATTCAATTAACAGGCTGTTCCCTGTAACACAAGCGAGTTTGATTTTGTAAGTCTGAACTATTAAACTGTGGCATTTCAATAAGCACCTTTGAAGACACCATAATATATATTCATAATAGAGGGTTTAACCTGGCAGAACTGAACAGCTAGTATCTGCATAATTATACCTCTGTGTACTCACAGACACTAATTTCAGGCAAAGAGCTTTTGAAACCAATCAAGAAACAGCCAGGTCCAGTTTGGGGCACCTAATAATCAGAACTAATTAATAAACCATGGCCTTTCTGGGCATCATGAATTAAAAACTGTGGTTGAGCAATTAAGATTCTAATCTTCAGTTGCAAGAAAAATAAAAAGTGGGAGGCCGGCTGTATGAAGTCTTCTTCCATACTGCACCAAATTTCTTTCAATATGTTGGGAGTTTTTCATCTGAAGGGCAACCAGTTACAAGACTTTCAAAAGAACATTCAAGAAAGCCCAAGTTCGCTAGGCCCTCAAGTTACCACAATGAAATCTTTGTTGGGCCGGCCAGATGACATTTAAAAGCAAAAGCAGACAGAGCTACACACGAGGAAATGCTTCAGGCAAGTCTTATCAGTCCTCCTACCAGGCTTGTTTCTAAGGAGCCAGAAAATGTGTTTGATATGTTCGAGTTTTCTTTTACAAAACAACAACAAACAAGATTCAGGATACTGGGAGGAAAAGAACTACTTCATGACTCCAGGGAGTGTGAACTCCCAATGTGAACTTCTAAATGTGATTGACAGGAGGAGATCAGCTGATGTTGAGAAGTGCAAGTACTCAGCTCTCCTGTGAATCATTCAAGCTGAGCCCAGGCCATTGTGTGTGGAATATGCTGATAAAATGCCAGATCACACATTCCCTTCATGATACCTTCCTGGGTCACCTTACCGATGATGCAGGAGAAAGTCATTCATGTTTCTAAGAAGACCGAGGAGTGATGAAAGAGGCAATCTGACTTTCTCTCACACTCCGCTAATTTCTCAGCAGGCTGATAGTATAGTGGAAAGAGAATTGGACCTGGGACTCAGGGACCTGGATTACAGTTTCAGATCTGGCACTAACTAGCCTTCCAGCCCTGGGCAAGTCACTTCACTTCCCTGATCTCATTTTCCTCACCTGTCAAGGGAGGAAATAAGGTCTCTAGCTTTTAAACATTGTGTGATTCCCTGAGAAGCTGCCTCCTCCAAAAGGTGTGTATGTGTGTGTGTATGAACACAAACACCACACACTCGCACACAAACACACACACATTCTCTCTCTTGCTTCTCTCTCTCTCACACACACATACCCACACACTCTCTCTCTTGTTCTCTCTCTCTCACACATA
>JADRCH010000007.1:4975946-5060022 GCA_019843965.1 Rhynchomys soricoides | reverse complement strand
GTAGAAAGACAGGAGTGGTAGTGAATGCATGTAGACTCAATGCTGGGACCTAGAGACTGAAGCGTCTTTACTAGTTGCAGGCCAGACAGTATAGTAAAACCAATGAGTTATAGGTCCTAATAAGAAATTCTATCTTGCCTGGCAGTAGTGGCGCACGCCTTTAATCCTAGCACTCAAGGAGCAGAGGCAGGTGGTTTCTGAATTTGAGCCCATGCTGCCCTGGAACTTGCTTTGTAGACCAAAGAATGTTCCAGGGCAGCATGGGCTTCACAGAGAAACTCTGTCTTGAAAAACCACCCCCCCCCAAAAGGAAAGAAATAATGAATCTTTGCCTCAAAAAACAAAAACAAAAGCCCAGGGTGAGGGGCTCCTGAAGAATGACAACAGAGCTTGACATATGATCTACACACACACACACACACACACACACACACACACACACATTCATGTGTGCATAGCCACATGCAAAGACATGTTCATCCACTGTGAGTATACACGCTTGCACACGTGCAATATACATGGGGAGACAGCAAGAATACATGAGTACACAGGCTAGACCTAGGCTTCCCTACTCATACATAGCAGATGTGCAGCCTGACCTTCATATGGGTCATAAACAACTTGAACAGGGCTATCTCAAAAGCTGTTGCCTATACATGGGATATGTTCTTCTAGCTGGGCTGCCATGTCTGGCCTCTGTGGGTAAGGAAGCGCCTAGCTTTGCCTTGACTTGAAGTGCCAGGGTATGGGGGATACATGAGGGAGGCACCTGCTCAGAGGAGAAAGATATGGGGATGGGGCAGGTGGGACGGATTGTGAGAGGTGGTGACTGGGAGGGGCAGTGAGAGGGATGTAAAGTGAATAAGTAAAAAATAAATTTAAATAAATAAAAAGCCCTCAATAACCTTGACTTGCTATTTGTATTGTCATCCATAGATAACCATGATCCATGTGTACCAAATTCTAGTCCAAGGGTTGGTGCAATATATTTTCTGACTTGTGAGAGTCCCTGAGCCCCTGGCATATCACAAGATGAGCTTAGGCTGAGATAGTATGCTTGAGTCACTGTTCTCCTGGTCTGGCTACTTTGTCTATGAGAATCGTTATCTCTATTCACTTACTGGATTCATTTGCCTTCCATCTGCCAAGTGGGTTGTTGAAGCTAGGACCTTAGGAGGCATTTAAAAATTGGCCAAAAGGCTCTCCAAGGCCATGCGGTGTGAAGCTGCTGAGTTTTAATATGGAGAGTCAGGAGTCAAATACAGCGGGCAATCACATTTATGGCGAATCTTTACAGACTTCAAATACAATTTTCAAAATTTCCTGGTTTCATAATTTCTTATTTATTCAACTGTATAAGCTGTCCCTTGAGAATTTTGCACATGTATATAATGAAATATGATCATATTTACCCTAGTACCTTTTTCATGGTTCTGGGAGTTGAACCTAGGGCTTTACTATTGCCAGATAGATACTTTATCACTGAGATGTATTTCTAACCCTGACATGATCATTCTAAGGAACATGCCTTTATTCTTCAACAAAGCAAGATTGTTGCCCCACAGTAAACCAGGGGCACAAGGAAAGTATCCTTGGAAAGTATTCCAAGGTAGTCCTTGTAATCACCCTGAACATACTGTTTCATTAGTCATCAATAGGCTCTTGCTTTAGGGAAGACTGAGTGTTGGAGTTATCACAGTGGTTGAAGTAGGCTGGCTGCTGTCCCCAATGGCACCTATATTCCCATGCATGGGGCACAGAAGGGCATTAAGCAACAAAGAAATATAAGGATCACTCTGAAAGTATACGTCATAGCTAGACAGCTTTGCTGGTCTGTCTGAGTTTATATGGAGCCATTCATCCTTTGTCCCCTACTTGCTTCCTGTCCTTGTCTTAGATGATGTTGTCTCCATAGTTTAAATGCACATGATAAAGAAGTTCTTAATACTCTGAATGTGTCAGACACTTGGAGAAAACTCTCTATGCCCACCAAACCTCAGTTTAGGTTAGATTTCCATTCTTGGAGTGCTCAGCCTCTTCCAGACACAGCTTTTTTTTCAATCCAACTGTGCATAGTGGAAACCTCCATCACTACTCACAGCATCAAGGGTCATTGAATCTGATGGCCCAACTGATGACTTCCCAGCTCTTCTGTCTCACAACTATGAACTTGGGAAGCTTTCACTAATCATCACCCGGCTCGCATTCTTCTATAACTTGAAAAGAACAAGTCATGCTTACTTTAGAGAGCTGCTGTGTGGTTCACTGAGGTAACACATGCAAAGGACTTAGGATTGTGTAAAGTACATGTAAGTACTCATCAGGGTTTAAAAAATATAACCCAGTGTGTCCCGCGCTACCGTCTCGCCAGCAAGAACGACGCGGCACACAAAGGATCCTTCTGCAGTTAAGCTTTAATGCATCTTGAGAGGGAGAGCATAAGCTTGCCAAGAGTGGAGACCCCGAACAACAGAACACCCGTCCCTTATATAGGCCACAGCGCTCGCCTGGGACGCGGAGCTTCCCCATTGGATCCCCGCACACCAGGCCAGATGACGCCACGAGAGAGGCTGAGACTCTGAGGTGGAAAATTACCAGGTACCTGCGCACTAGCCTGTTTACAACTTGTCCTCGGCTGGATGTAGGCGCCATCTTGTAATGGCGAATGTGGGTGCGACTCGAGTGGCTCCCCACACCAGTGAGTCATCTATTTACATCTATTTCATAGCAATGGTCACAAAGCTGGGTACACAGCATGGGGTTACTTAGTAAATGGATGGCAAGTTAGATCTCCAAGACACATGTTTTTCTCTCACAGATTTATTCTGAAGGAGGAAGAGCTATAACTGATCTTTCTTCCAGTCAAAGCAGCGGAGGACAGGGATTATCAATCACTCCTCGAAGGTTTCAAGACCCAAGAGTAACAGACAAAAGTTGGAGACTCAAGAATTGTGTCATGGCAAGACGCAGAATTGTAGATGGCAAGATTTTTCTGCAAAGAGCCATATAGGAAAAGTGTTTTGATTATATGGCCACAGAGCCTCTGTCGTAATAGTGTCCTGTGTCCTGCCACTGTACCACAAAGAGGTTATGGGTGATATGTAAATACAGTGGCATGGCTGCCTTCCAAATAGAACTTCATTTACAACAGGCAGCAGGCTAGATTTGAGTCACAGACTGTCACTTGACAAATCTGGCTATAACACAATAACTTTAGCTAGGAGTTAATGACTGCTCATCATATTTTGAGCCCTGGTCTGAAAGTAAGAGGAATGTTAGCCTATTAACAACATGACTATGAAGCAAAGCCTAAAATTCTGTCATGTAAGCAAGAAAAAGTATGGCAGTTCCTTGCCTGATGTCATCAATAATGACTTGGGGTGCAGAGGATGAGCTGGGGAAGTCTTTCTTCAAGATTCTCACTCCTAATTACTTCAGATGCCATCTCCTCAGGCATTACATCCTGCTTACACACAAAATTTTGTTTCTCTACCCACAAAAGATTTTTAGAAATCATGCTTGATACAATGATCCGGTCTGTCAATAGTGTCTTAGAGTTGATAACACCAATACATAGAACTATGGTTTCACATAAAACAAAACACAAGCCAGGCTAAAGAAGGATGAAGCAGTGGAATGGCAGTCCCTCTGCATCCTCTATCCCATACATGAAGCTGTAAGATTAAACAGTGAGTAAATGAGGGTCAAAGGATAACCAGGTTGTTGAACGGTCAACAAAGAAGTCATGCATTAAATAAGAGGGATGAACTGTGGTGAAGACCATAAATGTTAGGATCTAACGCTGGAGTTAAATTACTAATTCTTCTGTGTAGTTTGGAGAAACTCACTTAGCTCCCTCTTCTGTTACTTATATATGTCTCACAGGGCAGTTATAAGATTAAATAAACTAAGACTGTATGTATCAGTCACCACTGAGAGGAGTTTTCTCTAGTACAATAGGAAGGGTTTAAGAGATATAAATATATGTGGGTTGGAATAAAATTACTTTGTTGTTTTTGTAGAGGAAGTAGAGTCATGACTGGTGGACACAGATGACAGGGGTCACATCTGGGCTTAATACAGAAGGAATCCACTGAGCTGGTGACATCCCAATTGCTAGTGACATTTAAGCTGAAACTGGATGTGTTGTCTCCCAGCCATGTTGTAGAGAAGAATTCTGCTTTGTGGAAGAGTTGATTGTTTCTCAAATCCTTTAAGCGGTCACATGCTATGCTGTGATTCCTTGTGGAATGTAGTTAATCAAGATACTAATCCAAAGTCTCCGATAGAGTGAGGTCAATTTGCAGTGCATTATCAGATAAAGTCAGGCGGGGTGTTTCTTCATTATATGATTAGCTCTGTAACAGCTGGGCAACATGGTAAGTTGAGTCTTAGAATCCTCCTCTCTAAAATGAGGCAAATATATGTGTTTCTTAAGGCAGCCAATCAATGCGGTCATTCCATATATGAGGCTCGGGTCAGAAGATCTAGGCTTAAATCTCAAGTCTTCCACTGAACAGTGGGGCCTCATTAAGGAAGGTCTGAAGCTCTCTGTGACTCAGTTTCCTCACTGGGCTGTAGCAGTACCTGTATTATCTCACAGGGTCACTATAAGGGTTGACAATGAAACAGTTCTGAAACCACACTTAACACTCGTATTTAAATGTTATTATTATGGTATTAGCATAATTATTGTTATGAGATTTCAGTGAGAAAATGAATTGCAAGGACACTTCAGTAAGCACATAAAGAATAAGTAAAAAGATAAATGAGGTTCATGCTAAAGGGCTTTTATTCATCTGAGTCTGAGTATGTTGTGCATTCAGGGTAATAGAAACCTCAGACAGCAAAGTATGTGGAGAGGGTAAGACAGATAAGAGGGTCCCTCAAACCAGGCAGTATTGAGAACACTACTAATTTTCAATGCTCACGATTACCATCATGTTCATTAGCATGTTCTCCTGAAATGGGCATAAGAAAGACCTTTTAGAATCTGACTGTACAATTTGAGACTTCCATGTCCCAGGAAGGGAGACTACAAGAACTCTCCCAATGAATCAGACTCCTCTGCAAACCACACTGATGCAAACACAGTCCCTAGAGCCAAGGTCTGTGGGACTCCAGAATTGACCTCACTGGGCATGTGCACAGGAGTTTTGTTTTGTTTTTTCTTTCCTAAAGGTCAAACTCAGACTGGTCTTGCTTAATTCTCTCTCAGGAGACTCATTTCTAAGAATTAGATTGGGATGACACACGAAAGGCCTAAGTAGCTCTCCAGAGAGAAAGAGAGAGAGAGAGATAGAGATAGAGAGAGTGAGAGAGAGAGAGAGAGAGAGAATAAAACTTTACAAAACTCCAAAATCTCCAGAAGTTTCATGTGACTATGAGCAGATAAGTTAGGAGGGACTTCTTTTGCTAAAAGGAACAAACAGTGGTGACCATTAATAAACAGATATAACCACTAATAACAAATCAACTCAGATTCAAAGTAACAGTGTAAAACACAAACTGAGATTCTAAAACTTCAATACCTTGCAAGTATCTGACTTGGAATTTGATGCTACATCTCATAAATCTGCTTTGAAAGTCCCTTTCATTAGGGCTACTGCACAAATCAAGTACCATGGGAATATGAATTAGATGAGCAATTAGTTACTGCCTATGCATAAAAAATGTGGATAATATGGACATATTTAAAGTAATAAACATATCCTATAAGAATTGAATTAGAATGTGAATTGCCAAAGTAGTATACATATCAAATGGGAAGAACATAAAGGTTATTAAAAAAATGAAAAAAATGGAAAAATTTCTGTAATAGGTAATGGGATACAATGTGAAGAAAATCTGTATTATAAAGCAGGGAACAGACATAAGAGATTTAAAAAAAACTTAATATACACAACACTTCTGAAAACATCATGAAAATAATGCAAAATGTTGCTTGGGTATACAAATTCCTAGGACAAAAAGAGTCATCAAAACTCACCTAAATTGTAAAAAAAGAGGGAATAGTTTTAATTTTATAATGCATATATATATATATTCAATATAGTTTAATATGCGTGTATGTGTACACACACACACACACACACACACACACACATATATATATATATATCAGGCTGATCTCTACTTGCTGCATATTCCAGGCTGGTGTTGAACTCATGAACCTCCTGACTGAGCCTCTATTGTACTAGGGCTGCTGGCATATATCACCATTCTTGATAATCTTAAATTCTTAAAGGGATTCTCACTTAGTTACTCTTCCTGTTGTTGTGACAAAACACTGTGGCAGAACCAAATTAAGGAAGGGAAGGTTTATTTTGGTTCAAAGTTCAAGAGTGCACTCCATTGTGGCTGAGAAGGGAAGGCATCAGAAGCTCTGGGCCAACTGTCATTCTGAGTTCCCAGTCAGGAAGAAGACAGGGTGATGAATGCATGTGTGTGCTCAGGCAACTAACTATGTCTCTCTCTGTCTCTCTCTGTCTCTGTCTCTCTCTCTCGCTGTCTCTCTCTCTGTCTCTATGTGTGTCACTCTGTCTCTCTGTCTTTGTATGTGTGTCACTCTGCCTCTCTCTCTCTCTCTCTCTCTCTCTCTCTCTCTCTCTCTGTGTGTGTGTGTGTGTGTGTGTGTGTGTGTGTGTGTGTGTGTGTAGTCCAGGACTGGAGGCCAGAGAATGGTCCCACTCACTCTTAGGATGGGCCCTCCCAATTCATTCACTCCAATCTAGATAATCCTCATCAATATGTTCAAAGACTTGCCTCCTAGGTGACATAGATTCTGTCAAAATTACAGTCATCACTAAACCATCAGAAAATACCAGAACTACTTATATTAGTGAATTTTATCCAATTCCTAAGTAAAGTTGTCAAATTTAAATTATTTCAAAAGGTAGGCAGAGAATGATTTCCAGTTTATAAATAAATACAGGATGATTTTAAGGTTAAAACCAAGATCAGGAAAATTCAAAACAATGTGCCAGGCAACTTCAGTGATAAATATAAGTGCAAAAATGTTGAAAGCTATCAGCCAATCAATTCTAACAAGTTTGAAATATGGTTATAATGCAAGATTGGTAAATATTAGAAACTATAAGGTTACAACTTAGCACGTTAACAGAAAATTGGATAATGTAAGATTACACATTTTTTTTTCAATATTTTATAAACTCTAGTTATGGTAAAACATTCAAACTAAAATTCCCCAAGAAAACCAGAAGCAGAAGGTAACTGCATTAGTTTGCCAGAGAGAAACTACTGGTCATAAATAACAAAATCTAAACAAGGCAAACAAAACAACCCATCAATAACAAATGGAGAATATTGAAGACGTGTCTTCCAATCTCAACTCTGCAGTAGAGCTACCTTCTGTTATTGCTCTGTGTCATAGTTCTCTAAACCTCTAGGCCATGATAGAGACAAGAAAGAGCCCTTGTGGTCTAAGGGTTAGAAGGTAACACGTGAGCAGACAAAAAGTTAAATGAGAAGGAAGGAGAGAAAGATGGAGTGAAGACAAGAGGAAGAACAGGAGGGGGTTAGAGAGGGAAGATGGGTTTAAGCATCTGTAGTACTCATTTGAGCAGGGCCGGGGAAATGGCTCAGTTAGTAAAAGCACTTGTCCTGTAAGTATAAAGATGTGAGTTCGGATCCCCAGCAGCCAGGTGAATGGAGCATGGAATTTCTGTAATCCCAATGTGTCTGTGGTGAGATGAAGTGTGGAGCCAGAATACCCAAAAGCTGACAGACACAATGGTGAGCAACAATAAGAGACTGTCGCAAAAAAGATGAAGGTGAGATCTGATACCTGAGCATGTTCTCTGACCTGTCACGGGTGAACTTACTAGCTGCTTTTAAATATTGGATGCTCATGGATCCTACGGAAATAGATAATATACACTTTCTCATGGTTAATACACATGAGCTACACACACACACACACACACACACACACACACACAGAGTGGGGGAACTCAGTATATTTGAATTTTCATAGTGATTGACATCCTACTTTTCAATCTGATAATTAGAAAATCATTCATATCTTCTGAAATTCTCAAGCTATTTTACCTATAAAATCAGACTTTTCTACAGTCTTGCTCAATTTGCTAGATAATGATGTCATTTAAACAAATAGAAAATAAGGGGTCAAGCCTGGACTTGTTGACTACATGAGACCATCTCAGCACTGGGAATGTAGGGTTTGAGATGTGAATAGAGCATCCACAACAGAACTATGTAAACAAGCCTAGAATCCTAAGAGTGGCTTTGGGGAGTGATCAGTACTTCACTGTGGTCACAGCAGAAAGATTCAAGATAAAAGTCGTGCTGGCCGACACTTGCTGAATTCGACCTCAGTGTCAGGCATCAGCACGAGCAAGACCATTACATTCTCACAGTGACCCATGAGCTGGTCCTCCTGTTGATCACACTTTACAAACAAGTACAAATGTGTCCCCAAGATTCCACAGCCTCAAAGTTGTAGTGTTCTGGGAAAGCACCTCCAAAGCTCTTCCTCTTCCTTCTTTGCTGTTCCTTTCTGGTATCACATCTGACTTAATATCTTTTCTCCCCAAGAGTTATGAGATCTTGGACAGATTGCAAAGTTCCCTGTGCCTGAAATCTCTCCTCTTAAATAGGAAAAAAGCCACATCAATGCCATGGGACTGTTACCTTAAACCAGAACACACATGGGCACTGTCTGACTTATAGAAAGAAAGAAACACCTAAATGGTAGCCTCTTTGGCTCGTGCTCCCAAAGCAAACCTCCCAGAGACAAAGCAAACCTCCCAGAGACAGAGAATAAGGACAAAGGGAGATAGATGTCAACTGTGTAGCATCCGAGAGCATTTCAGGCTTGGTGATATTTTCTTACATTTCAAGTTATCCATACCCCACCATTCTCCAGCCAGCCTAGCGGCAGTAAAAAGGCCAGAGATAAGCATCAGACCTGGAAAGGAAAACTAGCTGGTAAGCTGATGACTTAAAGCCTTCTTCCTTTTCTAAAACGCTATCGGTGTTCTCTGATCTAATCTTGGAGAAGGGAAGAGGAGGGAGGAGGGTGTGGGTGTTGGGAAGGGAACATTCAAACTAAACATCGGAGGAAGTCTATTGGGTCATTGAAGACCCAGTACCACCTAACAGGGGCATTACAGGCTTTGAATTACCCTTGTTGCTCTAAACCTGAGTCATTGTAACAGTAAGATAATACACCTTGTGTCTTTGTTGTAAATATTAAATTATATAATAGTAGACATTCAGAAGTGTTCTGGAAGACAACTTTATTGTAATACAAATGTGAATTTTGAAACAATCACCGGGAGCACTTTAGAAAATGCCAGCTCAGAGAACATTCTATTCTCAGAGAAGAGTCCTATGCAAACATGATGGTTCCAGCAAGGAACACACATGCATGAGGTCTGGGGAAGCCAGAGAATGTGTCAGATCCCCTGGAACTGGAGCTACACAGGCAGATATGAACCTCCTGAGATTGGTACCAGGAACCAAAGTCTAGTCTTCTGCAAGAGTAGGCATCGCCCTGATCCAAGAGCCTTGTCTGCACACCCTAAAAGCAATTTAAAACCTTCTTTTTCCATTCTAAATTCTCATACTAAATGGTAAAGTAAACCCACTACCCCAATATCTCATACCTCATCAGACCAAAGCTTAAGGATTACTAAATAAGCAGTTTCCTTCAGAATGACAGCTTAGACATTCTGTCCTGGGTCTCTAGACTTTCCTTCATGCTAACTGGTCATGAGATAAGTAGTTTCTGACTTGACCAATCATTTTACCAAAAAGTTCCCAGCATTTTTGGAACTGTGAGTTCCTCTCTATCAGGACCCAGACTCTTCACTCTTTCTTCCATTACGTTTAGCACATAATGTTCATCTAAACCCCTACCCTGCTGGAAAGTCTGTAAGCCACAAAGGACTTGTGACCTGCACCAGTTAAACAGGGTTCTGATACACAACCAAATTCCATCTACTGTATTATCTATGATAGCCGAGACAGAACTTCCAAAGCAAATTTTTATCACCAATTGAAGTTATTTTGTTTTTTATATATTAAAAAAGTCTCTCTCTCTCTCTCTCTCAGTCTGTGTGTGTGTGTGTGTATGCATGCAAGCACTTTACCCACTGCTACATCTCCCCAGACCATCTTCTTTTTTTTAAAAAAAATTTGGGTATCCTCATAATACACTTTAAATGGAATCTCTCTGCTTTATATAAGATTATATAAGATAATATTCTAATTGCTTCCAAAAAATAGCTTCTCCTGGCTCTGCTATCGTTCCCAAACATTGAAACATACTTCATTGAATCATTCTCAGAGTTCATGGAATTGTAACATTGCAAGTGAATTGTACTTAAAATGAATTTTCTCCCAGAGCTTAGAAATGTGTGACATTATTCATACAGTGAATGAGACGTGTGCAATCCTGAAATTTTCAACTATTTCTATTGACAAGCAAAGATGGGAGAGAGAAAAACAAGAGCATAGGAGTCTTATAAGATTCCTTATAAGAAATAAGGAATCACATTATGATACATAATTGTATAATAATAACCATTCATTATCCCTTTAATGAAGCCCGTGAATAACTGTTGCAGCAAACACATACGAACAGCTGATGGGTCTCTAATGAACACATGCATATCCTAATGCAATTTATTGTAGAAGAAGGAAGTTAACTCTCAGGCAGGGTTACCTTCAGGACTTCATATGCATAGTAAGTTGTAGAGTGAGGATTTGAACCCGCAGCTTTCCGACCCAGGGTTAGCCATTACTTGTCATACATGCTGTGGCTCTGTGGCAGGGCTTCTCCCCTCTTCCTTCTTTCTAGTACTCATACTGTTTCAGAAATCCAGCCCTATTCCATCAAGAAAAGCATCTCCAAAGGCCAATGGAGTAGGCTACCTACTGTCATTCCTAGGAACCATTTTAGAATGGAAAATTCTAAACTCTGTAGTTCGAATCAGCTGAGTTATGTGTTTCATTCACAGGAAACAAAGAGCACAGTCTTCTGAATATTCATTGTGGCCACAATTATGTGAATTCCCATAGGACTAGTACTTTTAAAGTTGAACAAATAAGTGCAATGCTCAGACCTTAGGACTTTATTACCTGTAAATGACTCCATAAAAGTGGGACTATTATTCAAAAGAGATGGGACAGGACAATGCTAGAGCCTCTAAGGAGCAAGCATATCAAAATGGGTCTCAGGCTACAGTGTGTTTGGACAAAGGCTCATACCTTTCATACTGTATTCTTCACACTGAAGGCCATTCCACAGCTGAATCATGAACACCTAACTTTCTGTTTATCAAATTCAGTTGAACTTAGCCTGCCAGAGACACAAATCATTTCTCTTGCTTTACAGCGACATCTTTTTGCTCACTACTGAGACTCTGTCTCAGTAATATGAAATTACACCTGGGAGTACAGTGTATGAGGAGACACACAACACACACACACACACACACACACACACACACACACACACACGGTCGCACATTTGCCTAAAGGTGTCTCTTTTAATGGAGTGATTGATAAACAAAGACCATATGTAGAAGGTGCTAAACAAAGAAGGTGTTAAGACTCAAATTTCCACACAAGATGTCATGTGTAGTTTAATTTTTCCATGAGCATGGAAGCCTAGCTCTCATAGGTGGGATTCTATATAGCATCTCACAGAGGGCAAATTGGCCTCAGTACACAAATGCATATTTCAAAAGGAATCAGAATCATTAAGATTCATTATTTGAGTCCCTTCTTTGTGATAGAGGCATTTTGCATTCAAAACCTGGTCGTCAAATCTAGACATCGTTCCCAAAGATTATTCCCAAGCATTATTCTTAAAAGGTGAGGCATAAATATAAATTTCATGCCCTCCAGCAAAGAGTTCACAAGCCTCTGTGAGTTGAGCTAACAGAAACCAATTTCTCTTGCAGGTAGCAACTCAGCCAAGAGTGATGTCCTTCAAGGAAACACTGAGAGATGCAGTTTGTTTAACTATCACAGTGGCTTTCAAGGCACATTTGGAGCAGGGTATACAAGAAAACCTTCCCAAAGTGATTGTGAGCCCCTGAGCATCCCGATTCCATCCTGCTTCCTGCAAAAACAGCTACTGCTCTTGCATTCAATGCAAATCACGTCTGATATTGACTGCATTTGCAGATGCTGAAAGGCTCTGGTGAGTTAAACCTCTTCATCTGTCTGTGGTTCTGGGTTTTGACCCAAAGATAAGCCGTGTAACAGGACAATTGGAGAAAGTTCGTGTCTCTCAAACATAAGCTGCCACTACTCTCGAATTCTCTTTCAATACACGATCTTAGAAGTTATAAAAATATGTATCTAAGCTTTAACTTGCTCCTCTCTCTCTCTCTCTCTCTCTCTCTCTCTCTCTCTCTCTCTCTCCTTCAGTTCTCTCTGCTTCTGTTATTCTGCTTATTTGGTAAGTGGCATGCAAGGTCATGAAGCCTCCACTTCAATGCATCACTCCTCTAAAACAAATTCAGTGTAAATGCAACAAAGTCAAAGCATGAGTTTGGTCTCATTAGGCTCACAAAACCCTTGGGGGGAGAAACAAGGAATTTGGTTCATTATCCTAACCGTAAATGAAGGATAAATTGCATATATCTAAGTATGGTTTGCATCTTATTTTTTTAATCAGGTGTTTAATTCTCTTGGTTCTTATAAAAAAGTGAAGCTGAGCCTGGGAGTTGTGGACAAAACCTTTAATCTCATCACTCAGGAAGCAGAGGCAGGCAGATAACTGTGAGTTCAAGAGCAGCCTTCTCAAAAAAAAAAAAAAAAAAAATCCCTCCAAAAATCATTGGATTTGTTATTCAGTGGATCCCAGAAAAAAAAAGGCAAATTAGGTTTTATCACACAAGTTGTGTATGCCAGCAAAGTGTTTAAGAAAGATGAAAAGATCTTACAGAGTAGAGGGTCCCCTTTAAAGCAGGGCATGGTGGTGGTGTGCACTAGTAATTCCAGTGGTGAGAAAGTCAGACACAGGTGCACCTCTAGGACTTGCTGGCTTACCAGACTAGCCTAACCAGTGAGCTCCAAGTTCAGTGAGAGATTAAGTCTCCAACAAAGGGGGGAGGGAGGAAGAGAGAGAAAGGTACACATTTGTCTGTGCACTTAAGCATATGTCTGCACTCATGCGCACATACATTTGTATGTGTTCTCAGACATACATGTGCACTCATTTACACACCACACACACACACACACACACACACACACTAACAGGGTCCTTTTTAACAGAGTGATTGATACACAAAAGACTTGCATAGTAGGTGTGTTAAACAAAGAAGGTGAGATTCAACTCTCCATGCAAGGTGTCACATGATGCCAAGCATTGAGTCAGGCACACAGACCACAGCATCCAATTGTCAGAGGCTGAAATGACAGATAAGGGAAGTAATCATCTCCTTTCTGTCTCTCTCTTCTGGTCTCTTAATTATTATATTTTCTTTATTTGCCTTAATTTACTATTTGTAAAACAGTGGAAGATATGCCTTGAGACAGTAATGCAAGTCTAGGTTAATCAAAAACAAAGTAATCTATCTCACCCAAGAACTAACAGCTGTTTTTAATCTGTGATGGGCTCTTTTACCTTGGGAAAGTCCAACTGTTTCAATACAGAGGAGACACAATACTTCTCTCCCAGCAGCTCCTAAGGCATTGTCTCCCAGTGAGTCATAATGGGGGTTTGCATCACCTACTCCCCTATGGGCTCAAAGATTCTTCATCAGAGAAGAAACTCTGGCCTTTCATTACTGTTCTTTGCTAGGGCCAAGTACACATTCAATAAATATTTGTCATTCAATAAATATTTGATGAATGTACAAATAAATAAATGAATGAATACAAGCATATATTTTCTACCATAAGCTCATCTTCCACAGATGGACTGCCTTAGGTGAAGCCCATACTCTGTGCAGAATCTCTTCTTGTAATGACTACTGATCATTCTCACATGCAATATACTTCAGAATGTTTTCACACATTAGTGTCCTTATAGTTTTATCACCATTAAAAATATTCACATAATAAAATATTACTTCATTTACATGTTTGCATAATAAATAACTGATCTCTTAGCCAATGTTATAGGCAGGTACCCTATTTTGGTAAAGGTTGCAATTTATCAACTCTGCCAGCAGACTCCTTGGCAAATGCACACCTGCCCAAACTTGGGGAGGGTACAATAGATTGGGTATATAGGTCTCTGGTATGAAATAGTTAGTATTCAGGGCTTTGAAGGCTAATATGATTTGTAACAATCAGAACAGTCTAGAGCTGGCAGCATGAGTTCCCTCTCATCAATGGAGTCCTGTGGAGTCTGGAAGTCAGCTGGACAGCACCTGGTGGAAGAACTGAGCAAGGATCAGTTTAGATGCCTTTGACTTTATCTTCAATCTAAAATTCGAAGATATGGTTTTCCCCTTCCCCCATGGGAAATAGAAGAGTTTTATCGAATTATTAAGTGGTCCAGGGACTGCTAAAACATTTACACAAAGACCAAGGGCAGCAAGGCCAGAGTCTGACCTTCAGTGATTAGTAATTTCCTACTGACTACATCAGCAAAGGACTCAAGGATTGAATATGCCAGCTGTTAGTCAGCTTTCTGTTGCTATAAGAAAACACCAGAGGGGTTAACTTAGAAAGAGAAAATGTTTATTTTTGCTTCCAGTTGTTCACTCTCAAGTCCGTAGTTAATGGTGCATAGTGCAAACAAAATGCTTTTTCTTATGGCCAAGAAGGAGAGACAGAAGAAGTACATGAACTCTTACAATCTCCTTCAGCAGCACACTCCCAATGACAAGATATCCAGCAGGTCCACCATGTCACAAGGACCACCAGTTTTCAACAGTGCTTCCCTTGAGATCAAGTATTTAACACGTGGAGGTTGGGACACTCCCATCCAAACCACAGAAGTAGCCAAGAAGGGGATTCTTAGGTTCTCCAGAATGACCCTGAGTGCAGGGTCTTTCTCTGGGTCATCACTCTCTAAGCATTGTCTATGAAATGCCTGTTTTCCCTAAGAAGGGTGTGTCAGTCTTCCCATGCAAGATAATCAAAGGCCTGCAGGAGGCTACCCTGGAAAAAAATGAAGCTGGTTGTTAGAATTGGAGGCTTCTGATCCTCGGCCACTAAGGACCTCACTCATAATGGAAATGCGGTTTAATGTTCCTTTCAGTATGACCTAGATGATATAAAATATTACCTGCTACCACCAAGCCTCGACCCAGCCCACTGAGCCCCAGTCAAATAGGCTACTCTCTATTAAGACAGTTCCAGTGCACAAGCTGAGAGGTAAAACCTAGAGCCCCTTGCAGAAAGGAGTGCTTGGATAACCCCAATGGCCTGGGGAACTGATTCTGATTAGCAGTTGCTTCTTTCTTCCTGCTCTACCACAGCACATCTATGATTTCAGTTTTACTGAGAGATTCTCAGCTTGCAAACGGTGCTGAGGCTCCAGAGCCCTGACACTGCCCTTCTTCATCACGAGGAAATTTCCTGCCTCATAGCAAAGGTCTACATAGCTGACTCAGACCATCAGACCAGCCTTCTCTTGACACGGATGGCAAACAGCCAAGAGCAGTGTAAAGAGTATGTGGGAGCCAGGTGAACACAGACTCTCAGTCATGTAGCTCCTAGCACAGATACAGTGCTAGAAACTGCCTTCTTACTTCCCTTATCTTTAAAGGGAGATCTTCTGGGATAGTTCTTCTTTAATATTTTGTTAAATTTTATTTATTTATTTATTTATTTATTTATTTATTTATTTATTTATTCGAGACAGGGTTTCTCTGTGTAGCCCTGGCTGTCCTGGAACTCACTCTGTAGAACAGGCTGGCCTTGAACTCAGAAATCCACCTGCCTCTGCCTCCCAAGTGCTGGGATTAAAGGTGTGCACCCCCACTCTCTGGGTTATTTTTGTTTTTTAATGTGTATGAGTGTTTTGCCTGAATGTATGTCTGTGTGCTGCATTCATGTAGTACCCACAGAGGCCAGAAGACAGTGCCAGATTCTCTGGAACCAGAATTACAGAGGGTTGTAAACCTTCATGTGAGTGCTAGGAACCAAACCCATACCCCCTGGAAGAACAGACAGTGTTTTCTCTTAATTCCTGAGCCATCTCTGCAGGTCTGTTCCCACTTTTAGAGAAAACAATAGTGAGATGGAAAACAGGGTCTTTTATGAAAAATGACCCCCCAAAACAAGAACATTTTTGGGAGCTGGCAAAAGTCAGTAACATGGAAAGAAACAGTATTAGCTATGTTCTGCCTATTATCCTTGAGCAGTCTTCTCAAAGCAGCCCAGACAAACGTTCCAGTGTTCTACATTTAAAGGGCTCCAATGTAGTTCTCAAAGACATCATCCAGGCCAAATGAATATGTAAAATTGAAGCCTTACTTCCCTTTTAGGGATCTGGGCTTGTCTTCCTAACTGTCCTCAAAGCCAGGTGCCAGGCAAAAGAGCATGTTATTTTTTTAAACCTGTTTTTCCTCATGTGGGTTACTGTGCAACAGCATGCCAAAATCTAGACTCCATAAGGGAAAGGGGTATTTCTTTACTTGGACAGGGTAACGATGACAGTTTGTATCAGTTGGAGTACCCAAATATGTGAGCAAGAAGTGGGTCACAGTGGTGATGGAGGCAGATACTGGAAGGGAGGAGGGGTTAAAAGTCTCTTCTCCCCTTGGTAGGCCACCTTCTTTTACTTCATTTATCTCCAAAGCAGCAACATCAGGGGATCTCAGGATTATTGATATGACCAAGAAAAAGAGGCAGCCAAATGTATTTTACCTAATACTGTTATGCCTGCTTGTACCATCAGTATAATTAGGCCTCAAGAACCTGTATTGGTTCTGATATCCTGAGTGCAGAAAATAATGGAAGCCTATTTGCATTGATACTCATGCTCCCTAACTCTTTCTGCAAGAGGGAGACAGGAAATATTTAGTTGTTATTTATCCAGATTTGGACAGTGGGAGGTGAGAGTGTTGGGAACGAGAGGAGGTACCCTCATGAGCTATCTTACATCTTCTAGAACCAATTGAGACATTAAGAGAAATTGAAGCCATCAGAAAGAAAGAAAAGCATCTTGCCTCTGTTGTTCAACATGAACCTCCACTCCAATGTTACAAGCACGGAAGTAAAAGGACAAGCCCATGGAGCAGTGGTTCTCAACCTGTGGGTCGTGACCCCTTTGGGAGTTACGTATCAGATATTCTGCATATCTGATATTTATATTATGATTCATAACAGTAGAAAATTTTAGTTATTAAGAAGCAATGAAAATAATTTTATGGTTGGACGGTGATCACCACAACATGAGGAACTGTATTAAAGGTTCATGGTGTTAGGTAGGTTTAGGACCACTGCCATGGAAGGAAGAGAAGGAGGGAGGAAGCAAAGGAGAGAGAGAAGAGGGAGAGTGGATATTCTCTTCTACCTTGCTCTTGTGATTTTAGAATGGCCTTAATATTGTGACTGGGAAAGGGAACTGAAGGTCAGATGGGGATCTGCTTCAGATCACAACTCTCGAGTGCCCACAGAATCAAACAGCATGCTTATTCAATGGCTAGTCTAACAGTAGGATTGAACAGGTAAATAACTTGTTAGCTTGATATCATAGTTTTCCATGGCTAGGCTTCTGTCTGCTCTTATAAGTCCACCCTGCCATCATCCTGCACAAAGGCTGGGTTCTAGCTGCTCTCCTTGATTCTTGGCTACATGGATGAGGCTGTGCCATACCTCGAGGTTATTTCCCAGATTGAGATGACTGATCTGACAAATGTCCTTGCTGTCATACATCATTCCAGGTAACCATCCTCTAAGGCTGTGACACAATTCAATGTGTGTGGGGGTCTCATTGTAGAATTAATTTGATTTCCCCCAGAAGAAGAGTTCAAAAGGAGGAGTTTTTGCTTGGGAGGAGGTGCTAGAAGCACAAACCAGCATGGGTAAAGACAGACAAGGAAGAGAAGAAGCAATCCGGGGTCCTGCTGTGTACTACACTGTTACTATGCTTGCTCATACAGAAAGCAAATTACACAGTCAGTTTCTGAAGATCTCTTGTCCCCTATCTTAAAACAGTGCCATATTTTATATCCTAATGATAAAGCCATATTTGCTCTTAGAATTAAAGCACAGCTTCTACATTCTCTTAGATGTTGTAGTGGCTATTTCTGGTTGTCAACTTGACTATATCCGGAGTGAATTACAATCCAGAATTAGAAGGTACACCTGTGATCTAGATCTTGAGTCTGGAAGACACAAGTTTCAGGTGTGGTGGTACGCACACCTTTGATCTGGGCCACACCTGCTGCTGGAGATCTACACAAGGACATTGGAAGGAGAAAAATTCAACCTTCTTTGCCTGCGAGACTTGTGGGACTGAGCGACTGCTAGATCCTCGGGTTTTCATTCACAGCTACTGCTGACCATTGTTGGGGAATTTGACTACAGACTGTAAGTCATTAACAAATTCCCTTACTATATAAAGACTACCTATAAGTTCTGTGACTCTAGAGAACCCTGACTAATACAGATGTCTAGGCTACCATCAAGCCATCTGGAGCTGCATGGGGAAATGAGTAATGTGGAAGAGTTCAAAGACAAGGGGCAACAAAAGGAGGTCACTCGTGAAATTATATAACTCCATGATTGTTTATCCATGGACAGATCCTGATGGGTTATGACCACAGGGCAAACTCCCATATGAACTAGAGTAGTCCTATGCTGAGTGGTTTAGACTGTTCACAGCATCCAAACTTTGAGCTTTCCTACCCAACACAGCTTTCTACTTGGCCTCATTCTGAGGGTGCAGAGTCCTGATTGGTTCTTCAACATGCCTCACATGGAAGATAGATAGAAGCAACCTCAGAGCAATAGCCGATCTCAAATTCCCTCAGCTTTTTGACCTTGTGACCTATTCTTGTTCTAGTGTCTGGGTCTTTGCAGTCTTCCTTAGAGCTGCTACAACCTCTGGTTTCTATTTGCTGCAGATGAATCCAACTTCCCGAACAACTACTGAACAGACAATTATGGGCTCAAGTGGGCAGGTCAAATTACTGTTTTTCTTCCACCTGACCAATCACAATGAATTCTATTCTAACCTGAGTTATTACAAGTGTTAGAAACTCACATAAGGACCATGAAGGGTATTGAACAGTATCTATTATAAATTCAAACTCTGAAAATACCTTGTGCCAAATGTCTGCTATGCAGAGGATATTTGTGAAAGGCATTTCTGCTTCAGTAGGGCATTTGACTAATCAAAAGATGCTGTGGACTAATCATGATAATCACAATGGTAAATAAGATGTGGATGGGAGAATATGGCATATTTATTTGGTGAGAATGAGGGTGACCAGTTGCTTTTCTCTTCCATGGGTGTCTCCATCTATCAGTCATCACATACTTTACGAGAGCCTTCTGCAGACTGTGTTCAGCTTAAGTAGCAGATTAAGAGACTCAAGTACAGCATGAGGAAGAATTTTCCAACCATAATTAGGGGATTTAAATACTTAGGTGTATTCCAGAAGCAGCCTTAGTAATCCCTATGCTTTGAAGCTCTTCGGAATGTGTTTGGCATTTTAGACACTCTAGGTTCCTGGTTTCCTAGTAAATTCTAGAAAATACCAGAAAGTCATGGAACTCTAGATTCCTCTAACTGTACTTCAAAGGATTATACAAATACTTGGTTAAAATTTTACTAATTCATAGCCCCATAGCTATATTCCTGTGGATGGCACCAATTGGACTCAGTAGACTGTGAAACAACAACAAGGCATGAATTTGGGAGGCAAACATGTTGTAGATGCAAGAAGGAGTTGAAGTGAAGGAGTAGGGGATAAGTAAGATGAAAATACAGTGTAAGGATCTATGGAGTTTTTAAAGGAACAAATAAAAGAATACTTAAAAGATTACATTTTAATTAAAATTTACTTTTGAACATTTTTAAAAGCCAATAAAATGTATTAAAATAAGTCTTGTGTTAAATATCGATACATGGAGAAACATGATCTAGACTATTGATCCAAAGTTAGTTCATTTTTATACAGACCTAAAATTTGAGCTTCTGCTACAACCTGTATATAGTTCGTTTCAGTGGCATTAGTTAAATAATAATGACCACCTACAAATACTAACTAGTGTGGACAGTAGTTTTCCACTACTAGACAGTCCAAACAAGATGTGGAGACTCATATAAAACTTCAATCTTCATTGCTAACTTCCAATTAAAAATTCTTGTCTAGCTGAAACATCCTTACATTCTAAGTGGTTGTCTTTTTAATGTGTGTGGCAGAGCTTGTAATCAAGAAAGAAATTTATCTAAATATAACTTTAGTGCAATTTTTGTATATGGTATTCACTGATGCCTAATATAGATTTCTCTTAAAGTATGCCATACTTAAACAAACTTTAAGAATACTTGTTTACATAAAAGTGGGTAGTGATTTCAAAGCTTTTTCCAAGATGATGACTCTATTACACCTGTTCCAACTGTTTATAAAAATGATATGTCAGTATGAGAGAAGACATGTGGTATCATATTGTTGCTGAGTGAACAAAATGTGTTAATGTGAGTTGCACACAGAGTGGTTTTTAAGTATATTACATAAAATTATCTTTGATACCTTTGAGGAGTTGATTCTAAGAACACTATCTAAAGGTGCTTAGGTTCCTTTAGAAAATGTACTATTTGTATGTAACTTGGGCATATTCTCCATAGGGTATTTCAATTCCTTTTTTATATTACTTAAAATACCTTACATAAATACTTGCTACTGTGTTATTTATGGAATAATGGCAATAAATAATTTATATACACATACTACAAAAACATTTTGTGTGTTTTGTGTAGAGACCAGAAGTCAATTGTTAGCTATCTTCTGCAGTAGCTTTCTACTTTATTATTATTATTATTATTATTATTATTATTATTATTATTATTATACAATTATAAACAGTGACTTGGTTACTTTTTTAAATATTTATTTTTTTCATACTTTATTTACATTTCAAATGTTTCCCCCTTTCCAGATATTCCCTATTCCCTCCCTCCTCCCCCTGCCACTATGGGGGTATTTCCCCAACCACCCACCCACCCACTTTCGTCTTCTCTCCTTGGCATTCTCCTATACTGGGGGATCTAACACCCTCAGGCCCAAAGGCCTCTGCTCCCCCTGATGGCTAACAAGACCCTCCTCTGCTGCATATGTGGCCAGCACCATGGGTCCCTCCATGTGTATTCTTTGCTTGGTGATCCAGTCTCCAGGAGTATCCAGGGGTCAGGCCAGTTGCCACCGTTGCTCCCTCCCTGGGGCTGCAAACTCCCTTAGCTCCTTCAGTACCTTCTCCAACTCCTCCACCTGGGACCTCATGCTCAGCCCTACAGTTGCTGTGAAGTGACTCTTGGGTATTTCAAACTTTTGGGCTAATAACCACTTATCAGGGAGTACATACACTGTTCATTCTTTTGTGACTGTGTTACCTCACTCAGGATGATATTTTCAAGTTCCATCCATTTGACGGCGAATTTCATGAAGTCATTGTTTTTAATAGCTGAGTAGTATTCTATTGTGTAAATGTACAACATTTTCTGTATCCATTCCCTGTTGAGGGACATCTGGGTTGTTTCCAGCTTCTGGCTATTATAAATATGGCTGCTATGAACCTAGTAGAACATGTGTCTTTATTACATGTTGGAGCATCTTCTAGGTATATGCCCAGGAGTGGTATAGCTGGGTCCTCAGGTAGTATTATGTTCATTTTTCTGAGGGTTCACCAAACTGATTTCCAGAGAGGTTGTATCAGCTTGCATTCCCACCAGCAATGGAGTAGTGTTCCTCTTTCTCCACATCCACGCCAACATCTGCTGTCACCTGAGTTTTTGATCTTAGCCATTCTGACTGGTGTGAGGTGAAATCTCAGGGTTGTTTTGATTTGCATTTCCCTGATGACTAAGGATGCTGAACATTTCTTTAGGTGCTTCTCGGCCATTCGAGTTTCCTCAGTTGAGAATTCTCTGTTTAGCTCTCTTCCCCATTTTTTGATAGGGTTATTTGGATCTCTGGAGTCTAGCTTCTTGAGTTCTTTGTATACCTTGGATATTAGCCCTCTATCGGACATAGGATTGGTAAAGATCTTTTCTCAAACTGTAGGTTGCCATTTTGTCCTATTTACAGTTTGACTTGATTATTTTACCCATTACTCTATTTTAGCCTCACTGAAACTCTTCTTCTCAATAAGAAGATTATTGTCAATCACTCAATAACTCTTCTCATCCCCTCTGACTTTGATGTCATTATTTTTTCCTATTTTATTTTACTTTTCTTGAGACAGGGTCTCAATGAGACTTTGGCTTTCTGATTCAGCTAGACAGGATGACAAGCAAGCTCCAGGGAATCCTCTTGTTTATTCGTTTCCAGTTGTGGAATTACAGAAAAGCTCTGGGCTTTTCCATGAGTGCTAGGTGTCCAAACTTGGGTATTCAGGTTTATATGGCAGGAACTTTACTGTCTGAGTCAACTCTTTAGTACCCAGGAACAATTTTTAAAACTGTTCTCAAGCCAAATATAATATGTACTACCTATTATTTATATTTCAAGAGGACAGAAAAATATGCATGCCAAAGTTAAATCTAATCTATACAAAAATATCAATTGAAAATGTTTTTAGACAGCAAAAAGTATGTGACATTTTCTCAATGACTGGAATCACTTTTGTCTTATTTTTCTTTTGTTGTGATGGGACACCATGACCAAAGGCAACTAATAAAAATACAGCTTTTAATTTGGGGCTACGAGGTTATGGTTCATGACCATCATAGTGGAAAGCATGGCAGTAGGCAAGTATGCATGGTGCTAGAGCAGTATCTGAGAGCTTACATATTATCTACAAGCATGAGGCAGAGAGGAGAGAGAGGGAGAGGCTTGAAAGCTCACTGTCAGTGAAATCCTTCCCAAACAGTTCCACCAACTAGGAACCAAGGATTCAAATATGTGAGTTTGTGGAGGCCATTCTTACTCAACCCACCACAACTTCCAAATACAGAAAGCACATGAATGTATGTAATGAGTCTGGGGTTTTCTAAGTCCTCTCTATTTCTCTGCTCATTCTCAATTGGTTGCTTGCAGGAGACATACATGCATAAGCAATGAGGTAGCACACATCTCACTTGTTATGCCTGCGAATTCAGATACAGGCAAATGAACTCTAGTTTCAATTCAGTCCCACAGAACTGAGCATTTTGGACTTTTTGGGTTTCAAATTTTCTCATCAACAGACTACAAAATTTATTCGGTAAAATGATCATGCACACACAAATAAAATTTAGTTACAACCTGCTGTTGTTTGGATCATAAATGTCCCCTAATGAGCCATGTGTTAAAAGTTTAGTCCCCAGGATAGTAATATTAGAAGGTGGCAGAACCTTTGAGAGATGGTGAGTAGTGGAACATAGCTAGATTGTTTCTGGAGATACTTCTGAAGAGAATTGTGGGACCCAAACTTTCTGAGTCTTGGCCTGGAGGTGAGTAGTATTTATCACCACTTGCTCCCATCATACTGTTCTGCTGTATCAAAGGCTCAAAACAGTGGAATCAAATGATCATGAGCTAGAGCTTTCAAAACTGTGAGCTAAACATTTCTCTTTATAAGTTGAATAGCTCAAGTCCTCTGTTACAGTAATGACCATGACTAATACAGAATGCTAGTGCCATATCTATAACATATTAAATATCATCTAAATGACACTAATCACTACTAGGAAATAATTCCTGCCATAGAATGTTATAATCCAGCTGGGAAGGTGGGAGATATGTAAACAGCTAAATGCATATCATAGTGTAGGGATTCCTGATATAGAGGGGAACAGAAAATGAAAAAGGGCATGTTTACTCAAGCTAGATCTTGGTTGGAGATCTGAAAGTATAACTTGCATTCATTCAACATGAAGGATAGAGAACACTTCAGGTTCTACCAAAATCTGGGTTCTTAAAACTAGAAAAGAAACCCAGAACAAGGAGCAGAGAGCAAACAGCTTTTGAGCTCTGGAACCCTCATGACTCTAGGCTCAGCCTGAGAATTCTTCAAGACACCTTGAACAACATTTGGGCTGTACAGCCAGAGCTGTTACATGCCCTGACAAGGTTCAGACTATGAGAAGAATGACAGCATGGGCCCAGTCTTGCAAGCATTAATCAACTGTCTTCCATGCCTTGACTGGACTGGAGCAGCACACAGGACCTGTCTTCTTGCATCATCTGCTAGGTAAGAGTATGTGGTTTTTTGCAGTTCTCAGAACATCTCTCTCTCTCTCTCTCTTTCTCTCTCTCTCTCTCTCTCTCTGCCATTGCATGGGGCTGAGTTCCTTAGCTCAGGCCACATTCCAGATCTGGGATTCTGAGAGCTATTTTTAGCTGAGGTTCTTTTGTAGGGAACATGGAGTGGGGAAATGGCTTGAGTGATTAAAGGGAAGGGGGCAGATTTTAAAGAGAGGGTTGCAAGCCAGGTAACCTGCCTTTAACTCTCTAAGAGCTGTTTGAGCTTGGGAAATGATGTCCTATTGTTTTTTATAAAATGCGAAGCAATGAAAGGATAAACAATACCAGATAAAAATGATATTAGCTGAAGACGGATAAAGGCAGACTGGCAGAACTGCATAGCTATGTTAGGGAAGCATCTAGGAGACAGTGGTGGGAAGAAGGAGAAAAACAGAGATTCCGTGGGGGGGTCACTGAGGCCTGGGAGTGGAGAGGGAGTACAGGGCATAGAGGAAGCTGCAGTGGTATGATTATGAGGGAATGACAAGCAAAGGGTGATGGGAATTAGACTACGTAGCATCAACTATGGGTGGCATGGGTAGCCCTGCTAATGCTTGGTCCCCTTCTGACTTCAGCTACATTGGGGGTAGTCAATTCCTTCAGGTGTCAAGAGCTCATCTGTTCTTAGGATTCTCAGCTCCATTCACTCAGTCAATCATGGAGGAAACCATGGTAGGCTGGAAAGGTGAAGAGGAAGCTAGGAGGAAGTGAGGTCTTATTGGCTATCCGCCAGCCTTCAAACCTATTAGAGGGTGTGATTACTCTAGTTGTATCCTGAACAGTTGTGCTCCCCAGACCCAGTCATCCAAAGTGGTAACCAGCTCATTATGGCATCCTTCCTACTCTGACCAGGGGTCCCTGTGTCAGTCTTCTGCTTCTTGAGCTCTAGTCCTAGATAAACCACCTGCACCTTGATCTTCTTCTCAGACAAACTCCGCATTTTGAAAAGTCATCAAGGGGGGAAACCATTTTTCTTAGTCAGGGTTTCTATTCCTGCACAAACATCATGACCAAGAAGCAGGTTGGGGAGGAAAGGGTTTATTCAGCTTACACTTCCACATGCTTTTCATCACTAATGGAAGTCAGGACTGGAACTCTGGCAGGTCAGGAAGCAGGAGCTGATGCAGAGGCCATGGAGTGATGTTTCTTACTGGCTTGCTTGCTTCTCCTGGCTTGCTCAGCTGGCTTTCTTATAGAGCCAAAGACTACCAGCCCACAGATGGTACCACCCACAAGGGGCCCTCCCCCCTTGATCACTAATTGAGAAAATACCTTACAGCTAGATCTCAATGGAGGCATTTTCTCAACTGAAACTCCTTTCTCTGTGATAACTCCAGCTTGTGTCAAGTTGATACAAAACCTTAAGTTTCTTTCTGAGATTAGGTGATCCTACATAATATTACGCGTTCAAAGTCCATTTATTTTCATATGGATTTTCTGCTTTTGTTTTTCTTTAAAGTTTAATAATATTCCATTTTTATGTATATGCAAAATTTTCATTATCTATTTATCTACTGATAGATCCTTGCTATAGTAATTAAATAGCAATAAGCATGGGATACAAATATCTCTGTGGTAGGATATTGAACTGCCTGGGTATATGCCCAAGAGTCACACACACACACACACACACAGAGAGAGAGAGAGAGAGAGAGAGAGAGACAGAGAGAGAGAGAGAGAGAGAGAGAGAGAGAGAGAGATACATATATATGTACATAATGCATGATAAACAAGGCAGGGTCACAGAGGTGACAGGGAATGATGGACACATGATTCATGCAAGTGAGTATAATTAATTGTTTTTGCGGTTTTCTTTCATGTTTTTTTTTTTCCTGGTGGATAACTCCATAAGAAGTGTGGGAGTGAAAGTGTTAGGCCCTAAGAGAAGCTCCATATCTTCAGAATGCAATTCTAACTGTAAAGAAGTTTATTGAGATGATATTCAGAGTCTGAAACCAGGCGGGTGTTTGAGTCTCCACATTAATGTAACCTGGGATGTTTTTATTTGTGAGTGAGTTCTTTACAATAAGGTGACTTTTATATTTCAGAAAGAAGAAAACCAAAGGAGTTAAAGAGCTATGAATGTTGACTTGTAATACATCCCTATTCATCTGTTCCACCTGAGATGATAAACGAGAAGAAAGTTTGAGAGTTCAGACCTCACTATATTGTGCTCTCTCCCTCTTCCCTCCCGGTTCACTAAGGTCTGTGGGTTTTCCCCATGTACTTAATTGGAAGTATCTTCTCTGTTCACTAATGTTGTAGAAGCAAACATTATCATGCAGGGTGTTGTGTAAGGATTGTGTTTCACAAAGTCTCAAAAAGTCTATTCTGAACATATCCCTAAAACATTAACCGTTGCTTAAAAACATGATGCTAGCTCAGTGGTCAGTGGTTCTCCTCTCTAGCTTCCTAAGCTTTCTAAGAGGCATTGTTGACCATGGAGTGGAAATATTTTTCTGGGTCAGGGATCTATTTGTTGTTACAAAAGGGCAAGCACTATCTACTTTAGGCACACTCTGAGAAAACTATGCTCCATGAATTGCTCTTGTCTTTCAATTACATATAATTTTTTAATATCTATTTTCCCCCAATTAGTCAAATAGCTAAATTAATTTATAAATGCATTTCAAGAATATGTAAGGATAAAGGAAGTATTGTCAAATAGGCCCTCTTCAGATAATAGTCAAAAGGAAACAGGCAGAAGGAGAGCAATTGTATCAGTGTTTGTTTTTCCGGTGCACATAAGCAAAAGCATGAGTTTTCGAAGGAATTAGAGCCATTATCTGGAGGGTTTGTGTTGGTGGTGCAGGATGAAAGCCATTAAAGATCCACAATGTAGGAGAGCATGTAGCTGATCACAGTCGACATTGAATTTGCAGTTGGAGTTTGCAGAGGCACATTCTGGTGCTGTGGGATAAGCTTGGCAATTAGAAAGTCATAACCATCTGAAACTGGGAGGCTGGCAGACCCTCAGCCCGGCATTACCAATGCTGACAGTCTAATAGTCAAGCTGTAGTGGCCCTCTTTAGCTTAAATAACATTTGCCAGAATTCTCAGTCAATACTTTTTCTCTCTTTATTAGGCATTGTACTGCAGGAGTTGACTGAGCCTGCTGAGAGCCATAGATTGAGAGGCATCAAGGTTCTCCTGGAAAGGGAGTTGGGAGAGAAGCGGGGGAGAGAACAGAAATCCCCCAGCACACTGA
The DNA here is from genome assembly GCA_019843965.1 of Rhynchomys soricoides. Classification (NCBI taxonomy): domain Eukaryota; kingdom Metazoa; phylum Chordata; class Mammalia; order Rodentia; family Muridae; genus Rhynchomys; species Rhynchomys soricoides. The sequence goes on along the minus strand of JADRCH010000007.1, from coordinate 5,032,455 downwards.
TGGATACTATGTGGCCTGTGGGTCCAAGTCAGCCTCCTCTTGTTATTTTAGCTACGACAAACTTAAAATGCACCAAAATCTGTGGGGACAAGTGCCAGCGAGGTTTATATTCCTGAGTTCCTTTCTTTTCTGTGAAGTCCCAGGGCTATGCTGATGGAGAGTAAGAAATTGTGATCCACACAAGAGGCAGGTGAGGAGTGGGAGAGACAAGCAAGCAGATGCTGCACAATTTACGGCCTACCCTTTACCTGAACGATGCCTGTGAGCAGCTTATTTTACCATCCAGTTCTAAGAGTTAAAATCCTGACCATCATGGTAACTGCACACAGAGATGATGTGATTGCCAAGCTGTGATTGTATATATGCAGGGGCCTGGTGGCAGCAGTGTGTGGTAACACAGCTCGCTGCTTTCAGAGAAGAGGAAGTGTGGTCGTCAGGTATACTTCCCTGCAGTATGCCAAGTACTGCGACAAGACTCTGCCTGGGTTGCAGGAGGCCCTAATGACTATTAGGGTCCAGATTCAGGAAAGTAGATGTTTTGACCATTCCGGAGTCAAATTCACCGAATGCTCAACACTGAACTGAGCCATGGCTCAGCAATAATTATTCTTGGTTTGCTGATCACCAGGCCAGTGAATAGCCAGCCTACTCTGTGAGAGTTTGACTCCAGGCTCTCTGCTGTTTCTGTCATATCACCTGACCATAGAGGAGCTATAATAGAGAGCCTTAAGTTCCTGGGCAAATCTTTCTGAACATTACAATGGAATGATTACCAGAGAGATTTCCTACTGGTCTTACTTGCCAGATGCCTTTGTGAATTAATTTGTTAAATAAAGTTAAGTTTACAAATATATCCCAACATGTTGGATAGAATTTTTTAAATTTTATTTTTATTTGAGGTATAGAATGACATAAAGTATGTTACTCAGTACGGGAAATGAGTGCATCAATATGTAAGTACCTACAATTGTTTAGAAGGGACCTCAAAGAAATCAGAAATTGTGGCTAGGTCTAGATGGGGAATGGGTTACTAAGAGATAAGTAAGGCCAATGCTGAGACCTGGAGCTTTTGAATTATGTATCCTGTGCATGCATTAATTATATAAGGCTAATTTTAGATCATTTCTATGTAGCTATAATCATAGTTAATATCACCCAAATCTATGCTTGTGAAAGAGCCTGAAACGGAGAGCTCACTGTTTTCTGAGTAAGCTGAAAGAGTAGGACAGAGACCATGCCCAGTTTATCATCAGCTCCCAGAACAAATGCACCATGGGAGCACAGAAGATGAGTCTAAGGCTAAACCTGCTTTGTTTCATCCATTCTTCCCACCAACGTATTTTTGTCCAGAGTCTGAATATCATAACTTCTGCTCCTGTAGCACAGTGAAATCAGGTCAAAGGGCAGACACAGAGACTAAAAGCAGCCTGCTGAACATGTAACAAACACATGATACAAATCTATTAACACCACCAGAGTGGTGTTTCATGTAATTATCATCTTCTTAAACTCACATATTCACTCAGCCAAGCTGAGTACCTATTACACCTTGGAAATTATTCTAATGAATCCTAATTATTCAAGTGATGCCTTTAAAGGTGGCCTTACAATGAGTTTAGTTTTAGCTCTTATATTTCTTCTCTATACTGGCCTGTTTTACTTATAGTACTAGGACAAGTCAGGGCCCTTAACATCTTTGTACTTCAGTTTTATCTTGTGAGAAGGGAATACCCAACTGTCATGTGGACTTAAGGTGTTTAAACAATATACCAAGAAACAGAGATAAAAAACAAGGACATCATGCCATTTGCCAGCAAATGGATGGAATTAGGAAGGATCATCCTGAGTGATGTAACCCAGACCCAGAAAGACACATGGCTTAGGCTCACTTATAATTGGACAATAGTCTTCAAGTACAGGAAAATGGTGATCCAATCTACATACCCAAGGAAACTATAATAAGGAGGGACAGAGGGAAGATTCATGAGTCTCATTCAGAAGGGGAAACAAAATAGTCATCAGAGTTGGATGAAGACAAGGAATTGGGCACGAGAGTGGGTAAAGAGGAACAAGGATGGGGATCAGGTATGGGGGAGAGTGCTGGGTATGAGGATGGAAATGAGTGGGGAAAAGGGCATCTCTGGGACTAGCTGGAGACCTGTGATGGGGGGAGGCTCTGGGAGTCCATGGCGGTGACCCTAGCTGAGATTTCTACCAGTGGCGGGATTTGGAGATTGAAGTGGCCATCTCCTGTAGCCAGGTGGGACTTCCAGTGGAAAAGGGGGGGCAGCAATCAACCCACAAAACCTCAATGCAAAATTTGTCCTGCCTACAAGATTTGCAGCGATAAAGATGGAGCAGAGACTGAGGGAATGGCTAACCAATGCCTCAACTTGAAACTCATCCATGTGAGAGAGCCAACCCCTGACACTAGTAATGATACTGTGCTATGCTTTTGGACAGGGACCTAACTCCTGAGAGGCTTCATCCTGTAGCTGATGAAAACGTATTCAAAGACCCACAGCCAAACATCAGTGGGAGTTCAAAGAGTATTGTGGAAGAATGGAACAAGCAGGAGTGGTCAAGGACACCACCAGCAGACCTGGAGAGTCAACTAACCTATGCCCATGGGGGCTCACAGAAACTGCAACACCAACCAGAGAGAATGCAGGGGCTGGTCCTAGGCACCCTGCACGTTTGGGGCAGATGTGCAGCTCGCACTTCACTTGGACCCTCTAACAACTGGAGTGGAGGCTGTTTCTGTCTCTGTTGCCTGCTATTGGATCCCCCTCCCCTATCTGGACTGCCTGGTTGGGTCTCAGTGAGAGAGGATCTGCTTAGTCCTGCTGGGACTGGACGTCCACAGGGCGGGGTGGTACCCAAGGAGGGGCTTCCCCTTCTCTGTGGAGAAGGGGAGGGTGTAATGGGGTAGGAATTTGGGAGGGGGTGGCAATGCAGCAATTGGGATGTAAAGTGACTAAAAAATATACTAAGAGAGAGAGAGAGAGAGAGAGAGAGAGAGAGAGAGAGAGAGAGATTGAGGAAAAGTGAGAAACTAGAGAGCCATAGAGAGCCGGGATGCTTGAGAGAACACTTAGCATTGTGATTGCCCTGGGGTAGTTTAATAAATAATAGCTCAGAAGAAAAACATATGAGTATTTTCAGCTAAATAAGTAAACTTCAGTTTCATAATCCAAACTAAATTATATCCTGCCTATTTTAGATTGCTCAAGGGGGGAAAGAGAGAAAAAAAAATGTTCAATTCTTTAACTTTTTTCTTTTTTCATAGGTAACAAAAACACAAAACCCACAGCTCTGTATACAGGAGCCAGATACCTTCTATAAAATCAAGAGTCAGTGATGAAAGCCTTAGAAATTGGATGAGTAGGACCAATCCCCTCCCTCTGAGGCAGATTATGAGAGGCTGATGGGAACAGGTATGAAGAAAAGCGTTCTAGGATGTTTAAGTCTGGTTGCTTACATTTTCATTGGAAAAGATTAACTCCCCTTTCATGTTAATACTCAGAAAGTTGATGCATAGAAGGACTAGCATCAGTGGTTCTCAACCTTCTTAATCTGCAGATCCTTTAATAAGTTCCTCATGTGGGGTGACCCCCAACCATAAAATTATTTCCATTGCTACTTCATAACTGTAATTTTGGTAGTGTTATGAATTGTAACATAAATGTTGATTATGCAATATGTCTGCTACGCAACCTCTGTGAAAAGGTCATCCAGTTCTAAAAAGGGGTCACAACCCACAGGTTGAGAGCCACTGACCTAGGTGATCGTGTGGGTGAGAGACACAGGCATGAGCAAAGGCAGGAAAATGGAGCTCATTAGGAGAAGCCTGGCCCTGGACCACTCAGCTGGCAAGTACCAGACCCGGACAAAGAATCCAGACTTGCAGATGCTCAGGGCACGCAGCTCTTTCCTCTGATTTTCAGCAATCCCAGCTGCTACTGGATACCATGGGCTTAATTCTAGGTTACGATAATGACTTGTTGAATCTTTAACTTGCTCTAAAATGAACATTATCTGAGAACACTCGGCATTCCCTAATGCTGTATAATTTCTTTAAAGAAGAACAGATAATTTTATTTCATACGAGTGGGGGGACTGTATAAGCAGAGAGCAGTGCTTCACAACAAGAGCTTACTCTGACAGCCTTGGAAGTAATTTGGCTTCATTCAAGATGCTTATCTCTCTGCGAAGGTATGACAATTAAAAGCTGGAAAGCTCAGAACCTTGGAGGAGTTTTATGCTGACACTTAGTAGGCCACCGAGGCTGTGCTCTTTTCTTTGCAGTGATGACAGGACTAGTGGAAAAATCAACTCTTTTTCCCAATTCTCCTTTGCTTATCAAATACCTTCCTGTGGTGTGTATATTAACTCCACTCATTTCTGTGAGCTTGAGCTACTTAGAGGAAGACACTAACGATGACAGTCTTGCTACTAAAACAAAAAGAAGAAAAGAAATAAAAAGAAAAGAAAAAAAGAAAAAAAAGAAAAACAGTGCCGGCTTCAAGGGAAGGTAGCTGTCTCTAGCAGAGCTTACCCTTGAAGGAAGTTTTATTTATTTATTTATTTTTTTTTTAATTTTTTATTTTTTAAATTTTTGGCTATGCCTTGTACTTGAGAAAGAGAAGACAGTATCCTCATTTTGAGAGTGTGGATGCAACATTCCTGACATGAATTATTTCCTTTTCCTATTCCTCAGGTCATTGTACCATTTACTTCATTTCCCTATTGATTCATCTTTGTTTAGAACAAAGGAAGTCTCTCAGAGTAGGTAGCACACAAAATATTTGTCAGAGACACTTCCCAGCTACCCTATAGGGTATGACATCCAACTTGACAGACATAAGTCCATTGTCTTCCCTGCACCTTCCAGAAGTTCTAATTGTGCCACAAAACATCAATTGCAAGGTGCATTGTGAACGAGCCTGCTATTCTGAATTGTAGACATTCGAAAGTATCCAAAATGCCATTCTAGGGACAAACAGCACAAGGATTATAGAAGGTTCTAATTTTACCTTAAGAGGCACTGACTGGGAATAAAATTACATGTATTCAAAGCATTAGAAATACTCACAGTGTCCAGGTAAGTAAATGATGCTCAAATTCATTTTAGGATCTTCACATGGCCTGCTGTAAGTCAGCACACTCCAGGGATCACTTTGCCAGAATGGATAAGATTGTCGAGTCCATGTTGGAAACCTGGCTGAGCAAGGACCTGGAGCAGATGCCAGGTTGGTAGAAGATGCCACATCACAGGTGTCAGCATCATTTTCCTCCAAAAATTTTCAGCCTTCTGCTCAGCATTGCCCCATAAAGCTGCAGGGCTCAGACTTAGAGCCATGATATCGGTCAACAACAGGTCTTTCCTATGCTTCCATGAAGCCAACTTAGTCATGTTTCTCTTTCTCCCACTGCCTTCCTAAGATTGAGGCCTGCTATTTCCAGATATTTTGGTCCCCTCCAGAGGAGGAATGGAGCATGTCCAGTGCTCACAAATTATTAGCTCAAACCCAGCAATAGAAATAAACATATAATGTCCATTTTCTTCCATCTCTCTTTTAGTTTTGAGAATAATAATATGAACAACAATCTTGAGGTTTATTATGAAAAGTTAAATAAGATCACTGAATGTAAAGAACTTTTCATGCCACCAAGAACATAAAACGATACTCAATGAATATTTTGTTGAATGCAAATAGCAGAGAAGGAGAAGGAAGAAGGAAATTGACAACCCAAGTTCATGTCTGTCTTCTAGTTTGATTTGCTCAGAACCACTGACAGGTACTGAGTACTTTCTGCATGCTGTGCAGTATATAACTTTATCTAATGTCTACGACAGTAATGATGGTTAGTTTTATGATTACATCCTTATAGAGGAAGAAGTGAAGACCCTGATCCTCAAAAAAAGGAGTTCTAGGTTTCAGAACAGGTTAACTCTTGAGCTAGAGGAATGTAGCTAGTAGAGCTTTCAATGGTAGAGCCTGATTGGATAATTCAGATCATGTGACCAGCACTACAGTGAGTAAGAGAGCTTCTTTTAAAAATTTTGTTTGGGAAATCTTGTGGAGTAAAAGTAAACAAGCAAACATCAACAACAACAACAACAACAACAACAACAAACAGCGTGGAGGTTTCTTAGAGCTTCCGAGTGATTGTAGGATAGTGGGCTATACAGTGATAGGGAAGTTTTGGAGCTGAACATGTCACAGCTGTTTTCTAGTCCACCCATGAGAGAATTTGTGATTTGACGGAGAAGGCACAAAATAGGAGAAGCAATCCAAACAGTTAGGGTCATTAAATTTGAAAGAGAGTAGAATCTGTCTAATTTGTGTCATGAGGAACGAGTCTATACTCTAGTCATGGAATGCTATAGTTTCATTCACTACCTTGGACTACAGGATAATGTGATAATGTGTTCTTGCTGCAAAGGTGCTACAAACCCAGAGTCAATCAGGAAATCAGGGCTTGAAGTATAAATCCAGGAACCTCTAGAGATAATCCCTAGGACCAGAAGTGAAGCTAGAAGAGTGGAAGTAACAAGATCAAAGAAGCAGTAACCAAGGAAACACATTCTGGAGATTTAGTGATTGACATCAAGTTAGGGGCAGAATTATGGCCTACCCCTAGTACCTTAGAACATCACTTTTTAGAGGTAAAATCCTTAAAAAGGTGACTTCATTAAGATGAATCCATTAGAGTAGACCCTTGTGGTGGTGGTTTCAATAGGAATGGCCCCCATAGACTCCTGTACTTGAATGCTTGTCCCATAGAGAGTGGCACTATTAGGAGGTGTGGCTTTGTTGGAGGAAGTATGTCATTGTAGGGGCAGGCTTTGTGGTCACATAGGTTTAAGCTATGCAAAGTGTGGTACAAAGTCTTCTTCTAGAGCCTGCAGATCAAGACGTAAAACTCTCAGCTCCTTCTCCAGCACCATGTCTGCCTGTATGCTGCAATGCTTCTCACCATGACGATTACGGACTAAACTTCTGAAACCATAAGCCAGCTCCAATTAAATGTTATCCTTTACAAGAGTCATCCTGATCCTGGTCAAGGTGTCTCTTCACAGCAATAGAAACCCTAACTAAGACACTAGTCCATAAGGGTAGTTATCAACAGACAGTATTAGAACACACAGAAGCATTCCCAGAGGAGATACACACCCTGGGAAGACTGCGAAGATGGAGAGAGAAGGTAGTCATCTGCAAAGTGTGAGGAGTAGCTTCAGAACAACCCAAATTTGACAGCATCTTTATCTTGATCTCAGATTTCCAGCCTACCCAATGCCAGCAATTTCTGCTGACTAAGCCACTCAGTGTGTAGTGTTGTTCTAACAGCCTCAGTAAAGCAAGCTATGCACAGGGGAACATGTGAGTCATCCTGTGATTCTTCCAGGAAGGAGGAAGAAGTGGCAGGGGTCAAGGAGCGGTCACATCAACAGTTCTAAGGTGCTTCTCACTATAGTCCCAAGTATTGTGATGGCTGATGATGCTCCTTTGAATGGAGCCCCTTAATGGGTGGGCCATAATGGGTTGGAGATAATTAGTAATGGTCCAAGACAAAAGTTGATAACTACTCAGAAGAACTTCTGTAACCATAAGACTTTACAACAAACAGGTATCAGAGGCAACTCAAAATGTATCATGGATCTATAAAGAAAAGCTGAGCCCTGGCAACTATAAGTTACTTTATAAACACCCGGGTTTTCATAAGATGACAGCTTCCCCAGGTCAATAGGGCATTTCTATGATGCTATGTTGGGATGTAAGGAAGCATAGTACCCAAAAACAGTTCCACAGTTATGTAATTCCACCAGTGTAGATTTCCATTACGGAAGCCCTTTCTTTCTCACCTTGGGTAATCCAAGGTTTGCTGTCTACTTATTAATATGCTAAAGCTGGTGTGGCAAGATGGAAACAAGGAAGACTTAGAAGCTAGAGCAAAATTAAAAGCACTTGATTCCTATAAGCCATGTTGATTACGTAGCCATACCTATGTTGTAGGCATATGTAATTTTTACATGATATCTTAGTCACACCTGGGTGAAGTATTTCATTATCTCTCACCTGTGTTTTAAGGCTTTGACATTTAAAACCTCAAATTCTTCTCAGTAATTTGTGACATGAAACTTAAATATTAAGTGCTTTGACTGTTTGTTAACATGTTAGGTAGCATAGTGAAATGACAGTCCTGTGCTGGCTCTGCCACTGACGTGTCCTAGGACTGTGCACAAATCTCATACCATCTGATCGTTGGGTTTGTTTCTTCAGACAGAAAGTATAGGTCTTAGAAATGAGTGTTCTGGGGGCCCAATGGTATGTAAAGTAACATACCTCACAAATGACACCTCATTTCACCTTTTCATTCTTGTGATGTAAGTAGGTATTATTTTCTTTGTCCAACCCCATAATGTTGTAGGTAGCTATTTAGTGCTCTAAATAAATGGTATAATATCTGAAAATTTTTCAGCTATGAAGTATCTAATAACCAGTAAGTTGATATTCATTTGTTTTCAGTTTTTAAAAAAAATCCATGACTTGGGTAGCACATATTCATTCTATTGGTATTTTCTAAGAATTTGTGTCCAAATCTGACATAGCACACTGTAAAACTCAATTTTGGACAGAAGAATCTAAATTGAAGAAATCTTGGGCAGATTTAATTGTAAGCAGTTCCCAGATATGTGGGAAATTCAGAAGTCACTTAAGGGAACAGAGCAGCTATTGATTTCCACGGCTGAGGGAAGCTTTAGGGCCAGTGTGTGAAAGTCAGAATTTCTGAAGCCCGCGTTCAACCTACTTTCTTTGCAGTACAGTTCTCATTTCCTCCCTGATTCACAATTTTTCTCAACCCCTTTCTCACTGATCATCATGGCTTTTCCTATTCTTAATCCATACTAAGTCTCCCAAGAAACCATCATGCTAAACCAGTTTTGTTGATGCCAGGGAGTTACTGTGTTTCCTTCTAAAAGTAGGACATACATAGTAAATAGCAGTCTGGCAAAAGGAACAGCTGAGTGAACTAACTGCCAGGGTGTGGATACTTACGTCCCCCTCTCAATTCACATGCTGAAATCCTAACACCCAAGGTGATGGTATTAGGAATTAGGAGGGAGAGATTTGGGGAAGCTATCGATTGTATAGATGGACTGGCCCCTCACAACAGAAGTGAACCTTAGCAAGAGACCGAGATCCTTTGCCCCTTCTATTGTGTGAAGATACAGAAAAAGGCACCATCTGTGTACCACAAAGAGCCATCCATTGCTTCACCATCGTGGACTTCACCGTTGCCAAAACTGAGAGAAATTCTTGTTGCACAAAAACAAACTAGCTGATGGGGTATTTGCCAAAGCGATGCAGATTAACTACCATACCAAATGCTCAGGAATCATAAAAAGATAAACTGAATGAAAAAAAAAAGAAAGAAAGAAAGAAAGAGAAAGAAAAGGGGCACGACTGGCCCTAGGTGTGGTGGATGGAAAAGTTTATTATAGAAACTTGGGAGAGCATAAGCAGGGTCAGGGACATCTGGAGAGTCCAGAGTGGACTTGACCAGACTGAGCTAGGCTGTGTGGGAGGGGGTGGTGAATTGAGAAGGGACAGCAGAGGAACCAAGTGCAGTAGCCAAGAGGCCCAAAGATTCAAAGAGAGCAACTAAAATGGATCAATTACATAAAGAAAAGCAGCCCAGCTCATGGGCTGGAGAGCGTAAGGTAGAGGATGGGGTATGCAAGCCAAGAGGACCTGGTGACAGGTAGGGACTGAGGAATGCATAGAGAACCCCAGGGCTAGGTATGCTTTGAAATGTTGCTGATGGGCACCTCAGCCATTTGTCCTGAATTTGAAACCTAATATCATCAACGTTTTAAGCTTTGTTCTTTCTCTTGGCATTCTAAGAGCTTTTCAGTAAATAGTTGTCTGGGCATGGTCTCAGAGAGGAGATCTGACATTTTGGAAGGACTACTCTGGCCTCATTGTTCATGGCTCACCCCCTTGCCACACCCACTCAGCCGTCTAACAGAAGAACACTTCTTAAAAACCAAGATTTGCTTCTCAGCTTTATTTTATTCTCAAATGTCTATTCTTGTTGGACAGAGCAGAGACTAGATTCTGGAATTCTTGAGATGCCATGTGTTGGGAAAAATAAATAAATACTGTATTTTTTTTAAAAAAAAAAAAAAAGAAAAGTGATGTGCACTGCTCTTTGAGGTTGGCATGTGTTTGTCTTGAGCTTTGCAAAATGCATAGGACTTCCATGAGCATCGTGATCTTACAGCTTCTGTCTGATGTCTGCTGACAGCAGTAGATTGCAAAGGAAGGGTTAGTTGTGGATAGTCACAGGGAGGAAGATTTGTGTTACATTAAGAAAAAAAGAAGCCAGGCAGTGGTGGCACAGGCCTTTAATCCCAGCACGTGGGAGGCAGAGGCAGGCGGATTTCTGAGTTTGAGGCCAGCCTGGTCTACAGAGTGAGTTCCAGGACAGCCAGGGCTACACAGAGAAACCCTGTCTCGAAAAACCAAAAATAAATAAATAAATACATAAATAAATAAATAAATAAATAAATACATGGAAAAGAAAGAAAAAGATAAAAGAGAGCTAGATGAAGCAGGTGGGGGTAGGAGGGGGAAGAAAGTTATTTAACCTTAGAAATTTGCTTTCTGTAGCTAACAGAAAGTGGCTTGTTTTCCCTACAATATAAGTTTTATCCAATTTGTCTTTAGTGTCTTGCATCTTCTGCAGTAGACATTATTTCCATTTCATAAAAAAAAAATCTTTAAAAGTGAGACTTTTCTAGTGGGCACCTTGCAAACCTGGGACAAATGGCTGCTGTGCCTATTTAACACATCAAAGTGGACCTAGCTGTCAGGTTCTCCCTACATCCCTATCCCTCAGTCCTTACCTGTCACAGGGTCTTCTGGGCAGACTACCCAGACCCCTACCTTAAACTCTCCAGCCCAGAGGGCTAGGCTGCTCTTTCTTATACCGTCCAAAGACGAATGGAAAAAGAAATAAAAAAGGAAAGGACATGGCTGGTCCTGGTTTTCAGCACCAGATGAATGAAATAAAAAAATAAAAACGGAAGGAACATGGCCAGTCCTAGTGGAGATGGGTATGGTGAAGGAGAAATTTTATTAGAGAGATATATGAATATATCTATATCTCTATTTATCTATATCTCTACATATAGGTATCTATATCTATATCCACATCTATATCTATAACTTATCTCTCTCTCTCTCTACACACACACACACACACACACACACACACACAGGGATATTTTGAAAATTCCATGCATTGTATCAAAGCATTTTTGAAATAATCTCCTTTGTGCCCACTTCTACACTCAGTTTATCTGGCCCATTCCTGTCCATCAGCAAGCCTTACTCCCAGTAGCAGATGCACACTGCCATTCATCACAAGCACTGACATGGTTGGGAAGTTGAAAGCGAATTACCCAAGCCCGCCTGTTGAGGATGATCCTCCTTATGAAAAAGAGAAGCCTTCCTGAAAGCTGGGTTGTCCAGGCAGGAGGGGGTGGAGGCAAAGGGGGAGGTTTTCGGGAACAAAATCACACAGACCCGCGTCAACACAAAGATGTTTCTTTATCTAAAAAGGGTTTTCCCCAAGAAGCTTAAGTTTTCCTTCACAAGCATTTAGACTCTAAATTTTAGAGGCACATGGTAGATTATTGAGTGACATGCTGGGGATCCTAAGGAGCTAAAACTACTATTTGTGGGGGAGTTAGAGTAGACTTTGATGTTGGACATGAAATATTTGGGTGTAGTGAAAAAAGAAAAATAAGAGGAGAATACATCAGACAGGTTCTGGGCCTCCAGTGTTTGGACTGGGGAACAGAGCACATCTAAAAAGTTGTCACAACAAAAAGACGAATGTTGGGTTCCACACCCTGCTGACATTTACCTCAGCTACTAAGTATTAAATATTTACAAAGCACTTGGCCTTGCAGTGCTTCCTAATTCTTCTTAAAAATTTTGCCTTCTGCCCAGATGGCGAACTGTTGCTATCACTCTTTTTTCATGGGTGGAGGGGGGAGATCATAAATGCCCTGTGACTTATTCAAACTACAGAGTTGACAGGAGAGTCAGAGCTGGCATGAGTACACAGCGTACAGTTCTGCACAACCCCAGCCGCCTGGGGTAACCAATCTTTTCCCAAGGGAAATCAGCCAATGGCCCTAAGAGAAATTCAACAGGAAGGCAGCTGCCTGCTTCCTTTCTATAATCTGTTTTGCCACAGGCAGGGTGTTTAAACTCTTTAATTGAAGAGGCATGAGAAAGGCTGGACAGGAAGGAAGTGATGCCATTACATTTGTATCTATATAGTGTGTGTGTGTGTGTGTGTGTGTGTGTGTACCAGATGAAGCGCAGAGCACATACCCTTAACCCTTCTACCACCTATCATTTTACAGCCTGTGGCTTTAAGTGCCAGCATTTAGAGGTAGAAAACAGCCCCTGTTGCAAATAGTTTCCTGCATCTCTGGGGCTTTGTGTTCCATTGGCTTGAAAAGCAATCAAAACAGACTTTTATAGAATGTCAGAGAATGTGGATCAATCCAGGCTTACATGTAGAGTAAACTATAGTGGGAAGTGGTTAGGTCATTTGTGCTAAGACCTAGAGAATGCATCCAAGTGAATGGATGTATCATCTTGACCTGAGGTCATTTGTTTTCTTGTGAAATACAGAAGGGCTGATTGATAGGCCAGTCCCCCAAGATTCCCAACCTCAGCTATACAACTCCTATATTGATTGACTCTCTACAATTAAGGTCAGAGATTCTCCAATCTCAAGTCACTGGCTAATTATTTCAAGCCTTATCATCAGTCTTTTCTTTTCTGGACTTTTCTGTGCTATCTTTGAAGTCTAGAATAATGGATTTGCTTCTTACACTACAAAATAGAAAGCTCCAAGAGTTGGTGGCCACTCTAAGTGTACCATCAATTTCTGAACACCAAGCTGTGGCCTATGGTGGACCTTGCAGAAGAGAAGGTGAAAGAGAGCAACATATACGTGGTGGGTGCCAGAAAGGAGGAACAGGGATCAACTAAATGCAAATCTCAATCCTTATTTTAAAAATTAATCAGAATGAGAGAATGTACAGAAATTCCCAAGTGTGTATAGGACAGTCAAAAAAGTGTAAAGGGGGATGGGAGTAGGCTACAGGAAGCTCTGCTGAGGTCCTGTGGAAGTCATCAAAGAGGCTTCCACTTCCCCCAAGAACAATCGCAGAGCCATGCAGTGGGGGAAGGTGGTGACTGCAGAGAAAGGATGTTGCATCTCCTCCGAGCTGCAGAAAAGCAGGGCGGAAGCAACAGGGCTGTGTCCTCATACCACATGCAAACTGAGAGAAAGCTTAGCATAGCAGGACGAATTCCATATTCATTCCCCTCTCATCCACTTCATGTCTGCTACATGACACAGGCATGCACATATGCACACACTCTCTAAAGCCATTTAAGATGAAATGACTATGATGCTTTTCAGGGTTACTCTTGTTTTATAGTAAGAGATCATGAATCAGACTTCTGGAGACTTTCAGGAGTTTGCAAAAACAAATTATAGAATTACTCTACTGACAAAGACCAAGAACCATCATATGCATGTGGTAGGAGCTAGCATTTTGCCCTAAAATAAGAGGTAAATCCATGAAGAACCATGAAAGAACGATCACTGCTAGTGAGAAACTTCTTGAAGTGTCTTGCAGAGTTATACAGTTATACATACACATATATATATATATATATATATGTATGTATAACTGTACAACAGATGTCTGAATACTCTTGCTGGGTAACTATCATTACCTCACCTGTACTTGCACGACAGGTGAAGTATACAATGTTCCTAACACTGCCACTTGTTAATTGGATAGCTCTGGCTATCCCATTACAAAAACCATAATACAAATTAATAGGTTCACTTTTCTCTTTGAATAATTGATAAGCTTCTTCTGATCTTCTTGATAAACTGGTGACTAGACCAAAACCATAGAGGCTCTTTCTGGGTATTTCTGCTCAGTTGATCTACAAGGAAAGCTTGGATTAGTAAAGACAAAGCATGTTAGGTAGTACCAATGAACCTAGGTTGCAGGACACATATCGTACAGGCTGGCTGGCTGTGCTTCATTACCATCTGGAGCCCGGTAATTGCATGGAAAATTGAGTTAATTACAAAAAAACAAGATCAACGCCTGCTTCTTGTTTTCTTGATGGGTGCACTTGATACTTGGTCAGCATCATCTTTATTAATGGATACCAGTGTTGTAGCCGGAATAAACAACCATATGAAGGGAAAGCTGAAGGAGGGATGGTGGTCAGTGAGGATGCCTGGGGTTAATAGAGTGACAAAGGTTGGAAACCTAACAAATGGAATTTGATCTGCAACATCAGCAGAAGTAATAATTGTATATCTCCTGACAAAGCAAGACCTCCTTAAATCTATAGAAAAAGCATTAAATAAACAATATTGGGTTTGCAGTCTGAGGTACTTTGAAAGGAGGAGAGCATCCTTGAGTGTTTCCATTGCTCTATTGACAGGTGATCAGGAACCTGCTAAAACTATTGATGAGCAGTGACTCAGGCAGTGTAGAGGACATTTGTTTTGGCATCAAGAATTTAATGGCAAAAACCGTCAGAGCCCTGTATGTATGGTGTCACATAAATTTACATATATCATTATGTGTTTTGTTGATGTGCAGGTCAGCATGTACATTGTGTAGGTGTAGGTAAATGTTAGAGGTTGATGTTCCGTGGCTTCATCAGCCTTCTTACCTCATTTTTAGAGTCAGTGTCTCTCACTGAACCCGCTTGGCTAGACTGGATGTGTCGCCACCACTCCTGAAATATCCTCCTGTCTCCGCTTCCCTGGTGCCAGGATTACAGCCCTATGGATGCAGTTTGTTGTACTTGTTTTACTTTGGTTTTGTAAGACAAGATTTCTCTGTGTAGCTCTGGCTGACCTGTAACTTACTCTGTAGACCAGGCTGGCTTCAAACTTAGAGCTCTACCTCTTTAAATGGCTCTAAATGTCATTTTTAAAAAGAAAATGTTTCATTTGGTTTAAACCAGGGAATACTTCAAACAAGAAGCCAAAGTGATGGAATAAATCATGTATTTGCTTTTATTGTCTTCCCTCTAATTTCATTAGGAAACACATCTGATTAATTCTTAAACAAGGTATAGGTAGACCTCTTATACTAAAAATTAGAGAGTAGCTATCTGTATGTCCCTCAAGAAGCCACCAGGTTTATTTAGTCAAGGAAGCTCTTTGGTGGCCATGAGACAGAAAGCATGTCTGCACATGGAGACACATGTAAGTTATCATCTTTCTTGCCCTTCTTCCAACCCTGGAAAGTGACTCATCTGCAGTAGGCAGCTCTTCCTCCACTGCCTCAGAATACACATACTCAGAACCATAACTTTTCAGTCATTCCTAGAGTGTTTGATGTGGCCTAAATTCAACTCTATTTTGCCAGCATGTACAGCACAGTGCTGGTGAGGAACTTGGAGGGCATACACTTCTTTTCCATTTAAATATTTTCATATATATATAGTGTTGCTAGTTTTCTTTTTGCACCCCAGGAAGAAAGGAAATCTTACAGAGATACTCATGGAGATGAACTTAGTGGATTTATCAGACTCTTAAAAAGCAAACAGAAGCAAGCAGCCACGTGTGTCGAAGGCCAAATCAACTAGAGCTGTTGCTATGTTCAAAGCAAACAACTACAGTAACATAATGCCATTTCTCATGAAATGATTTGGCAGAGTGCTACAATGCTGGTATCTCAAGATCCCCAGATCTCTGGTAATATCCTTTCTTCAGCTACCCAAATAAAGTGAGTGACTGGCTACTCTCCACCACAATACCACAGCCTACTCTGCCTTTCTCAGTAGCTTAGCTGACAAACATCTATGGACTCCATCACTCAATCTCACTAGCTGAGTTGCATGTTGTCTGGGCACTTTGATTCCACAGGCACAGCCACTACTCCAAGAGTTTCACCCTTCTCAGCATCCTCTGTGGCTCTGGCTGTGCAGGACTGTAGGTGGTGGCAGAGGCCCCGCATTCCATGGCTTCAGTGATTATTGGTGACAGAGATTTCTCCCTGTAAATTGGTCTTCGTGCCTCTGGTGCCCCTGGTTTCCCACTATTGTTGGGTCCTTCACCATCTTGATTAGAACCCTTTGTCCCACATGAGTTTTGCTCCAGGATACAGAGACACTTCTATTGCCTATCAGGATGTTACCACATTCAGCTGTAAGACAGAGAAAAGGCCAGCATTTTCCTGGGACTTCAGAAGATTTGGGCAACAGAACTGCATTCTATTAAGATGTCTCAGGTCCCTCCCCTCTTCTCAAGGTCACTAAGGGATCTTCTGTGGTGGAACTTTACCTGTCATCAACATGTCATGTAGCTAAAGATGATCCTGAACTTGTGGTCTTCCGGCCTCTATGTCCCAAGTACTGGGATTATAGGACTGGGTCATTGGCACAACCAGTGTTATGAAGTAATAGAGACGGAACTCAGAGCTTCATGCATGTAAGTCAAAGACTCTGCCAACTGAGCTATACCTCCCCAGCCAGTGGACAGGGTCTTCTATGTACTTCCTCCACCCATGGGGGTGCTCCCTTTCTTCCCTTACCCCTGAAGAGCAGGCTTCCAAGTGAGATTTTTTTCAAGAAACTTAGAGGCAGAAGAGCTTCTGTTTAGAGCACAACAGGAAAGAAGTTAAAAGTAGTTTCAGATGTGATGCAATTCCTTCGTCACCCACACTACAGGGGATTTCAGGCTTTACTTCAACTCCACACAGGGTTACGATACTAGACATGTCTCACCCCCAAATCATCTTCCACTCACATCCCCTTATTTTATACTTCCTCAAAGTACTGTTCTAAGTTATGCTATTATGTGGGGTACCATTGCCTTGTGTTTTCTCAATCTTATCCGTAAAGACTATGTCCAGGGGTCTAACTCAGGGTCTGTCAAACCATAGCTCATCAGTCAAATTCCCCTGGGTTTTGAGACATATTTATTGCAATGCAGACATGTTTATTAGCTACAGCTGTTTCATGCTGCTACAAAGTATTACAGTTAGTACATAGATCTTAGAACCCACAAATTCAGTTTTTACTCTTAGGCTCTTTGTAGAAAGAAATTACCACCCCCCTCACTAAAATCTTACACAACTACAAAAAAAGCCAAGCAGGTGTTTTTCTAAAGAAAAAATGCATTTTTTCTGGTAAGACTAATAGGGCCAATTACCACCATATTAAGGTAAATTATATGACTAGCTTTTAAAATAATGGTTTCTTTTTATTACCGTGATAAATACTCAATATTAGTAAATATTAGAGAAATGGTGTTTCCTATATTTAGACTGTCCACTGAAGCCACTTTCACTGGAACACAGTTTAATCTGTTTGAATATGTACAGCGCTTACAGTCCATTAAAGACCCTCTTTGCTCATTTATTCTATGGTAATGAGAGCTATTGAACAAAAGTTACTAAGATGTCCATATGGATATTCTGTTAGTAGAAAAAAATCTAAGCAGTCAGCAACTTACAGAGCCTAGTATTTTTTGAAGCAGTGAGTTTTGTTTTTTTTCTTTTTCTTAGACAAAGATGTCCACGGTGTATATTCAAGTGAAAAACTAGTCATGTGAACATGTAGGATTTAAAGTTATGCCTTAGCTTTTGTTAAAAAAATAAAAACCCAGAAGTTATATGTATGCACACATATGTACATATACCTACACATGTATGTACACATACTTACACATGCACATACATTCACATACGAATCAAACAATTCAAAGCAGTGTGCTCAGTTTTAAACATGGTTGTCTTTGAGTAGAGAGATATGAAATAATTATTTTCTCTCTTTCTTTTGCTAGTCTTTTTCCACAGGAAATAAGTTGACCTATTACTAAGCATTTTGTGTTTTGAGAACTCTTGACTAGATATGCTTATCAAAATTGGAAGTGAATGGTGCCTAGTAAAGAAAATCCATGGGATTCCTAAATAACTGGAACCATTTGCTCCCATTTCCACATGCAATCAGACATCCCCTCAGATAAATTACAGCCCACTACTGAACCAAATTCTGTTGTAGCAACAGCCCACATCCTGTTCATTCTGCCGATGTGAAGACTCCTACATCCTCTGTATTAGACCAGGAAGTTCTTTGGGGTGGGCTTTTCCCTATGTCTTTTTAAAACCTACTCTAAAAATATATCTAGTGACATAAATAGAAATAATGGAATACCAAAAAAAAAAAAATGTGGCCATCATCCCTCTGCGGTCAGAGAACTGTGGTCTGGAAATTGAGCATGAAGGTTCTGTTTGCTAAGGCATCTGGCACATGCAGTAATGGTGGAGACTGGATGGTAAAGTGATTAGCTGTCTGGGAAAGTCAGCCTCAGGTTTCAGGAGTTCTGGGGCTCCACTGAATCATTTTTGGAGAGGCCTCTGGAAAACGAAACATGTTAGATCTTCAATTTGACCTCCATCTCGGGGCAGAGAATTCCAGAGAAAAATAAAAGCATAGAAATTCCTTCCGGGAGCAAAGTGGTTAATATTTCAGTGCCCAGCACAGGAGAATGGCACTGACGCCCTGCTGGTTTTCACCGTGTGGTGCAGTATTCTGGTTTCATTAGACATGGTAGAATGGAAAGATGAGAGACAGACAGACACATCTGTATGTCCAGCCATGAGCCTTCACAGCTGTAGGATCTGGATAAAGCACACCTGTCAGAGCTTGCATTTACTGTCCTACATACAGGAGACTAGCAGCATCAAGGTGACGTTTGAGGCTGTTAGTAACAATGTCTCTATCAAGTGGTGTGATGCCTGGTACTCAATATAAAAATAATACAGGCCAGCTGTAACACAAATACAAGCCACATGCTATAAATACAATTATTGTCTTTAACATTTGTTATAATAGGTTGTCTGGATTTTCCTGCCTTTTCAAAACTGAATCAGTGTCAGCTCTTTAAAAAAAATTAGAGTGGTGTATTCCAGTGATAAATTAGGAAGTCTTAGCTATATCCCATTTCTAGCTATTTCTTTTAACAACCTGTTTCCCCCACCCTCACCCCCAACTTTTAAAATTAACTCTTGGGAAAAACTTGAACACTAAATAGAAAGGAAAACAGTAGTTCTTCTGTTTACTTCAAACCCAGTTGTGACCAAGGCTGTGTATTAAACTTTCCCTTTCATTGGATGCTAGCAGTTGACCTACTGAAAAGTTTTCTCATTCTGAAGGAGTCTACTTAAATGTATTGATTTTTCCATGTCTCAGAGTTGGATCAATATACTTAACACATACAATTGCAGTTCTTCTATACATCCACCTACTGAAATTTATTCTACTTTGCTGGTCATTTCCTGTGTACAGAGAAGAGGCTTTGGCTTGTGGTTGCCTGTTGGGTTGTTATGAAAATCTTGTACATACGTGTTGATAAAGATTTGCAAAGAAGGAAACTGAAACAGACTAGGAGGCAGTTAGAATCAAGTATCTGTCTTGGGTTTCTAGTTGCATGGTATGGCTGGGCGTGGCTCAGTAACTGCTCTCTGGCTCTCTGCTGTTATACACTCTCTGTGACCTGTCCCAGATCTTCATAAATTTGGATTCTGTTTTCTCTTTGGTTGAAGAGACCGCCTGAGTATTTGAGTCAGAGCAATCACATGGTTCTTTCATGGTTTTACTTTATAAGCCTCTAGATAGTAGGGTTTGTGAAGAAAGTATTCAATTTAAATAGATTATTTTAACTGTTAAGAAGTACTAAGAAACCCAGGATGGGGTAGCCAGGCCACCTGTCCCTACCAGAGACAGATTATTCCATTTCTAATAACCCTACCTTCCTCTCTTCCTCCCTCTCTTCCTTCCTTTTTTCCTCCCTCCCTTTCCTCTTTGCTGATCATTCATTCTAGACTGTAATTTATTCATTTATCAGCCTATGTTTAATAAAAAAACAGAGACTAGCACCTAAAACAACCCTATCATACCATAGGGCTTATTTAAATAAATGAATATCTAACATCCCATTGCTTCCATGCTCACTTTGTTCTCACTTTTCAGTAAGACATGGCAAAATTATTACTAACCAATTTATCTATATTACTAGTGTGAAAATTATCTACTAATATGAAACATATCTACTATATTATAATGTACTACTTTTTTGAGACAGGATCTTACAATGAAGTTATGGGTGACTTTCAACTTACTATGAAGATCAGTTTGCCTGTGAACTCATGGCAATCCCCCTGCCTTGGCTTCCTGGGATGTTGAATAATGCAGTAGTAAGTCAAACACAAGTGTATCACAACTTGATTGGAGTCCACAGTGGAATGAGGCTCACCGTGACTGATGGTCACACAAGGAATTAACCTGGTAAAGCCTTCTATGGAGAAGAAGCCTTGTGTTGCCTATGAAACACACAGTGGGGCTAGGTCAAGTCTATATGGATCTTGAGTTGGAGACCTGAAGGGTAAGGAAGCACTTGCCTTAGGGAAATGAAGACCAAGGCAGGGAGATAACATGTAAGAAGAAACATATCTAGGAACTGTGAAGAGGGCTTAGATGGGTGTAACAGAAGGGTTGGGGGAGACGTAAAAAGCAAGGGATGCTTAGAAGATGAGCTGGAATCACTTGCTATAGATAGAATGATCAGGGATGGCTTGGCATTCTAGCCCCAGTAACTAAGTGACCCTGTTTTCTATCATCTTCAAAATTTTAATTCCCCAGATTAATGCCTTTGGGGAAAGAGGGTTACAAAGGGAAAGAGACAGTAAATTTTAAAAGCCAGGGTCTGGCTTTCCCTATCACTCCTGATGCTTCTCTAAAGTTATGCTTCAATAAAAGAGCCGTCAACTCTTACCACACCTCACAAACCTGCTTACCTTCCTTTCCAGTCCCTTCACCGGGTATGTCCATCCACCACTTTCCATCCCACCCAATTTACACTGCAACCTTTATCAACATCCAGGGATCGCTTCCTTTCTGGCACCTCTCATAATAGCCCTGCACTTCCTCGATTTATTTGCTCCTGTATTCTTCTGCAGCATTTTCAAACTCAAATACGAACAGTCAGGGAGGGGCACACAAAAGAACTTGTGAGCAAGTAAATGTGTCTTGAAAGGAAAAGCATGCTGGGAGGTGTGACTGGCTGCAGACTGAAAGTACCATCTAAATGACTACTCAGCCTGAGCTGTGTGTTCCAACGGGAACTAGAGAGCCAACAGATTTGAGCTATTCCAAAAGTTTAACAAAACAAACTAAGGTGCGAGTGTGTGTGTATAATATGTGTGTACATGCAGACATATATAAGCACATAGAATCTTCTAAAACATCATCACCTCAAAGCAATATCTTTAAAGAGATTTTTTTTTTTTTTAAATGTGCATGTGGGTGGGGCGTGCAGGTGCCAGGGGAGGTCAGAAGCGAATGTTGGATGCCATAGAGTAATGTTATAGGTGATTATGAGCTGCCCTTCTCCATCCCCTCAAAAACCATTTCTGAAAACCAAAATGAAACAAACACCACCATCACCATCACCTCTGAGAAAGCCACCACAATTATGCTAGGCTGCACCTTCCTGTTTATACTGTCCCATGTCACCTAGTCATTTACTATGCCTATTGTCTCATGGCTTCATGGCAACTCCATGAAGGCAAGCATTAGGGTCTGGTCTCCAATGTCTTTTCCAGCAACACCCTAAAACTTTCATATTCACAGGACTGTGCCCAGTGTCTGTTACATTGCATGAGCACAATAGATATTCTGAAGCCACGAATTCTTCTAAGTAGTCATTCAATCGCTATGTCTATAATGTGAAAAAATTCAGTGGGTTCCTCACTGGATCACAGCACCTGGCTCGCTTGAAATTCCTTTATTGATGATTTATCTGTCAAGCTAGTTTTTCTAGGTGTTGCATAATTCCCGATAACACACGTAAAACTTATCACCCATTCATCAAAATGGAATTTGGCGTTTCATCTTTACTTCTTCTCAATTGTTGTTCTCAGAGGCAACCTCTCTGCTCTGACTTGTAAAAATGGTGCCAGTACAATTTGTAAAATGTTCTCTGACTCTCTGAAGGAAGATGCTGTAGAAAGGGAATTGATTACAAAATAATTAAATACACTGCGGTGTATCTGGTACTCTGTTTAAATGGAATTGACTAAGGGTCAGGGATGCTCCTTTGTTCAGGGAAAGATGCGAAAGATAAGGAGGAAAAAGAAGAGGAAGGGACGTTTCCATCTGTCATGAAATGTCAGGTGGAAAATGAAAGGCAGGCTTCCATCTTCTGAGCGGAACCAGGTTTATGCATGAGCAAAGGGAATTCTGATTTAAGTATGGGAAGGGCTCCTGGTGAATACAAATGAACTCTTCTTCCTGGAGCCTCTGCTCCAGTATACTGCAATGAGGGTGTTAAAACCTCACAGAATCAGCACACAACTTAAATATGACAGCCAGTTTCCAAGGAGAGAAATCTTGTCTGTGATTCCTAGATTTCATTGGATGACCCACCTATTATTGCCAAGAGAACAAGTTGGCTAGGACAGAGTCATAGCATAAAACGGAGATGTTCTGATGAGGCTAGATAATGCACGGAGGTTTTATATGTCAGCAAAAGGCCAAGTGAGGGAGTTCAGTTACACCGAAGAGGAAATACGCATGTGTAGGGAGGGGGAGGGCAGGTAGTGTGGAAAAAACCCACAGCCTTTGAAGTTTAATGAATTAATCTAGGCCAAGATCTTGTTGTCCATATTAAGACAGAATCTACGAGACTACGAAAACATAGTGAATGACAACCGGGTAGAGGGGTCATTTCAGAGAGGGTAGGTTTTATGAAGTTTCTTGAAGTCATTTTTCTCTGAGCTTACTTCCACTTCTTTTCCTTGCAGCATATTCTGATATCTTTGTGACTTGAAATTTTCCAAGCCACGGCTTATGTGCAAGAACCCTGTCTCGCTGATCACGCCTGCACCTGTCTTGGTGACAACTTTGGCACTGGCATTGGGTGAAAACATCTGGTCTTACAGCTGGCCCCAATTTATCTTCACCTTTTCGAGTTTGTCTCAGGAGTCAAGGCTTCTTTCCAATAAACCATTATATAAAAAAAGAGAAAACAAAACCAATTCCCCAGCAAGTAGTGCCATCAGCTGCCAGTTACGTAACCAGGAACCACCTACTTAACCTCGACAGCTTCCATTTATTTCTTCATAAAGTAGAAATAATACCAATATGAGAACCAAGAGAAGAAGCTCTCAGAACAGTTCCTGCACTCAGTGGCTACCCAACAAATGCTAGACATTACAGTGGGCATCTTTTCTAAGCCATTCTCTTGGGCTTACCTTGCTCTAGCTCAAAGCAGCTATAATGGTGCAACTTCTCACATAGCTCAACGCATTTTGAATTCCATAGGCAGTCTCGGTATTGCCGCCTGCCACCAGCTGTTGGTCCTCCATACTCTTCCCTGCCCCCAGCCCATGAACCTCCCTTACAAACTAATTTATCTCATTAAAAAAACATACATAGTAAGAAGGGAAGACAATCAAATTGGAAGAGATAATTAGCAGAAGGCGAGCCTAAATGAAGAGGGACAGGTTTAAATGGTTCATTAGACCTAAGGGTAATGAGAAAGCCAATTTGATATTGGGTCAAGTACCTTGGCTAGGTTAAAGCTTCCAGAATCACTGGAGTTAGTTCACTAATATGTATATAAACATACTTATATATATATCATACATACATACACACACATACATGTGTGTATTTATATATTTGCATGCACATATATATATATGTATTTGGATCAAACTGCTCAGTAGAGTGAAGTCTCGCATGTCCACCCCGAGCCCTTGTGGCCCCTGGGAGAGGAGAGACCATGCGGGCAGTTGACCTCGCGAACCCCCACAGTCTGCCAGGCTTGTGTTAGGCTGTGAGAAACCTCTGCAGAAACACAGTCAGGGGTAGGGGAGGGGGCCATGGTTCCTGGGAAATGCACCCTAGCTGGCTCCATGGGGTTCCCAGGCTCTAAGCATCACAGACACCGCTGGATGCTGTGGAAGAGCTGGGAATGAAGTGGGACCTCAGACTGGATCTAGCCTCCACCGAAAGGGGAGAAGGAGCATGGCTGACGTCCCCGCTGGGACCAGGTTGGTGGCTTGTGAACCAGCTAGCTAGATTGGCTTGGGTGGATGTCTGCTGTGGCTGAGAACACTGGAACAGCTTCTTTGGGAGGCTAGATGATGGCTTTTTTAGGCGAAGGCCGGTTCCATTGTTTCCCACAGCAGATAAAGAGAGTCCAGGGTTTCAGAGCATTTATTATCATTGTGGAGAGTGGCGTGGACTGTACTCCCACACTCTCAGGAAGGGGCGAGGTTGAGATAGTAACTGGGAAGGGGCGTGGCTAAGTCAATAGGTGCCTCATTAACATGGGGATGTCTTGAGGTTATGTGGCCACGCCTCTACCTGAGGAGGGGCTTGAGGGACGTTCCCTTTTTATGTGACCAAATGTCACAGACCTATGGAGAGATATAGGCGCGTGTCAGGAGCTGTTTCTAGGATCCTGGCAAACGCCTGCTGTCCCTTATAGACTGCCCCCTGCTGGAGACAACCTATTGGGCCCACAGGGTTCAAACCTTAGCTCTACCAGAAACCAGACTGCCTTTTACAGACTGCCTTTTATGGCTATATATATATAATATTTTTCTACGTATGATTATACATATATAATTTTAAAGGTCATATCCTTATACATATGATCATTAATTTCTTCTTTTGTAAATTGAAAAGTACTCTGGCCAGCTTGATAAGGGTTTTTCTTAACATAGTAAATGAAATAAAATAATGTGTCCTTTTCAAAAATCCTCTTTAGAGTCTAAGTCTGATCACACATGGGTGTTTCAGACCCCTGCACTCACAACACACTTGGGAAGTTGATGATAACATGAGACTCGAAGACTCCTGTAGACCCTAGAGCAGTGGTCCTCAGCATTTTTAATGCTGCGGCCCTTTAATACAGTTCCTCGTGTTGTGGTGGCCCTCAAGCATACAATTATTTTGATACTACTTCATAGCTCTAATTTTGCTACAGCTATGAATTATAATTGTAAGTGTCTTTGATCCCCAATTATCTCAGGTGACTGAAAGGGCCATTTGAATCCCAGAAGGGTCGTGACCCACAAGTTGAGCAACTCTGTCCTAGAGGCATCACATATGCCTCCCTTCTGAAACCCATCTCAAATACATCTAAAGAGCAACAGTCCATTCTGTAGATCAGCTTTACCATACAATCAATTTGTCACAGGTGCATGCCTTTAGGACAGCTTGGCACACAGTAGGGTAGAACTGAGCAGCTGTACACTGCTTTAGTCCCCATCCCTTCTCCTACTGACTGACCCCATGTCCACTCTAAGCTTCACCCTTCTGATGAGCAGAACCACCATCAATCACCATCTCACAATCCAGTGTTCCTAACCCTGCCATCCAACTAAACAGACTAAACAGGAAGTTCCTTAAAGGCAGGAAGTGAGCCTCAGTCTGTCAGTGCAAGGCACTGTGTAAACAGCTGTGCACACATGCATAGATGTAAGTGAGCAGAGCAGCAGCAGATAGAACGTCATGGTGGGTCAAAGGGGCATATGGGAGGACAACAGAGAAAAGCCAGACTGATCTAGGAAGCCAGAGCTGTTACATTCGAGGAACTACAGTCATGGAGTGAGTCACCACCCAACATTTTAAACCATGACAACCCATAAATCTTACTTTATACAAAGGCACCTGGAAAAATGGGGTATACTATTAGTTTTTATAAATAAAACCTAAATATGTTGGACTAAGAGAACTCTACAATTGATCTTGCAAAAGAAAACATATTTGCACCAATTTATCCCAGAGGTCTATACTTGGGAGCATAAGGCTTACTTGAAGGAGGAGTATGTAAACCTAAAATTTGTAAATTGACATATCTTAAAGAACTTCCCCAAAGTCTTTTCCATCTAGCCAGCTAACAGTGATTTAGTCCATGTTTGAAATTGTAAATGAATACACGATAAAACGATATTGGTCTTACGGACTTGCATACAGGAGCAGTCAAAGACTTAGTCTGAGGTAGAGGTTCTTAATCTTGTTGACTCTCAGTTTTCATATCCCTAAATTAAGAATAATGATTGTTCTAAAATTATAAAGTGACTGGGAGACTAAGTGGCCTTATGCATATGAAGCATAGATGTATACGTGTGTGTGTGTGTGTGTGTGTGTGTGAAGCAAAGAAGTTCAGAGGGTGTGAGGCTTGCTCTGGTTCTTTGGAAAACAGTTGACGGAAACAAGCTTGAATGTTTTCCACTGTATTATCTGTGACCAGGCAAAGCCAAAGACACAAGAATAGGATATTAATGGCATGAGTGGGGCTATCAACTATTTCTTTCCTTTCCTAATATTAGGCCAAAGAATTGCATTATTTAATACATTGTGGATTGTGGAATTGCAAATGAAAGGAAAATATGATAAGCAAGATTATGAGTCAGCAGGAACTGAAGAGGAAAAAAAAGACACAATTTTTTTTTTTTTTTTGGACACAATTTTGCTTTGCACATGGAGGAAGCTGACCTAAAAACAGATGCCCTTGCAAAACACAAGCGATGTTTAGGTCTGAGCATCATCAGGTCTGGTTCCCAGCTGCTAAGTCTGGTCAGTGGCCTTGAGTAGACTCAATAATGTCATATTGAAAGTTTTTTATTCTGTTCTGTGAATGGCAGGGAGATCAAAAGAAAGAGATAGGACAGAAACACACACAGAGAGATGAAGAGAGCTAGACAGACAGGCAGACAGACCAACACGGAGAAAGAATGATAGAGACGGACACAGTGACAGAGAGACAGAGACAGAGAGGCATCCCATCAAAGGGTGATTTGGAAAGAAAGATAAGACAATGCTCTGGGTGTGGTTTTAATTCCATGTAACATCCTATGACACTCATTAGCAGAACAATAAGTGTTGAGTGTAATTTTAACACCTTAACATTTTAAATGACTTGGAGAATGCAGAGGAAGAGGGTGTGAGCCAGAGTATGCTAGGCGGAGAGTATAAACTGTACCCACTGAGCTCTACACGCTAGGTTCAGAATGTTATGGTCATAAAAAGCAGGGTATTTTCAGTGAACAGGCAATCAAAAAGGGAAACCTACTTACCCATAAGAGAGTGAACTTCCTGTGTTGAAAGCCTTTAGTCACTAGATAATAATAAAATACAAGTGTTAACAGCATAGGTGGGGATGATGATAGCAGCCAGCATGCCAGATTCATTGTCTCGCTTATGGTCCTTGACAACTCAGGGTGGTGGAAATGCAAGGGTAGCGCATATTGAGCATTTACCCCAGGTTCTGCTGTAGTACCTTTTATAGCTATAATTTCACTTAACCCTCACAATGACCCTGGGAAGGGGTTTCATTTTAACAGCCACTTTGCAGGTGACAAATATAAAGTTACTGAAATGGTAAATATTTCAAAAAGGTCACATAACTAGTAAACGATGGCACTGTCATGCAAAGCCAAGTCCATCCGACTCCAAAGCTGCTGCTCTTAAGAACGAGGCTGTTTTACTTCTGAGGACTGTTATCTTTTGCAAGATAACAACCTAAAAGGGCTGTCTACTTTAGGGATACTCAGGACAAGATGGCCTTCACTTTCCTATTCCTACAGATTAAGAACTTTCTGGAATTAACAATAAACTTGCTCCATACAGCCAAGTGCTACTCTTTCTCCTTACTGGCAGTCTGCTTTTTTCTATTTCCTTGCTTTGCTTTAATTCCCAATTTGGTGCTTAACACACCTGGTAGTCAAGTATTATGACAAGTTTACCTTTTTTTTTCTTCTAAAAGCAATAACTCTTCAAGGAAATTAAAAGCAGGAGAAAAACCTCAAATCTCTGCCTTCATTTTGTAAGCCTTCTTTACTTCGGCTCAGTCATGTGCTTGGCTCTGCATATGGGCATATAAATCATTCAAGGAATGTCTGTCCCCAAACCACGATATATAATCTATTTCCATCCCTCTTCAAGGTCAGAGGCTGAGATCAACCAGCTATTACAATATTCTGCCCCAGTACCTAAAGGTCTTCAGTAGACCCACAGTCCTACTGGATTCTAGAATCATAAGAACAGCCTCTCAGATCACCCCATGGTAAGTTCACCAAGCTAACAGGGGCAATCAGCTTATGGGAATGAAGTCAGTCCCCTCAAGCAATAAGGACTTCTACCCACCAATAAGACCAGAACTGAGACCACACTTTGGCCAAGTCTTAACTATGCATAGCCCTTGTTCCAATTTTCCTGTATTTAACTCCACAGTTTATATCAGGTCCACTGAAGATGGATTTGGGGTTACACTGGACCTCCATCTTTCTTCCTAGTGTGCCACATTGATCTCCTACGTTCTACCCCCACCGTTCTCCATAGTTGGTGTATTGGATAGGTAGCCAAGCCTTGATTGCCTCTACTTACCAGATCCCTTGCTTTTGCTTTAAAACTTTATTACCATATTGATGTCTGTGTTTGCTATGTGTTTTGTCAACTTGTGTGTGTTTTGCATAAGGCCAGATTCTTGGTCTTCTTTACCTCTCCATCTTCAGTGCCTCCTCCAGACACTCCGTGCGATAGATGGAGAGGTGAGAATAAGTGGATAGAGTCTGAGACCGTAAAAGAAGTACAGGCACTCACTGAGGCCAGATGTTCAAGAGAGCCTAGCTTCACAGTGGCCCTGGGGTTAGACTGGGAGCTTAGAAGGGGGACAGAAGAGAAGGGATGCTAATATTGAAAAAGCAGCTACCGCTAACACGTGCAGAGAGAGACCCAAATGCCAAGACATTTAGCCGGAGTAATAACATGAAAACCACCTGTCTTCAGGCAATTCAAAGAGTTGAGCTCACTCTCCCTATGAAGCCCTAGGGTAGAATCATTTCCACCTTTAGGGCCTTTAATAGCTGATCTGGATGGAATTCACATTCTATCCAATTCCCTGGCTTGGGATAATGTGGTTTTTATTTTCCCCAAGACAATTGGCTTAACTCTGAGGTAGAAAACAAGCAGAAAGCAACTGTGACATTTATAGTGGCCTAAGTGATAGGACTGACTGAACTCTAAGACTTGATGGGAAAAGAAGTTGAAACCCAAAGGCCCAGTTTCTTTTGCCTTAGTTGTGAAGCTACCTCTTAGGCTGTTTTTCTCAGCATAGGAGGAGCCTGGTCTGTTTTTCTGTGGGCAACAGGATGTCCTAAGATGTCTGTAGCCACAGACCCCTTTTCTGTGTGATACCATGGAGAGAAAAGATATCAGCACTCTAGTTATTGTTTATTGTATGTTTACTATGTGCAGGCCTTGGCCTAGGCATAAGGCTTAACTCATCCTCAATCCTTTGAACAACAGGGCAAAGGCTCAGTCAATTTCTCAAGGAGATACTTTGATCAGTATGAGAGACGGACACAGGAATCCAAACACATCACTGGGGCTCCCAAGCCTAATTTGTAGAACTATGCTAGTACATGGGGATAGCAGGAACTGGTCTGAAGCTGAGCCATGGTTAGGGGGATTTCCTGGGTTGGAGCAGAATTAAGACTGGATAGCCTGAGTCAAGGAGATTAGAAGTGAGAAGAATTCAGAAGTTTGAGAGAGTCTTACTGGAAGCAAAAGAAAGAATTAAGTTAACTAGGAGACAGGCTACAGGGCAGGTGATTGTGGAAACCAACTACAAGATCAGACTTGCAGCTCTATTTAAATATCTGAAAGGTCCCTAAACGAAACTAGATTCATTCTGTGTTTCAAGAGAGAGCAAACCCAGAAGTATAAGAACTTAATTTGAATTTGTGACCCCAAATTTGATCCCCACAGTGTGCCTAACTGTATCACTAAATCCCCTGGCCTATATTCTTTCAAAATTGGTCCTTCTACTTTAACAACAGCATTCTTGTGGTCTTGTCCTTCCTTTCTAGCCATGGGGGCTGTCACAAAATGGATGAAAGTGAAACTATTCTGATTTCCCCCCAACAGGAGGAAGATGGAAACCAAAGGGCCAAATCTTTTTTTGTTTTTCAACTTTTAAGAACATTTTAGTATATGCTTTGTTTTATAAAATATAAACTGTTAAATAGTAACCTTTTAAACAGAGAAATGTATATCTTGAATAATATGTTCTGTCTTTGCACAGTCTTGTAGCATTAAACCTACAGCTAGAAAAATTAAACTAAAAAGACCTAAATAGAAAGAAGGAAACAATGACTTCTAGTCTATCTCATAGAATTTTCTTTTCTTTAACCTAAATGCAATTGATGCCAAACTTTTTATCATATCACTTTGGAGACAATAACTTAACAAAGTTTTTTATTTTTTAAATAAGCTTGGAGAATATAAAAATTTCAAGTACATGTTGATTTAGGACTAAATTTAAGAGCGTCAATACCAATGATCTTCACAATTACTATTATGGAAAACACCCACAAAAGTTACAAAAAATCCTATGAAGTTTATTTTACATATGAATACAGTTTAATAATAAACATCTCATTTCTCATACTCATCTTTCCACTACATTGGGTAGGTTTATGAACCATAAAACCTTATCAATGTCAGTTTTAATGTGGTTTTCTTCTTCAGAGATGAAAACAAGCTGAGATAAAATATTTTCCATCATTACTTTATGCTGATTTGTGGATGTTGTTTGCAAAGGGATGACCTAACTGTTCACAAAACAAATACGTGTAAGGCTCAATTTCTAGTCCGAAACATATAAATCAATCTTTTCTTTATAGATTAATAACTCAAGGCTCATTAACATTTCTATCTCAATCAGGTTAAAAGAGATTTACTGGTTTGAAATGCAAGAGGAGTCCAAAAAGTACATGGGGGATTAAATTTTTAAAAAGTGAACAAATGTATCTTGAAATCTGTTTAGTCATCTCTGGATAAAGAATTTCATCGGAGAACAGGAGAAACAAAAGAGAAACCTGAAGTTCACTGGATCCTATTACACAGAGAAGCTAGGAAGAGTCACTGGAGAACCTCAGTTTAGCTTCCTGAAGGGCATTCCAGATGCAGAGTCATGGGGCCTCTGAGCCCATAGCTGAATGCAACATTTTGCATACTGTATTTGCTGAGACAGCAGGGGGAGAATTACCCTCATACTAGTAAGACTTTACTAAAACTTGTCTGCAATTAAAGAAAATATACTAATATTTGCAAATGATCATTTTCAGCTTTGAAAACAAATTTCACATAGCAATTTAAAGGTGCTTTAACAAAATGTAAAGTAACTGAGTATGTGTAAGTGAGTTGAATTGTTTTAAAGAGTCGGAATTCACATCTATTTCTTATAAACAAGGATAAAACACACTTGAGTAAAACATTGCAGATATGCTTTCAAATTATTAGGTTGATAAATGTTTAAATTTATATTTTAACTTAAATGGTGCAAAGGGCCAAATCTTAACCCTCTGTCAGTGCAGCAGTGACACAGGGACCTGAGAAGCCATTGGTAGGTGTGCTTTCCAGTAAGTGGACAGGTCAGCCTGAAAGAATGATAAAAAGATAAACAGGCAAAAATACAGAGACATTCAAAGATTGGAAGGGGGAAAATACACAAGGGGGGGGGAGAGATATGAAAAATTGTTTTACAACATTCAATGCTGTTCATATTGGTCCCTGGAGCTAATTCTTCTCACTTTTTCTCAAGAGAGCCAATAACCATTGCTGTTTTGCTTAGACAAGTTTGAGTTGAATTGTGTTCCTTGCAGCCCCAGGATCCTAGTGTGATACAGTAGCATTAGTAAATCTCAATGCATGTGGATCAAAGTGAAGGAATGAGGTTTTCACCATGAGAGATATATTTAGGAAAGGTCTAGACAATGCTAATACCATGAGTTTTATTGAAATGACCTTCAAATTGGTCTGGGAGGTCCTGGTCAAGCCTAAATTCTATGAGAGCACACAAGACACAGGAGAACATGCTCTTCGCTTGCACCTCAGTTACCTCCACATGGGCCATTTGCTTCAGTATTTTCCCCACTCTATTAGCATGTAATGTGATCTGTTGATAGCTCACTTAGAGGACCTCCTGGGTGGATTTCACAAGCACTCTCATTAAGAAAATAGGAAGGCGGCAAAAGGACTTACCTTTTCCCCAAGCTAAACCATTGTGTAATTAGTGTACAATATAGCTTGCACTTTGGGGACATTGCCAAAAAAGACTCAAAGCCACTACTCTATTATGAACAAAGCTAAATTTCATACTGTATTCCCAAAGGAGCCCCAAAATGGTCACCTGATTTTTTACAGAGATGCTATGTATTTAAGAAATTCTTTTCTTTTTCTTCTTCAGTACTAAGGGTTGAACCCATGGTCTCAACATGCCAGGCAAGCGCTCTATTGCTGAGCAATTCTCAGTTTAGAAAAGTCTTCTTTAATGGCTAAGAAAATCTACATCACATATCTACTTATAGGATTCTATCCTATCATAAAAATTCCATCATGAACCCGTCTTAGTATCAGCTCTAGATAAGGAAGTATTTCTGACATCTTCCAGTTATATATATATATATGGAGGTCACAGCTAAGATCTCTAACACTTTTATTTTTTTTGGCGTTCACAATAGATACGTTTATAAGACTCACATGAGCTAAGCAGTTTACAGTTTAGCTTCTTTATTATGTTATATTATATTAATTATATTATATTCAAAGCAGGCGTCAGAGTTTGGAGAGTAGCTAAACAGCATCATCAGAGGAAACAAGCAACTCAGGAATGTACGAGCATTTCTACCAAGTTACAAATATTGCAGATATTAATTAATTAATTAATTAATTGACATTAATTCCCAGCATTAGATTGGTGGCTAGTTTCCAAAACTTTTGAGGTAAGTGAACCCCCTTCCATCCCAAACAAGAATAGCTCTTACTTAACTTAAGCACTGAACACCACTGTGAGTACAACATGCATGTTTCAATGTGACATTAGAATCTGGAGGCACCCACAGTGGTCTCAGGATGCTGACAAGGGATGAAAAGATTGCAGCTTAGTCAGAAAGCACAGCGTTCTACTCTCCCTTCCTCATGTCACCCCCAGAAGATCCAGCAATTGGCCTACTACCAACTACTTATTGTTCTACAAATAGACTGAGCTGCAATGACCGTGGTCCAATAGTAACTCGGATATCTTTCATTCCGATCCACTTCTGTAAATGCTTATTGGGTTGACCCTTTGGTATGCCTCACAAACCTGGAAGCTACTGGAGGGAATTCTGTGTCTTCACTCATCTCTAAAATGAAGACTCTATTCAACATATAATAGTGCTCAATAACCTTGATGTTTAGCATGCTGACAAGGGTTTTTAACTTAAACCCATGTGTAGTGTATACTAAACCAAAGGTTGACAAACTTTCTGTGTAGAGTCAAATGGCAAATATTTTAGGGTTTGCTGGACATTTATTATAAGCAATTTATACATAGATTCTAGAAGTGAGTGAATATGAATTTTACATGTGGATATTGACATTTGAATTTGGTGTAGTTCTATGTCACAAAAAGTCATTCATTGCTCACAAGCCGTACAAAAGAGGCAGTGGACTCTAGCTTTTGGGTTCCTATGTAAAGAACTTAAACATCATCTTCTTAACCTTTCAAGATAGAAACTGAAAAATGAACATTAACATCTGCTAGATTCATCAGAGAAATAAATTAACACTAAACCATGGATCAGAACACTTATATCTCACGGGTGTGGGTGGAATGTGAGAAATTCCTCTGGCACCCACAAAGCCATCTTCTGGGGAGACAGACACATTTCCCTGTAATTCAACAAGACTCTTCCAAAGCTTGCAGCAGTTCGAAAGGAAAGGTCACCATTGTTATAGGCGCTCAACGTTTTCTGTTCTTAACATAGCCTGCCTTCAATGGAAACAATTTTACCATAGCTTATCCTACTGCATGCAGAAGGAAACTACAAGCTTCGCCTCACTACACTTCTTAGATCAACTAGGGTGAAGACTAGCTCGGAACATACTGGTCATGTTTATAAGCTGAATGTATTAATATTTACATTTTGCATATAAACTTTCAAGGCAAGTTTTTAAAAAGACACATGGGAAAAATGGTGGTTATTCTTGATTGGCAACTTGATACAATTTAGAATTAGTTACCATGGTAATGAACCTCAGAGCATGTACACAAGGTTTCTAGATTGGGTTAACTGAGTTGAGAAGAGCCCACCTTAAACAGGTGGGGGGCTTCTAGCCCAGATTCAAGGGAGAACTAGAACTGGGTATGAGCACTAATTTCTCTTGGCTTCTTGACTGAGCTGCAATGTGGCCAGCCTGCTGCTGCCATGCCTCCCTACCTCCCCACCATGATGGGTTGGAACTTCCAACTGTGAGCCAAATAATCCCTTTCTGACATTGCTTTTGTCAGACATTTTGTCCCGATAACAAGAGAAATAGATAATCCAAGGAAATACATTTGACTGCATAAGAAGGTAATTTCCTTAAATCATGAAGAACAACCATAAAAGTTAATTAAGTAAACAGAAAAATGAGTGAAGACTATAAAGTAGACATCAAAAGGCCCTTGAATCTGTAATACGGCAGACTCACCAGAAATGGGACTTAGAAATAGGATTTTGTGATGCTTGTGATCAACCCCTGTTCCTTCACCATACTACCACTGTAGTAGATGTAGTACTGTCCTAGCTAGTAGCAGACTAGAGCTGAAAAGAACTTCAAGGCTCAGTTCTTATTTATAAAATAGCCTCTTAGGAAAACCTTGACCATAGATACGACAAAATCAAGGACATGTGGAAAAAATCTTAGCTTCTCACACCTACAGCTATCACAAGCAATAACCACAGCCCAACTCAGAGGCAAAAAAGTAAAAAACACATGGTACATTAGAAGGGTGGTTGAATTAGGGAAAAGCTGGAAGAAACAGAGGAGGTGGGCAACCCTAGAGGAAGACCAGCAATCTCAACTGAACTCCTGCCCCACACCCTGAGATATCTCAGACACCGATCCAACAACCAGCTGATGTGAGGTTCCTGACACATATGCAGCAGAGGACTGCCAGGTCTGAACTCAGTCTGAGACACACCTAACCCTCTAGAGACATGGGACCCCAGGGAGTGGGGAGGTCTGGTGGAATAGGGGTAGTGTGGGAACATCCTCTTGGAGATGGGAGGAGGAGGTGTGGGATGTGGAACAGTTGGAGGGTGGATGAGGAGGGGATAAAATCTGGACTGTAAAAAAAGATTAAAGAATACATTTTTAAAAAAGAAAGAAAAGAAAAAGAAGTGGTACATAGCTGACAGCTAACTGACTTTTGCCCTTAAACTCTGAGCTGGTTGAGCACCACCACAATTGTCCCTACTGGATCTTAACTGCACCAGAATTCCATTTCTGTCCCCACAGTAGCAAACAGGAAGCTGTAACTCATACAAGATGGTGACTACAGAGCCTGGTCTACAGAGGGAACATAGCACCTGGAGGTATAACTAGTCATGGCCCTTTCTTTTTAAATCATTTATGATGACACACATAATTTTAAAAAACCTTAGAATACTCTCTTTTTGTACATCTCTATGTGAGGGGTACTAACATATCTCTATCTATCTATCATCCATCTGTATGTCATCTATCTATCTATCTATCTATCTATCTATGAATATATGTCTGAAGGCCAACCCTGGGTTTCATTTCTCAGGTGCTTGTTTACCTTGTTTTTTAGGATAGGGGCTCTTTCTGACCTGGAACTTGACAAGTAGGCTATGTTAGTTGGCCCATGGGCCAGGGACTTCTGCCTGTCTCCACCTCCCTGGTCCTAGGATTACAGCTTCTACTACCAAGGCTGATATTTTATGCGGGCTCTGCAGATAACACTCATGTCTTCATACTTACACAGCAAGCATTTGACTGATACTCCCCCCAACCTGTGAACATTTTCTCTAATAGTGAAATATCTTAGTATTTTTAATTGAAGAGGTCTCTTCAAGACCTTTTCATATCCACAGAATAGCAATCATAAGGTCGATGTGAGCCTGGCTTTTCCAAGCCATTGCTTTCCAGACACACTCTGAGTTGTTTTGACTACAGTTTTGACTAGGTACAGGATGCTCATTGAAGCAGCCAGAGATCTGCAACAGAAGGGTTTCTTTTTATCAAAATAGAACTCAAATTACAAATCACATTGAGGCTAGCTTCCAGCAATCCATAGACTTTAGCTCATGGGTTGCTGGTTCTCAATAAAAGTAAAGTCATTGAAAGAGATTTGACATGGTTCTTTACCAAGAATAAGTCTGATGCATTTTCAAAAAACAACCTGCTACCCTCAACTTTTCAGAAGCTTTCTACCTCTGAAACAACACTCCTGTTCAGAAACCACCATGACCGTAGATTCCAAAGGACAACATTTGAGTATTCTGTGTGCCCTGGCTATTTTATAGGTTAAAAACTGGATTTCAAGAGGCACGTAAAAGAGCACTCTGAGAGCAGGAGCTGGCCTGGGACACAGAGTTTCTGTGGATGTCCTTCCTGTCGCCACTGTTCTATTCACTAACAAAAGCCTCACTGTTTCCAACCAATTGTAGGTCCAGCCCAGTGCACTTCACTAGGGTGGCAGTTCTGCAAAGCAGTCAAAATGATTACCAGGAAGGGACCAGGCAGAAAACGCACTTCCTTTATGTCTGCATCGGGATGAAAAGAGGAACAGCAGACAGTGAAAGGCTGTGCATTTGGACTGATCCCTGTGCCGTCACCTCTTGTTACCTGCATGAGAGAAGGGGATTGTTTGGACTTGAGGACTGGACAAGTTTCTTGATTTTCCCATCCAGCTGCTGTTCATTCACAGGCTCTCGGCTGGCCAAAGCCAAGCCATATGTTCCGTTTATTCCCTGGTTCAGATTACAGTGTATACTGCTTTTAGCCTTATTGCCTAATATGATTTCATTAATAGTCCTCTCCGTGTTTTGGTAGAACTCCAGCTATGGCCTTTGGGAACAGATGTCTTGCTGGTTTTCTTTGTTTATATGCCACAACCTTGGTCTGTGTGTTGGGTACCTGGTGAGCACTTATGCTTGATAGAAACAAAGCAGAACATTAGGCAGCAGAATTTTATCTTAACAGGATACTAATAAAAACTGATAATATTTATTGAATAATACTTTATAAAAATAACTACATAAAATATTTAAACTTTGAGAATGCCTAACAGCTATCTCAATACATAGTATTCATATTAACAACAGTATGAATAGATGAGAAAACTGAGGGTCATTAGTCCACAGGTAAGTGTAGAGTGAAACTGAACCAGGCTCCAAAGCTCCATCTCACTCTACATCACTGAACAACCTCAATGGTTTTTGTTCTCTAGTACAAACAAAGCAACAGCCACGAAGCTTCCTTTGATATTTAGATGTTATGAGTCCTGCACATCTCTAACTACAAATGCCTGTTTTCTAAGAGCTATGTGCCCATGATAGCTCTTGTAAGATGCATAGGAAGAATTGCAGAGTAAGAATGCAAGCTTCCCAGAATACTCAGGGACATGGATAGTTCACTAAGCCTCTAAGAAAATGGCAGTTAAGAGGTTGATTCCATTGGGATCCGAATTGTTCTTCATGGACAAGGTGAAATTGTACTCCTATGTAGATAGCTGGTCTCTGTCTCACCATGGTGACTTGGGGGCAGGGTACAGAAATAATTCTCTTTTTTTATAACC
The DNA here is from genome assembly GCA_019843965.1 of Rhynchomys soricoides. Lineage (NCBI taxonomy): Eukaryota > Metazoa > Chordata > Mammalia > Rodentia > Muridae > Rhynchomys > Rhynchomys soricoides. Next base: position 4,994,655 of record JADRCH010000007.1, on the reverse strand, counting down.
ACCTAGTAGATATCTGGGAGTTGTGTGGATACTTGTTTATATACCAGAAGCATGGAAACCAAGAACATTTATTTTTAGAATGTCACATTTGTAGGTCACTTAAAAATGCAACTAACATAGGATGCTGAATGTGAACATCAACGTTATAAAATTTTATTTTATTTCTGCATGAAACAAAGACTGCAAACAAAGCCAAAAGAAAAATGGAAAGTGCCATTGCACTGATGCCAAGCTAACTTTCTTAAACTATAAAGAATATATTATCTACAAGAGTTAACCTAAGGGGGACTGAGCAAAGACTATAACTAAGCAAAAGAAATCAGGGCTGGGCTGCAGCTCAAGCAGGAAGCCCTGGGTTTGATTCCTGGTACTGTACTGGGCATGAAGATGGTGTGGGTGGGTAGTCTGAGCATTTGGAAGGTAGCTTAGGTGATAAGGAAGATGAGCTATAGGCAAAAGCATGCCCGAGTCATGAGAGAAGATATCAAGTTATGGTTTCTAGTTTTAATCTGCCGGGGAGCCTTTTTTCTTTTTCGGGCATGGTGCGTATGTGAATTCAGCTCTCTGTGTTTTGAGGAATCAGAAAATATTTTTGCATCCCAAAAGAAGCCACATGTGTTACTGTTGGAGGCAATGATTATGAATCTTGAGCATGCGTTAAGTCTTCCTTAGCATGGGTGAATGCAATAAGAATCGCCATGATTAGTCACTAAATACAGCTGTCATATTAACCCGCTTAGAAAAGGTAATTAAAAAAAAAAAACCTTGTTTGGGGGTGGTGTTATGAAATCGCAAATTCTTTCTATTGTTTAAAACTAAATCAGATGATTTTATTTAGCATGTAAATTATATTGATATACATAAACTAAATTACAGAGTAAATTTTGTAGTCTACCACTGGTGGGGCGTATACTAGTACAAACTTCGTGGGAAGCACATGATTGTCAATGTTCTCAGAGTCCTAACAATATGTTCTCTTGGATACAAAGCAAATTCTATTTCCGAGAATGCTTGCACACAGACAAAAAAAAAATATGCTTCTTAAAGATTTCTCATTATCTAGTTTAAAATAGCAACAGATTGGATTCTACCAACTGTCCATCAACACAAGTCTAGTCAATTAAATTAGGATATACACAGACTCATCAAGGTAATTAAAACAGGACATCCAGGCAGTGGTAATCAGGCAACTGTTACATATAAGGGGCAGCTTTTAACTATGGTGTTGAGTGAAACCCAAGAAATACTGTTAGGGTAGATAGCAAATGTGCAGGCGAATGTGTCTGCAAGGTCTCATTTAGTCAAGCAAACTAGAAGCTGGGTGTGGTGGGACACACCTGTAAGTAGAGGGGCCAAGACAAGAGCAGGATGAGTATGGGGTAAACCTGGGCTACATAACAAGTTCCAGAAGAATTTGAATTACAGAGTGTGACCCTATGTAAAAAAAAAAAAAAAAAAAAATCCATAAATAAATAAGTAGAAAAGGGAATGAGTGAGTGAATGAATGAATGAAATAAACTGTATAGCCACCTCAATTTTCCTGGTCTTTGAACACCATCTCTCAGGCTGTATAATAGATCTAACAGCTCAAGAAAATTCCGTATCTCAAGACAGTGTCCTGTTTATTATATGCATTTGATGGTTATAAGTACCCTATTTTTTTAAGATTTTCTTTGGGGGGGGGGTCCTATCTGAATAGTCATCATAAAGCTGTTTCCCAAACATAGAAATCTTATTTATCTAAATCAAAACAAATGGACAAAGAAAACTGTCTGACTGTTTTATGGAGAGCAAGAAACATGGTGCTTAGTTCTCTCTCTCTCTCTCTCTCTCTCTCTCTCTCTCTCTCTCTCTCTCTCTCCAACCTTCCTGCCCATTCCTGGAACTTGGTGATTTATTTGGGTTTTCAAGCCTGCTCATTACCTTATGGGCTGAGTGTGCTCTCTTTAAATCATTCTCTTTAAGAGCATTTTTTTGGCCCTTTGTGTTGTACTTTGTTTCCATAGTAACAGCAATTATCAGCATCTGCTGTTCTGCTGACCCTTCGTATTTTTATTCACCTGACCTTAAAGTTCAAGCAAAGCTGAACAACAATTCTCTGGAGATCCTGCTACTATTTCTGAAACTGTTTCTATAATTCCTTCCCACCCCAATGTACTTTATAACTGTAGGCAGTGTATCTACAGTGTTCACACATGCATCTTGTATCAGTAACCCAAAGAGCCTGCATGTGAGGAACACTTCTTAGTGCGCTCTCTCTATGAACCTTAAACACACCAACAATCCAACAAAGTGGATTTAAGCAGTGCAGTTATATAGAACTTAGGTTTTACAACCAGCCTGCTTTGGTTCAAATATTCCATTTGATGCTGTGTGATCTTGGGCAACTTACTTGACTTATCTGTGGCCCGGTCCCCTCCTCATCTGTGAAACAAGAATAAGACTTACTTAGAGGACTGTCTTCTGCCATACATATATAAAATGCATAGACTGCCTTTTCTGCTCTGCAGAAAAATTTAAAAAGCCTTAACAAAATCTCTGCTCTTTGGAAACTTCTCTACGTGCCATTTTCGTGGTAGACTGGCTACTACAATTTGTACTTTTCTGGAGTTAACACTGTAACACTCTCTCATCCTTATGAATTCCAAATGGCAATTCTGGTAGGGAGAGAGTCACAATGCTCCTTTACGTCAAGGTCTTGCAGGGATCACATTGAGAAGACAGCTGGGAAGGAGACTACTGAGTCATACAGGGTCCATCTCCACGGCCCAGGCTGTTCTACTGCAACTCTGTCCAATGAGTGATCTATCAACTCAAAACCCAGGCGATTGTTCTCATGTTCTATGTGCAGTGCTACGGAAAGGGTAGGTGTTCCTGTCTGGCAAAATGGCCATCACAAGCAGCAGGAAAGCCAGAACCACCACGTTACTAGGTCAGACACTTTCGGAACTGTAACATGTTCTTAACACTATTTTCTGTGGAGTACCTCATCCTTGCTGATGGAGTTTCAATGAATCAGCACAAGTATCTAGAACTTGGCCAGTACCCTATGGCCAGGAGTGACTGACCCACAGTAGCCCCACCCTTAGAGCTTCATCAAGGGAACATTTTAAAGGTGTCATTGAGTACTATTCAGTACTCAGTACTCACACTTAATATTACACTTGGTACCACTAGTTAGGGCTCATCAACAAATGCTATAAACAGATAAGTGTGTGCATGCGCGCGTGCACGCACACAATGACATATTACATATCTTCTGTAAACAAAACTAGCTTTGTTTTTTCTCTCTACTCTAACAACATCATATTTATGACAGCAGATTTTATAGAAGGGAGAAGATGGACAACTCATCTACATAATATTGTAAGAAGGGAAATAGAGACAAGAGTCCTTCCTACCAGGCAATGTGTTTCTCCCTATCGATTGATATCAGTAGCAATTTCAATATCAGCCCCTAGAAAAATCCCTCTTGCAATGTCTTCTCCAACCCATTAATCTTTTGGTGCTGAGTAGCTTCTGCTCCCAGGAAGCATACTGATCTAATAGAGTTTCATTCTGTTGTGATAAAATACTCTGACCAAAAGCTACTCAGGATTAGAAAGGGTTTACTTCATCTTAAAGTTCTAGGTCACAGCCCTTTATGAAGCTTAGGCAGGAAGTCAAGGCAGAGACCTGAAGATAGGAACCAACGGCTGCTTTTTGGTTAATTCTCTGACTTGCTCACTGGGTCATGTTCAGATAGATTTCTTATACAAGCCAGTGCCACTCGCCTAGAGATGGTGCTGCCCACAATGGACCAGGCTTTTCTACATCAATCATTTTAATGCCTAACTGTCATGCCCATTGGACAATATTACAGAGGCAATTTACTGGCTATGATTCTTTTCATATGTGACTGTAGGATGTATCATGTTGATAATAAAAACTAACTTGGCCATGATCCTGGTAGAATTAATGACAAGGAGCCAGGCAAAACAACCACTGTACCATTTACATGTCTAATCCTTCCCTATAGGCTAGGTCTGCCTTGGCTGTTCTTTATTATAAGAACCAGGCCTAAGAACAAAGTATTTCTCTGACCTATTTCCAGTACTTAATTGAAAATGAGCCTTATTACAATATGACCTTCAAAAATAAAAGGGAGAATTTAAAATGTTTGAAAAATAGATCTCTTAAAATTTAGATCTTTCACTGTGGACTCATCTATCTTTACATCACCTATCCATCAATCATCTATAAATTAATTATGTACTTACAAATCTATCATATGTATTTTTATATCTAGCAACCTATTGCCTATCTACCACCCTCTAATTTAAGTGCACCATATTTGTTTTGGTATAAATTTCCTTTCTGTTATCAACTCTTATTTGTGTTTGTTTTTTGTCCTTGGGTTTTAGAAACTGACCAATGTACCAGACTAAATTAGTATTATTAACTTGAAATTACTGATCGAGCTGATTTGCTTACATCTTAGTTTAGCAGTTAGAGAATAAGAAAGACAAGTAGAGGAACAGATGATCTCCGAGTCACGTGGGCAGAGCCACTTTTGGTCCTGTATTTCTATACTGCAACATCACAGTCAATAATTTGGTTATTCAGGGGAGGGGGAGAGAGGTTAGCATGAGGTAGGTCAGGCCTCTTGGATACAGTGGCACTATATTTGTGTCCAACAGTTTAGAAACAAAAACTCAGCATACCCAGAAGGGAAAAGGCTCCATCCCAGAGGGAAGTAGACAAGGCTTAGGGAAAAGCAAAAGGTGCAGAGACGGAGTCAATAGTTAGAATATTAGAATCCAGAAATGAATTTGAAGTGGGGTATGATTCTTGTTTTAATCTCTGCAGTTTGTGTCATCTAACGCTTGGAGGAACCATTGTTCTTTTGGAAAACTCTAGCTTTGTACAAAAATGAGAACAGTGTTAAAAGAAAACACAAAGGTTTTCTCTTTCTCATCTTACAAATGGCTCTAACAAAGGTTTGCATTTCTTGGCTGTGCAAACAAATGCAGTTCAGGTTGCATAGGCATCAGTGGAATCTGCTGGTCTTCCACTCACCAGTGGAATCTACTGGCCTTCCATTCTAGCCTCCAATCACTTTGGACAGAGGGGAGACTTTCAGTTTCTAAATTCTCTCCAAGTAAGATAAATTTTCAGTTCTAGGCCCTGACATGGAAGCAAAGGGAAGACGTGCTTTCAATAGAATCAAATCACACATTATTTTCTTTGTAACTGAACCTCAAACATAAGAGCACTAAATTTACATTAAGTTCTCTGAGCACGTTTTATATTAGGATGTTGTCCTACGAAGGAAACCTAAAACCTGCTGTTCTCAGTCCTACTGAGTAACATGTTAGCACAGGTTTTCTCTCTGTGCTGTTTGTACCATGTCATTTGGATAAACTCTCAGATAGGAACTAAGGACATGCTTTTAAAAGTATGTGTGTGTGTGTGTGTGTGTGTGTGTGTGTGTGCATAACTGTATGTGTCATTGAAAATGCTGAAATAAATATCTCTTGATATTATCATGTCAAGAAAGGTGAAATAATGAAGAATACCTTTAATTGTGAGGTGTCATAAAGACAAAAATGCCCCAAATTCTATGAGTCCCTGAAGAAAGGAAGGAAAAGAAAAGGACTTAATTGACAAATAGTTATCTGAAATAGGAAAGGAAGCTCTCATTGAAGAAGAGATGGCTCACACTCTTTCATTGCTGGAGAAGACCCATGAAGAAATTAATAAGTAGAGAAGGAAAGTGAATAGGCAAAAATAGCTCCAGGGAGGCCTCCTAACCAGCTGACATCATTCACTCAAGGGATCTTCACCAAGCGTCAGATGTTGGTGGTACCAAGATCTTTCAGGAAACAAAAGAGGAAGACAGGTCCAGTCACTCAGACAACTAACAACCCACCAAGGACACTTGCGTGAAACAATAACTTAAAAAAAAATTCAACTGAACAACATTCTCTGAGATCTAAGTCAGAGATCTGAATGACTATGGGAGTCTCATGGAAAGCTTCCTTGAGAAGTCTGGAATAGGTCTTGGAATGAGTTGTGTGGATGTGAGCAACAGGAAGCATGCTGGGAGACGCCTATAATGTGCTGTTAGCCATAGTCCAGAACTGAAACTTCAGGTGAACTATTCTAGGCTTCAATGATTTGGAGAAACAATTTTAAAACCTTACACAATGTCTCTTGGTAGTGCAAGATACAATCTTGTCTGGCCCCTTTAAGAACCCTTAAGTTCATAAAAGAAAAACGTGAAAAAAAAAAAACAATTGTGATTGACCAAGGCAAGAACAGAAGGAAAAGAGTTATGGCCAGCATCCCCTGTACGGTCACTGCAGCAAACACTGTGACTTTATCTTTCCTAGTATTTGATATTCAGAAGTGCTCTGTGAAGTGTGGACTTTTATAATAGACAAAGGCACAGAGAGTAATTTACTCATTCAAAAGTAATTGCTTAAGATCCCTTAATAAGAATATGGAGGGGGCTGAGCTTCAAGGTCTCATCCTCGGGACCTTAGGTCGTATTCTTTAATCACTGTACAGTTGCTTATCTAGGATTTTCTATAGGAAAAGCACTACTATTTATTGAAAGTTTGACAGGAGATTAATCTCCCCCTGAGGTTGAGATGTGTCCATGTTCCGTGTGAGGCAGTGGCGATTCAGAGTGGAAAAGCATCTTCAGATCTGTTTGTCCAAAGCAACTAATGAATCTGAGAGGTCTCAGGCAGCTAAAGAAATGTGGACAGAGATGAAGTGAATTGGAAAAAAAGAGTAAAAATGTAGCTGCTGTAAGGGAAGAGAGACTATTCCAGGTGTGTAATGAATTGGAGGAGAAACAAAGAGTCACACCCAAGCAGGAGGTCAGATGTGTGGTGTAGGTTCCCGATGGGTAGTCACAGGGCTGCCTTGAGTGCTGAAGCAGGTTTGATGGACCACCAGGCTCTTCCATGCTGAAGGAAGCCAAGTGCTCCCGTGTGTCTAGGGGACACTAGAACTGTTTACGATGGAAAATGCTCAATCCTATTTGCATTTAGACAGATCTCCTTGGCAGTCTTATGACATAGGAAGTGAAGGAGAGGCAGTAATTGGATTCCTTGAGGTGGCAGAATTGACAGAAGCCAGTGAATGAGAGAAAGGAGTGCTGGATGAACCCAAGGTTTCTAGTGTGGGATGAGAGCCTGAGCGAAGATTGCAAAAAACTGAGGAGAAATAGCAATTTTCTGGGAAGAAATAGTAAGTTCAACCTTGGCATGCTGAATTTGAAAAGACTTTGGTACAGATCAAGTCTCTATATGGGACAGTTCACAGATAGTCCTGGAAAGAGGGGGAAATGTAAGGTTAAATCTTTGTCACTCTGCTCTTGTCCAAAACTCAAAGAAATAATATGATCAGGATAAGGCAGGTTAACAGTTACCCTGGCCTGATTTTGTTGATTTTGTCTAGTTTCATAGAAGGGAGGTGTGTGTGTGTGTGTGTGTGTGTGTGTGTGTGTGTGTGTTCATGCATTTACCTTCTTCTCTTCTTTGTGTACTTGAAATGTATAAAACCCAACCCTAATCTAAGTGATCCTAATTCTGTAACAACTAACCACATCCCAGTGGCCTGGCTTTGGACAAATTGTGAGCTTTGATCTTGACTTTACGTGCCTCAGGCCAGAACAGGACCCACCACAACAGAGAACTCCAAAGCTCACAATGCAAATATTGTTCTGATTAAAAACGAACGTTCTGCTTTTGATGTGGGGAGCTAGTCAACTTCTACTGTTTGTAGGAATAATGAATAATGGGGGCATTTAGTAAGAAAGCAGGGTCAATGAGGGCAAAACTAGGGAGACATGGAGATGGAGAAGGAAATAGAGATGGAGAAGAAAGGAAAGAGGGAGGGAGAAAGGGAGGGAGGGAGGGAGAGAGGGAGGGAGGGAGGGAAAGAATAGAAACTAAGTAGAGACATGATAGACAGAATAAGTGAATGAATAAAATGACTAATATGGAATAGAGGGAAGGGGAAAGAGAGAGAGTGTATGTAGGAGAAAGAGAGAGAGAGGAGGGAGGGAGGAGGAAGGAAGGAAGGAAGGAAGGAAAAGAAGCAAGTGTTCCAGAGCAAAGCAAGGGTCCACAGAACAAGTCAAGCACTGTCCTGGGGCCTCTCTTGTATTGAAGGCCAGTGCCATGGAGGAAGGAGCAGGGCATCTCCATTTTAGCCTCCCTATCCATCAGTTGCTTGCAGGGCTTGAGAGAACCTCTGGCTCTTCAGCTCTACTCTCCTAAACTGACATGAGAAATCCCCTGGGGGATTGTAACAGCTGTTTAACCTTTTATGCCATGGCTCTTCTCTAGAGATGTCTTCTTGCCCTGGCAGACCACCTCCTGTATTTCTTGAGGGGAAAGACATCTGCGTTATTACAGAGTAATGAGACACAGGGAGGATATCTGACCCATTTCTACAAATCATAGAGATAAATAAAGGGTCTAGCCACATCCAGTGAAGAAACATCTTACATCTTAGGAAGTTGAGAATGAAGATGCAGAATTCTCAAGTTCTCATAAATGCATAAATACCTATGTTTCACAGATTACCTTTACTTGTGACCAATATAAAACGTCATTTAAGAACTATGTCAACAGTCTCAACTAGGGGCCTTTTATAAACGTGAGGCCATGTGTTAACAGCCCACCTGCTTCTCCTAGTAAGCCTGATCATTTCACTATTTGCAGGAGTTCAGCATATCATTGGGCACATGGCAGATAATGAAAAAGCATTTTCTAAGTGAATAAATGCAGATATGGGTGAATAAACAGCCTCCATGTCCTTGGGCTCTGCATAGTTCATTATGAAAATAATAGGAGGTAATATGTTCTCTGAGAAACATGCAGATTCAAATTAGGCCTGCTGGCTGGAGAGATCCCCAGAAACCATCTCCCACTACCAAATCTAAGGAAAGAAATAGAAATGAACAAGAATAGGATTAATCTTCCAGGGCCAACCCTAGGTGTCTAATGCTATTTCCCAACTAGGACACATTGCTACTCTCTGGATACAGAAAGAGGAAAGTCTGGACTTGCCAGAGGCCAGGGCTCAGGGTTTTTGGAAGAGTACCTTCCACTGATTTTATTTTTGTTGCATGCTTTATAAATATCTTGGGGGAGATTAGGAGCTTTAATAGATCTATTTGCCCCATAAGTAGAAGTCTCAAAAAGTGTCAGATGTGGGATTTCGGAAAATACTAGAGCATGGTGGGAGCATTCTCCACACAGCTGAAAGAATATCATTGTCTTGGGGTGTGTGTGTGTGTATATATACTTGCATGAATGGCATAGCCCATGTATGTGTGTGTACACTTGCACGTATGGCACAGCCCATGTGTGTGTACATTTGCATGTATGGCTCAACCCGTGTGTGTGTGTGTGTGTGTGTGTGTGTGTGTGTGTGTGTGTGTGTGCTGTGTGTATACATCTATGGCACAGTTCACATGTAGATGTCATAAGACAGCTTTTGAGAATCGGTTGTTTTTCTCTTTCTCCCACGTAGGTCTTGGGAATGGATCTTAGGATGGTAGGTTTGGTGGTCTTATTCACTGAGACATCTCACCAGCCCAGGATTTGTATTTCAGCCAGGACCTTCTGCTAGGTTTACTTACTCAGTGATAAAGGCTTTGGTACAATCACTGCAAAGAAGAGATTTCCTTTTGGAAAAAAACAAAACAGAACATAGAAAAGGTCTCAGTTGCTAAAAATCTTTCACACTGAGAATCACTGCTTGAGATTTGCTGCTGATGTGTCTGTCACACACAGCCTGTGCTAGCTTCAGAGGGAAGACAATGCAACTGGCTACCTACCTTCCTCATACCGTTCATGAAGAGGATTAATGAGTTAATAAGCATTAACTACTTTGCAAGCCACAGGTGACTACAAACATTATTAAGACCACATTTTTCCTACAGTAGTGTTTCAGGCTTTGAACAGATGGATAAATCCCAGGAGAACTGCCTACTTCTAATACAGAAAACTGGATGCCTGTTCTCAGGTAATACAATGCCTGTTAAAATATACTGCGTTGCTTGTCCAGTCACTGGTGACAGAGACAGGTTCAGACAGTGTGAAAGCAACAGTAACAATGTGCTATTGAGTGTAATCCACAGTAGCACTAACAGGATGAGCAGAAACACTTGCCTTAGACTACTGTTTCTCAACTAACTTCCTCTAAAATCTAAACTCACTTAGCTGTGCAAAACACAGTTCTGTGAATGTCTCCTTAAATTTGACCCCATCCAGACTTCATGTGCCATGAATATGACCTAGTGAAATAGAAATAATGGCATTTATTTGATGGGGCTCAGGCGAAGTGTAAGACCGCTATCAGCGGGGGAAATAGAATTATAAAGTTTTCTTTAGATGTAGACATGACTCCTTCCTAGGCTGCAGAACATTCCATCTTCACTATATATTTATGTGAATAATTTGAAGTAGCCAGGTAGCTAAAAATGGACTAAATGAGCTCTCTTACCCATCAAAATGAAGTTCTATTTTACAACCTAGGGTGTCAGGAAAACTGAAAGGTAAGGGAGGCAAAACGGGGAAGGCTTTAGGAGATACTGTTATTATTATTATGATAGGTTATTGGTATGTATCCCAAGCTGGCTGTGGATTTGCATTTCTACACCCAAGTCTCCAAGATGCTGGGATTATAGGTGTGTGCCAACATGCCAGCCGTTTTTTAAAGTTAATCACCCTTGAATAAGGAGTCCTAACCACCAATTTCTTCAGTGTTCTAGCATGTCTGTGAATCTCTAATTCTCAGAATTAAAAGGGTCCATTTGACAGGGCCATGAAGATCAGGTGTTTAGATGTAGGCAGTGCACGTCTTTGCAAAGCTATTGTAGACAGCTAGGAGCAGTCTAATGAGACTCAGAATAAAATTAGTGGCAGGAATCGAAATAAGTTATGATGTCTTATGTGTGCCAGACGTGGAGAGGTAGTGAGTCTTCACTGCTGTCAAATGTCCCCATCTCTGATAACACACAACACATCCATAAGTAACCACAATGCATAGTAACAGCCACAACTGCAGGTGACTAAAATGCTCTAGAATTACAAATAAGAAGAAATTGATTGAACCTGAGATCAGCATGAGAACCTTAACAAAAATGACAGGTAGACTAGGATTTTATCCATTAAGGAGGAAGAAAATAGCTTTCCTGGCAGTGTGAGACATGGCATGTCTGTCAGGTCAATACTTATTGAGATATTGGTTCATCCATCCTTTCAGTCAATTCATTTATTCATGATGCATTCATTCATCAGGTTTCTGTGCATGTCACTCTCCATGTGGGCTCTGGAAATACTGCACTGAGGAAAACACTGGGGCCAGCTGACAAAAACAGGATAGTCAGGACTTTGTTTATATCCAGAGTGGCATGAGGACTCTTATCAAAGAAATTGTGGGGGGGGGGGGCAAGCAAATGACACAATAACACCCTCTATTATGTAAAACTGTCCTGGGCAAATGGAACCGTTAGAAATACAGAGTTAAAACATGGTCTGGAAGAGAGCTCAGCAAGTAAAGTTTTTGCCAAATAAGCATGAAGACCTGAGTTAGATTCAAAGAACTGATGTAAGAAGTCAGGTACACTCTTGAAATTGCAGGGAGGGAGGGACGAAGGGAGGGGGAGAGAGAGAGAGAGAGAGACTGTGAAGACAGCCATGATTCTTGGACTCTGACAAGACAGTCTGGCCTAAAATGCAAGCTCCAAGTCACAGTAAGATCCCATCTCAAAAACCAAGGTAGATAGTTCCCGAGGCATGACATTCAAGGTTGACCGCAGACCTCCACATGTATAGCACACTTGAATAGGACATGGGATTGGGTATGGAGAAACACCTACAGATTTGAAACATGCTCAAGTGAACAGAGGAAGACATAGAGTGAAGTTTCCTGGCTCTGTAGATGGAGAAGGTGTAAAGCTGTTACCTAGCAGAGAAGTGGTGGGAGGAGGAACGTGTGTCAAGAGAGGGAATGATGGTTTGGGTTGGCAGAATCTTAAGGATTGTCTGGATTATACATTCATGTCCATGACATCTCTCTGTCTCTCTGTTTGTCTGTCTATCTATCTATCTATCTATCTATCATCTCCCTTTCTTTCTATATATACATATATACACATATTCACACACATATATATTCAACATGTACAATAGATGTTGCATATATGTCTATCTATGTGTACCTATATATCTGTCTATGTCTATATCTATATCTATATCTATCTATTATCTATATATAATATATCTATGTGTGTGTGTGTGTGAGAGAGAGAGAGAGAGAGAGAGAGAGAGAGAGAGAGAGAGAGAGAGAAGGAGAGAGAGAGAGTTGTTTAATGGAGAGCACTTCTTCCTGCCCGGTATTGTGCCTGTAGAAATATTTAATCCCGGCTTCCCTTTGAAGCCAAATCTCTTCACTTGAACCATATCCACAGTGAATGGCGCTCTGAATAGAGCCTGTTGACCTGCAGGCTATCACACATGTCTGCTGAGTCAGTGGTTCTTCCCTTAAAAGTAGCAAGAGTTAGAGAGCAAAGAGATAATGTCTAGCGTTGATCAAGAAAACGTAGCCTAAGCACATTATTAAAGTGATGGTGGTAACTACAGGAAGAGCTAAATATGGAAACTGTTCAAAGTGGTTTCCTTTGAGAAATGAACCAGAGACTGAGGAAGGAGGGTGAGGCCCATCAGCTGAGGCTGCAGAGCACGCTTTGTGTTTTAAACCTGCTGATGGATGACTTAAGAGTTGTAAGGAAAGCAGACAGACTGAATATTCTCAACACATGTATGCCTTACCTCATCACTGATCGCAAATGTTGAATTTAGAATCATAGCATCACAAACTGTAGAATCTCTTTCATTTTCCACGAAAACAAGCTGAGAGATAAGTCAAGGGCGTTACCCATGGCTATGGGGCAGGGACCAAAAGAGGGAATGTGGATATGGCAGCTCTACTAGGTCTGTGTTTTATTCTGAATGTCAAAGATCAGAGACCAGATGCATTCTCATCCATGGACTTGCAGTTAATTTTTCGGGTCATCCTGGAAATTTATTCCATTGCAATGGAGTCTCCCTAGACTGTTTAAAGGTCCAATGAAAATGCTGAGCAGGGAAGAGCCAGTAGCTGAGCATGGACTTGAAGTTTCCAAAGTGAAAGTCTATTTCAAGGAGGTAGAGGTCGGAGGCCCCTAGCCTATACATGGCTGTACTATTCATTGGTGTGGAGACATGGCCAGAGTTATCTGTTTCTTTGGTTAGGATAGTGAAGTATCACAAAGCAGTGTCGGATCAACAGAAATGCATATTTTTATGGCTCTGTCAGCTAGAAGCACAAGCAGATTGTCAGCTGGGCTAGTTCCCTGGCAGAGACTATGGGCACAGGGCACCCTCCTACAGTTAGCTCAACACTCACCATCTTCCCTTAGTCATGCCATCACATGGTATCCTCCCCAGACTACACGTCCAAATATCTCCTTTACTAAGTAATATTGGATTAAGGGCTTAGCGTACTCCTGATGTTGTCTTAACTAATGACATTTACAGAAATCCTTCATCCAATTAAGTTTAACTTTTGAGAGACTAGGCATCAGAGATCAATGTATTACTCAGGGATTGGGCACAATTCATTCCATAACACCTAGTGATAACCAAATCCCTGAAATGTTGCCCCTAAAGATTTACAGTGGCAACTGAAATCATTTTCTGCTGGGACCATAGCCCATTGACAGTTAAATTAAATGGATACTAAGATTTATGTTTTAGGAACTAATTTCTTGTTTTTAAATCCTCTGTTAAATTAACTGGATAATGCTAATTATAGTTTTATCTCAGAATGAATCTACTCTCTAGAATACTGTTATAAGATGCAATAATAATTGTAAATAAATATGAATGCATGAATACCTATGGTATATTACAGAGGTATATCATGCATATGATGCCATGTTATAAATGGAAAAATGTTATAACAGGTTCTCATGCAACAATATAAAAATATCCACTCACTAGACACACTCAAAAGTTGAAGTCTCAGGTAGACACTTTAGGTGTTTCTTTTGTTTTAACTGTACAGCTGAACAAGTCTACGTGCCTCATGCGGGAAAACCAACATAAAAAATTAAAATGCAATTTTCTTTCTCATTCAGCTATGATATTTACCTCTTGCTTTTCACTTATAAAGAAAACCGAGGATAACAGGTGCCCTTTGCCTTTGACTCAGATCTTAGCATTCAGGTCTCTAAGGCACAGACACATCTTCACAGGAAGTTTAAGAGGCAGAGAATTTACTCTTACTGGGTCTATCATACAGATTATTGAACAGAGTAATGAACAATTGTATGTTAATCAGGAAAGATTTTGCAAGTGTTTCTTCAGCTTTAATTGTCTAGGGTCATTAAATTATGATTATAGCACACCATTTCTCCTTTCTCCTTTCCTCCCCACATACCCTGTCTTGCTCTCTTTCAAATTCATGGCCCCTTTTTCCATTGTTTTTATGTACATCTATGTATACGTATTTATTCCTAACTCTAACCTCCTCAATCTGTATAATGTTACTCGCATGTATGTTGACCTTGCAAGATCAAGCTTGACCAGTTGATATTGGGTAAACAATTCGTGTGCTCTTCACTGGGGCAGACTATTTCTCCTGCTCTCTGCATTTTTTAGTTGCCTTAGGGTTTTTGTTTGTGTGTTAGTGTGTGTGTGTGTGTGTGTGTGTGTATGTATGTGTGGTTGAGGCCTTGATGGCTGTCCCCAGTCGACTTCAGCATGTCTATTGTTTTAGAACATGACAGATATCTGGCTCATGGTTAGATAGATAGTCATGGTGCTGAGACTGAATGAGTGTAGCTACGGATGTTATTAGGAAGCACAATCTTACAGCAAAGTGTCTGATCCTCTGGCTCTTATGATCCTTCTGCCTCCCTCTTCTTCAAGGTCCCCCAAGCCTTAGCTGCAGGAGTGTTTTATAGATGTATCCATTGGAACTGGGCTTCACTACTCTGAGTTTTCATTTGTTTTGATTTTTCTGTAGTAGTCTCCATCTGTTGCAAGGAGACATTTCCTTGATGTTGGGTGAGGATTATCTGTGGATATAAGGACAAATGTTTATATCATTGTTAGAGATTAGGCTGGTTTAGTAAAGGGGCAGTTGCAGATTCTCCCTTGGTATCCACAGCTTTATGAGCACTACACTACTGGCTAGGTGTCCAGACATGTTTTCCATTGTGTTGAGTAGGTCTTAAGTCCAACTGGAGAACTGTTGTTTACTGCCAGTGTACATGTGTCTCTGCTGCTTCCTTGGGGCTATCATGCTATGCTGGTTGTTGATGTGGTTCATAGGCACCATAGCTGGTGGGATGGTTGGTTGCCTCATTTCTTTGAGATTCTGGGGTAATTTCGAATCCAGATTCTGCCAACAAAAAATTTCCCCTTGAGTAAATTATAGAAACCTGAGTTTTCCAGGGGCATTTACGTTTTACTCCTCATTGATTCATTTTCAGTGGCTGACTTCACTCACATGTGCTCTCACTCAGTTCATATGATGTCATCTCATTATATTAAATCATAACAAGATAATAGAATTATTATACCAATACCCATAACCAAAATACATAATAAAGCAATCATTCTCTTACGAAAAACTCTCATTGTTTATCTTTCTTCAAACATTTCTTTTTCCATCTACTTGCCCTGACAGAAACCTGGAATTTCCATGAAAATATCATTTCACAGCTTTTGGAAACAGGGTCTTCAATTTGTCACAAGTTTCAAGGGCAAAGGAAACTAATTAGCGAACACTTTGCTTTGTTACCAGCTGGGTAGTCCAGAGACTTGATTCTCTGTAGTCTCTCAATGAATTCTCTCCTATAAACTATTCCAGGAACTGGCAGGTCATATCCATGAGCATTTCTAAGATGGAATGCTGGGAATTCTGGTAGAGTCATCCTGTGGCTATGGGGCCTGATTTCCCCCAAAATAAACCAATCAGATCTTCCCTATTTGAAGAATTTGGAATTTGGAAACTTTGGGTGTAGAATGTGATGGAAACTGGTGTTAAAAATATCTCCAGAACACACACACACACAGACACACACAGACACACACACACACACACACACTCGTTCAGTCAGCTTTCTTCAAATGCAACTAATTGCCTGCTGCTCCACAAATACCCTAGTAAGTCCTACAGTGTAGTGTTTTCAGAACAAAAGTGAAACAAGTTAGCTGAAGGAAAATGTCCACACAGAAAGATGAAAAGGCAGGTTGAGGCTATAACTTTAGCTGGTACCTGAGGGCAAGCCAAGGGTTTTGGCTTTCTCTTACAGCTGAAGTGAAAAGGCTCTCTATAGCAATAAACAAACTAACATGGAAGAGGGAAGCTCATGGGGTCTTAACCCCAGACAAAGAACTTAAGGCAATTAATTGGTGAATGCTGGGGGTAGGGTGAGACATAATGGGCTTCCCCAGGGAAGACCCCTCTCAATTGCTTATCCAGTACCAAGTGGTCAGTCCTGAGATCATATAGATCATATAATTTAGGCAGTACACAAATACACACATATACACACCACACACACCTCCACATACATATAGCACACACACACACACACACACACACACACACACACACACACACAGAGTCTATTGAAGGAAAAGAACCATGAGCTTGAGAGACAGCAAGGAGAGACTGGAGGGAGAAAAGGGAAGAGAAATAATGTAATTATATCTTTAAAAACTAGTATAAAGAGGCTTTCTGGAGCATGTCTAAACAAAAGACCTTTGCTTTTCTATCACAATTCTTTCAAGATTAGCACTTTGCTTGTGACCAGTACAGACTAAAAGCAATCTGCTTTCTGTTTTTTATTACTTGACCAAACCGTCACACCACAGTTCTCCGTGACTTTAATTGGGGATAGACTTTAGGGGAAGAAAAGAGAAACTCTCTGTAGGTTTATTTTTCTGCACTTTTACTTTTTAGATGTGCACTTTTACTGATATCCTTCTATTTCTGCAACCCCAGCCCCTCTTTCTAGAAGGTTCTCAGCCACCCTTATGTGTTCCAGAAATAGCCAGAAAACATGTATGCAGGAGAAACATGTGCCATGAGTTTAGTGATGTGATCAGGGTGAAGTGTGCTAAAACAAAAATAAAAGAATTACCTTGCTAAGTATGAAGGGCAAGGCTGAGAAATATTGCTCCTTTGGCTTAAGAAGAAGGTGGGAGGAAGGAGAGATGTAGAGAGAGCCAAATTCTTTCAAAAAACAACCTTATGTCCTCAGGAAAGAGATTCCGTGATAGGCAGCACACCTGTGCTTGCCCAATGGCACTGTGATTAAGAAATGCTGCTATCACTTTCAAACGCAAGGTTTCTGAAATATTTAAATATGATAAACTCCAGGTGTGATTTTCCACATCACTTGCAGTAACCACTTGTAATCACACTGCTCCAAGATTAGATGAATGGCAATCTAAGAGGAAGGACATGGGCTGCCCATGGAGAAATGCTGCTCCCTGCTAGAGTGTCCCATGAGTCCACCTATTAAGTGTTCCAATCAGGGGGCCAACTCCAGGTCAAATGCATTCTCTTCCAGTGTTTTAGACTTCTTGGAATCGTAATTATAAATATTTGAGTAACTGGGGCTGGGGGTGGGTCCAAAGAGCTGCACAGCCGAGACCCAACCTACTTAACTTCAAAACCTGCAATGTTTTAACTAGCCAAAACCAGGTGATTTAAAACAGCCTACTTAGAAGATTCTAGAACACATTAACAGCCAAAGAATCAACCTGAATTTTAATGGTGCTAGCAACAACAACAAAATCATTACTTTAAAAAACCTTCATATCTTTTTTGAACCACATGAAAGAAAAAAATTTTTGTAAATATGACTCACACATTATTTTTCTTGTTGATGAATATATACTTCAAAATATCTTAATATAGGCCAAGCACGGTAACATTTTATGCCATGAAAGGGAAAAAGCCCTGAAATTTATTTAATTACAGCAGTAATGGGGTGATGTCCAGCAAATGAAGCTTAATGAAGCTTTCTTCACACATAGTTCAGTTTCCCTTTAGGAATCAAACTGGAAGAATGAAGGATAAATTTGATATTAGGAAGGTGAATTTTATGGTCAGTCAGTAGAACACTGTAAAGTCACCAAGAAGTCCTTTAGACCATGGAATGTCCCAAAGCATCACACAAGTCAAGAGTTTACTATGGGATGCTGAAGTGTTATGGAAAAATGATCATTCTCTCTAAACCTCCCCTACCACCAATCCCAGGTCAGATACTGTACTGAGTTCTATGATGCTGCCCTGTGAAGTGGCATTGCTAGTCTTATGTTACCATGGAGAAATCCAAGGCTTGGACAGAGAGTCAATGACACAAGGTCTCAAAACTAGATGTCTAAATAGCCGTAAGTAGCTTAAGTTGTTCAGCTCCTACCAGAGCTTGTCACTTCCACTCACCAGAGGCCCCAGCATTCCTGATTGTTTCACACATTGCTTCCCTGCTTCCTAGTTCATGGATAGACAGATTTGGTCAATGACTCTCAGGCTGAACACAGAGAGAGAGAGAGAGAGAGAGAGAGAGAGAGAGAGAGAGAGAGAGAAAGAAGAAGAAGAAGAAGAAGAAGAAGAAGAAGAAGAAGAAGAAGAA
>JADRCH010000007.1:4888050-4972142 GCA_019843965.1 Rhynchomys soricoides | reverse complement strand
CTGCTGCTGCTGCTGCTGCTGCTGCTGCTGCTGCTGCTGCTGCTGCTGCTGCTGCTGGTGGTGGTGCTGCTGCTGCTGCTGCTGTTACATTTTGACAATCTAAAAACCTTGGATAGATACTAACATTGTAGTCAAGAAGGTCTGTGGGGAAGTATAGATAAAGGGATCCTAGAAGCAGGAACTAATTCAACATTAGAAATTTTCTAAAGATGAAGCAGAGAACAGAAAGGAAGTCTAAGAGTATTGCAAACAAGAGAAAAATCATTAACCTAGATTTTCTTTGCAGATGAAAGAATGTTGCAGACGGCAGTGTTTAGAAGACAAGGCAGCAAATAGCCAGGTAATCACCGCTATCCTCTCATGGTTGGCTTTGCAGCATACTATTCCCTCCTCTCTGATATGTTTCTGTCAGCTTCTGATATCCTCAATATCTTGTTTGGTCATTATGTAAGTTGTGTTGTGAGACCTACTCTCCTGCCATTTTAAATTATTATTTTATAAGAGGCATATGTAATTTATGTAATAATAATAATAATAATAATAATAATAATAATATTTTCCTTTCTGAAATGTTCTGTTTTAGAAAAACAGTATACAATTTCAATCATTCTACCCAGAAGAGCTCATTTAAAAATCAGCCTAGATACCTATCAATGGGTGAAAGAATGAATAAAATATGGTACACACACACACACACACACACACACACACATATGTATATATAAAATAAAAACAGAGTGTGTTCATTTAGGAGGAGGGCAGAAACTCCAGGATGGGAGATGGAAGGAAAAGAATGGTGTGGTAAAATATGAGCAAAATACAGCAATAAGTATATATGAGAATGACATAATGAGATGTTACCGTGAATGCTAAATAAAAATGAAAAATTAATTTAGAGCAACATACATATTTCCAACTCAGCAAAAATCCCTCTATGAATAAAATTTCATTATTTTGACACTGTTGTATATTTACTACATCAGATTTAATAAATTCCAATGGCTTTTCTCATGCTGGTGCTGAACTTGAGAATATACGTTAGCATCTATCTCTTGTGTCTTCAAGTCACTAGGTATTTGTGTGGGACCTTAGTTCTTCTAGAGAATATTTATATCTACTTTGGTCACCCATCTAGGACCACCCAACTTTTATATCATCTGCCTGAATATTTCCTAAGCACTTAACAACACTGACATTGTAAAATCAAATCTAAATATGTATTTGAACTGCTTTGTTGCTCAAAACCTCAAAGGAGATAGTCTTTTATAAGTACCAAATTTGAGATTAACAAATTTCATTGCCATTTCTCTCTATGGCATGGGCTTCTTTCACTTTTTACCAAGAAGAGAAAAGAAAGACCTTTGGTGTGCTGATTTCAAGCAGACAGTTACCCTACATAACTCATCTTAGAGAATTCTTTCTTTCTTATAGAAACACAAACA
The DNA here is from genome assembly GCA_019843965.1 of Rhynchomys soricoides. Lineage (NCBI taxonomy): Eukaryota > Metazoa > Chordata > Mammalia > Rodentia > Muridae > Rhynchomys > Rhynchomys soricoides. The sequence goes on along the minus strand of JADRCH010000007.1, from coordinate 4,970,700 downwards.
TGATGCATTACTGTTAGGTGGCTTCTTGGACTCAATAGCTAATAGAATGAAAAAACAGAAATATAAATGATCTAATCGCAGTGATATAAGTACACTTACATAAAATTTGCATAAAAAAGTTACATAAATTTTAAGTTTCAGTAAAATAAACTTTCGATTTCTTTTTAGTAATAAAGTATTACCATTACTCTAACTTTTTGAAGTCTGACTTTTGCTGAGTTGCTGGCATTCTTTTTACAAAGCTCTTCTCTCTATGTGTTCCTGGATGACGCTGTAAGTCAGAATTCTAATGCAGATCCCACAGTTGCCCACCCAAAACCACAGCGGCCTGCACTGTGGACTGGGTGATAGAGAATGTGAAGTTACTAAAACGTATCAAGCATGTGAGTTTATGTGGGATCATCTCTTGGGTCTCTTCAAAGTATAAACTCTTGATAGGTATCTATTAACACTGGCCATTTGTTCCTTCTAGTCACAACGGAATTTATCTGGCACTTAATGAAACTATTTAACTTAGATTGCTGAACTCTATCTGAATAATACGTGGATAAGGATGTCACGTGACTTGCAATTAGCAATCACTTGCTCTTTATGAAGCTCCAGGCAATGGGCTTTTAACATAGACTCACTTTACCCTGCATGACAAACCAAAGAGCAAATATTACTGAATGAGAAATTGAGACTCATTGTTAAATAATTTGAGTGGCCTCATACAGCTAAAAGGCAGTAGGATTCAAATTTAAAAACCTAGACAGAGTAAACCCAAGACCCACCCTTCAAGCTACTAGCTATAGAGAGAAAAAAGTGAGAGAGAAAGAGATCCCAAAACACTGACACAAGCAAACTGTATTTAAGTACAGCAACACTCAGCCACCAGTCAAGTTTTAGACAAATCTTCCCACATGTATCAGAATGCTAAGAATGACTGTTTAAGTCACAGGAAGAGCAGTAGTTTAAAAAAAAATAATACTGAGCTTAAGTATAGGTCGTCATTTTTTTTCCATTACAGGCCCTCTGAATCTGGAACTTTCCCCTCATATCTAGACCATTTTGAGAGTGAGGCTCATTTACATGGGTCTGGAAGGACTTTGATTTCGTTGTGAGTAATATATATTTCCACTTAGGTCTCACTCTGCAGGCCAGAGCTAAAGGCAAGTACTATTATAGATCAGGGCCAGTGAAGTGGGTAATGAGGTTTGGTATATAAAACGCTTGGTATAAATGCAAGGGAACTTCTGGCTTTTCTTTAACATTAACTGCTTTGAAATGCATCATTTAAAATAGAATGCTTAGTAGGCCAGTGGCTGTTGGAGAATAATTTTCCTTCACTAAGCAGACCACTGGAAGCTTCGGCAAGATGCCTTTCACAAACACAAAGCTGTGTGCGGTGAGTTATTTTTAATACGAACTCCATGGGGTGAGTGCTAAAACACATAGCTGAACATGAAGAACATCACCCACTGCTGCAGAAGCAAGGGATGGAAGAGCTGCTCCTGTTAGCTTCATAAAGGAATATGGTTTGAATCCTCAGGCTGACACGGAAGCTTAAAAAAGAAGCAGTTAAAATACCCAAGCGGACATTTCATCTCCCCAGGTCAAAAGTCTTCTCACATATTCTGACTCATGGGACCCGCACAGAGGGTAGGGAGAGAAAAATGGTTATAAATATGACATTACAAGATTAATTACATTTGCCTGTAACATTTAAGATCATATCCGGCCCCATGTTCTTCAGCTGTCTGTTGAGATTGGTCGGTGTTACATATGAGCTTTCTGGCCTATAAAGACACTCCTTCATTATGGATGGAACTGGGTAGAGTGTTGTTCACTGTCAGTGTGAGTGGTGGGCAAAGGGTTAACTACTACCCCAAGTTCCCTCCCTCCTTCTCCTCTCTTCTCTTCTCTCTTCTCTCCTCTCCTCTCCTCTCCTCTCCTCTCCTCTCCTCTCCTCTCCTCTCCTCTCCTCCCCTCCCCTCCCCTCCCCTCCTCTCCCTCCTTCCCTCCCTCCTCTTTCTCCATCCTCCTTTCTCTTCCTCTTACTTTGCACCCTCACATTTTTTTTCTCTAGCATTCTTTAATAGCCTAATGTGTGCTAGGTGCCATTCTTCTGTCATACTGCTTTTTATTGAAATTCAAGCAAGTTTGTTATTACTAACCCCAGCAATGTCACATTCAACCACCAATAGCTTGACTGCTTTAGATCCCTACAATCAGAGATCATGGCTGACATCGCTTTAGCTTTCTTCTGTCAAAGCATAATTTCTTGTGCTTGTTTAGTGTGCACCAGGTTGAACTGAGCAACTGTTCATAGAATCAACTTAGAAACTTCATCACTTACAAGATAACTTACAACGTAAGTCAGCACTCTTCACAATTTCTAGTTCTTCCTAAAGAACTAGATGAGGATTTTTTTTAAAGAAAGATTTATTTATTTTATTTATATGAGTACTCTATAGCTGTCTTCAGACATAGCAGAAGAGGGCATCAGATCCCATTACAGATGGTCATGAGCCACCATGTGGTTGCTGGGATTTGAAGTTAGGAGTCTAGAAGAGCAGCCAGTGTTCTTTACTGCTGAGCCATCTCTCCAACCCATAGAGGGGATTTTTAATGTCAGTCCAACTATCCATTGAAGCTTGACCCCATCATAAGTTCATAGTGTAAGCAAAGCCACTTTACTAACCTAGGCCTTGCTTGGAAGAGCTCTCCTAGCTGTATTTAATGTGGGAAAGCAGAGCTTCAGTGCTTATGGGTGGACCATGGAAGCTGGTTTAGTCATCTAAAGCCTTTATAGGCTTGTGTTTGAAGCATGTGTCTGGGTCCTGCTCTTGAACCAAAAAAACTGTGCCATTTAACTCCAGTGGGAAGTCTGTCTAGATCTCTACAATAGCCTGACTCTTGGCCATCTCTATAGTTGGAAGGGCATACTCTGAAATTATAGCCTCTGTGTGTGTGTGTGTGTGTATGTGTGTGTGCAGGGGAAGGATCTTCAAGCATTTGCCTTGTACAGCCTTCTCTAAGGATAGCCTAGGTGGTTTTCTCATGAGCCACCATAGCATCTCATGGTGGCTTGAAGACCGCAGTTGTTCTCCCTGTAAGAATTGTCTGTATCTGTTACTAGTAAACTAGTTGTTGTTAGGGGACAAATATGCAAATTATGCACATTTCTGTTGCAGTAATAGTGAAAGGGATTATTTACAAAAGGGAGAAGACATCCTCAAAAGGCTATTTGGATGTTCTCTCACAGTGCAACTTCAGCAAATTAATTTGACCAGAAGAACCATGCCCTTCTTAAAAAATGCTCCCAGACTCATCTGCAGAGCCTGTGAGCAAGTTACCAGACATGAGAAAGAGGGAGGAAGGTGGAAGATGGAATTAAGGTTGCTACCAGTTGACATTAAAACAGTTGACATTAAAGATGGTCTTCAGGAATCATCTTGGCATAACCAGACAATCACAAGTGTCTTTGAAATGGATGAAGGCAGAACAGTCATGGGACCAATGTGGGAAGAACTGAACCTTCCATCAGAGGCACTGAGAAAAAAGGAGGTCAGGAGGCTAAGCAAATGGGCAGTTCCTAGAAAGACAAAGAGACAGATTCTCTCTAAGACCTTCTGAAAGCAAAGCATACAGATATACCTAGTTTTAGCTCCAGTAGATATACCACAGACTTCTGACTTTAAAAAAGTGGTAAAATTTGGGACTGGAGAAATGGCTCAAAGGGCTAGGAATGTGTGCTGTTCTGGTAGAGAATTGGTTCAGTTCTTATAACCCACATGACAGCTCACAAAAAGCTATAACTTGAGTTTTGGGACACCTAACACCCTGTAGACTCTACACATCAAGCACATGCATGGAATACATGCAGGCTAATCACCTATACATGCAGGCTAAACACATGTACACATAAAATAAAAATAAATAAATCTTTTTTAAAGTTGGAAGATTATAAGTCTGGGCTTGGCAAGATAGCTAAGCAGGTAAGGCTCTCCAAAGCCAAGGCTGATGACTGGAAATCAGTCCCCGAGATACAGATGATGAAAGACAAGAGCAGACATCCTGCAAGATGTCTTCTGACCTCTGTCTGTGAGTAGTGGCATGTAGACGCACATGGAAGCAAAACTTGCTTTTTAAAATGTAATGATATTATGAATCTGTGCTCTTCTATTCACCATGTTTTCTTGTAACTTATTAACAACAAGATAGCAGATAAGAAATTGGAAGACCTAATTAAAACCTTCTTTGCACCTCTTGAAACTTGACTTTCCTAATCAATGACTTGGGGCTGAATCATGTCTAATCTGCTTATGTCCTGAGGCTGTTTATGACATCAAAAACTGTAAAGCCTTGCTCAAATGCGATTCAGCACCAAGTCATTGTGAATCTTCTGCAAGACACATAGCTGTAATATGGAGGATATTAATAGTGTCGTTTTATTGTGAGGATCTGAGTTAATCCACATAAAGGGCTAAGACGGGTATCTGGCATCTTGTCACGTACCGGTTGCACGTTGCTGCCTGGGTAAAGAAATTTCAGGAAGGTTAAGCACTATCTAGTGATAGGATAATGTGAGCACTCTTAAAGAGCTGATTCTCAAGGAAAAGGATGGCCCATAGACCCTTTCTAGTTGCACTTAGAAATGCACAGAGACATTTTAGTGATCAAGTACCACATGGCTGGCATTTAGTTATACAATCCAAGGATCACAGATGCCCTGGGTAGTCATTCACAGTGAAAAAATTTTCTAAGTCCTAAATGATACCTTACATGTCTCTCCATCTTCAGTTGTTGCTTCAATGGAAAAAAAAATCAAACCAAACCAAAAAATAAAAAATAACAAAACAACAACAAAAAGCAAACAAAAAACTAATGATATCCAATGACTATAAGTATACTCATTACGTGTGCAAAGATAATGAGCTAAGCTATTACGACTATACAACCTTAACATCTTAGCTACTTTTCTAATGCTGTGAAGAAACACAAGGACTGAAGCAACTTATAAAAGAATGCATTTTATTTTTGATCTTGCTTAAAGTTTCAGAGGAGGAGCCCATAAATATCATGATAGGAATATGGTAGTAGGCAGGTAGGCATAGAATTGGAGCAGAAGCTAAGAACTCACATCCAATCCACATGAGGCACAGAGAGAATTAACTAGGAATGAAGCGGACGGACGGACTTTTGAAATCTCAAATTCTGCCTCCAGTGACACAGTTCCTGTAACAAGGCCACACCTACTAATCCTCCTGGAAAACATTTTCACCAACTAGGGACCAAGCATTCAAATAGATGAGCCTATTGGGGCCATTCTCAACCAAACCACTACACTTCACAAAGCAAAATTCTTAAAGTTTGGGATTCTTTTCCAACTCTCCCAGAAGAATTGCCACCTTCTTGTAGCCCAGTCTTCCTGTCCTACCTTGCTCTCTTCATCACCAGAGGTAGGGATTACATTGAGGTGGAGATTCCAGAGAGATGGGATTACAGAGTGATTTTCCAAAGGACCTCTGTATTCAGTCACTTGGAAGCGCAGCTTCTAGACAAAATTCTGTGTACACCTATCCTTCTCTTTCTCTTTCTCCTTAGAGTCTAGTCCTGTTCCACAGGGACCTCTTCAGCAAGGAGAATTTCCATCTGCCCCTACCTCTACACTTTAACACCAATCTTTCAGAAACTTATCTCCCCTATCTCCATAAAATTATGGATGAATTAATTTTATTATTGTATCAGCTACAAAAATGCTGATACATTTCATTATTGTTTTACTAATCCATTAAAGAGAAAGGCTGAGGAGATAAGTTAGTCAGTAAACTGCTTGCCAGAAGCATGAGGTTTTGAGTTCAGTTTCCCAGTAGCCATGTAAACAGTTGGGGATAGGCAGAACACTGCTGCAGTCCCAGTGATGGGAAAGCAGAGACATGAGGATCCTGGGGGAATTTCTGGCTAGCCAGTCAAAAAAATTAGTGAGTCCAAGGTTCATAGATTGAGATCTTGTCTTGAAATCTATGGGGGAGAGTCACTGAGGAAGAGAGCTGATATTGAACTCTCTCTCTGGCTTTCATACACACACACACACACACACACACACACACGTGCACACATACATGCACACACATGCAGTCATGTCCTATCCAACAACACAGGGTTTTGGTCAACACAGGGATTTGGTCACATTATAGTCTGTGTGAGTATAATTTTTAGAATTATAGGGTCCCATAGTAACATGGTTTCCAGTGGGGTATCTACTTTCTCTCTTTAAAATGAGAAGTAAGTTTATACCACAAAATTTTCTGATCTTAATTTTAATGAGTACTTGGTTAACACATTAGCCTACTTGCTGTGACTGATTTACAATTTAAATTAGAATGGGAACTTGAACTCTGAGCTGGCCATGTGTTCAATGCTGTCCTGAGGAGTTCTGCTCGCTCTCTCTCTCTCTCTCTCTCTCTCTCTCTCTCTCTCTCTCTCATCTGAGTATACCATACAATTGTTTCTGCTCAGGGCTGCCTCAGACACTTCACCATATTTAAGAAATGGGGAACGTAACCAGGAGTCCAGCAACTTGAACTGTTTCAACAACATAGAACCCTGGTGAAGCTCAGGCTCGGCCTTACATAGATGTTACTTGAGCTGGGAAAGCAGAGTGACTTCATACCTCTTAGCTATGTTATTGTTGCTTTAGGTAGATAACATAATGCTTTTGTTTCCTCATTAGGAAAGAGAACAACAATAGTATTGGCCTCACAGAGTTGCCAAGCAGATGAAAACAGAGCCTGGCACAAGTGGAGTTCTCAAGAAATGTTAGCTATTGTTAAGTCTCTTTCCCCAGGATATGTTTAACTTCTGTGACCTCTGAAGGGCTTGTCTCTCAGTACTGGAGTTTTGATGTAAATAGATAGATAGGTAGGTAGGTAGATAGACAGACAGATAGATACCTAGACAGATAGATAATAAATAGATATAGATGGATAGATAGTAATATAGAACTTCCTTTTTAAAATATTCTAATTAAGAAATAATAACTCCGGTAAGATAGAGGGGCAGATTCCCTACTTTAAACCAGGCGTTTCTTGTCTATTTTATTGAAGCTGGGTACCTGTATGTCTTATACTCTCAATGTGCAGTACACAGGGTCACCCTAGGAAGTAGAGAGGTGACACTTTCCTTACTTCCATTTGCAGAAGACACTGAGACTATGCCAGGTTATGAGAATGTAAAACAGCTAGGGAGATGCTCCAACAAGCCTCTTCAGTGGGAATCTTTGCTTTATGCCAAATAACAAAAGGGAAGGTTATGATGTTTGAGCTGATGGTATGTGATCTCTACCACATCAGTGAGGACCATGGAGGACAATAAACACTTGGTTTCAAATAAGAGATAATGAGTTTGGTACCTGAGAAAGAATCTCAGAGGTAGAATGTTTGCCTAGAATGTGGGGATCACTAGGTAACATCTCTAGCTAGGTGAGTGTGGAAGGAGAGAAGCTGTAGTAAAGACAAGACCCTGAAGTCATAGGCATCACTAACCAGCAGATGATAACTGAAAAGCCGGGCTAAGGATGCCCAGGTCTTCTCCAGATGTCCTGACTGCAAAACATGATGCAGTGTTCTTTAGAATGTCTCTAGAGAGCTTTTTACACAACTCATTTTCTGGTCACTCTTTAAGAAGCACATAACCCTTTCATTCACACACACCCATGTACATGCACACCCTCACACATACACACTCATACACATACACACATATGCCCATACACACACACACTCACACATACATACACATACATGCATATACACTCATACACATACACACATACACATACATACACATATACATACATATACACACATACACACATACATACATATACATACACACATATACACATGCACACACATACACATATATACATATACATACACACATACATACACACACACATACACAGATACATACACACACACACAGATACACACACAAACACACACACACACTCCTTTTTCTAAGATCATTTTCAACTCCAAGGACTCATTTTTTCTTCTTTGTGTGTAAGAATCATTTTTTAAAATGTCCTTGGCAAGTTATTAGTCATTAAACTGAAATCAAAGACAGGAAGAAGGGATGTAGTAAGGGGCATGCCTGAAGTAAAATATGATTTTTGTCACCTATATTTCATTTATATTTTCATCTATATTTTCAGTATTGATTATAAACTAACAGGCTCCCAGAAGTTTATAGTCCAAACTACATTCTCACAAGATCTTACCTGCCTCTTGTCACCTAAACCAACACATATTTGATCAAGAATTTTTCTCCTGTTTACTTATGTTAATCATCAAGCCAAACCAAATAGTCTTCTAGGTCCTGGATTCAGGGGTGGTGAATTAAATATGAAGACATCACAAATCCTTTAGATAAAAAAACAAAACAACAACAACAAAAAAAAACCCCAGCCCCTTTGTGTTCCTGGCTAGGAGGCAGATCGCATAGCTAGGAGGTTTCATTTGCTGACACATGCCAAGCAAGCTGGCTTCTCAGAGTCACACAGCAGCACCACAGTTGGGTGAACAGGGAACTGATTACATCTTCCTTTAAGGGCTTAAGTCAATCACCACGTTATAAAGTCTAGGTTGGAATATTGTCTCAGTAGCTGAGTTAATTTACTCCCTCACCCTGCATGCATGTCATTGAGAGATCCAAGCTCTGGAGAGCCCCCTATCTAAATAAAAGACCTCTGAACAACTCAATGTGCAGTTAGGAAGAAGCTGAGAAAAATCGATGAAATTATCACGCAGTATTAGTGCCAACGAAAGTCTGTACAAAGAGCTACGAAGTCAGAAAAGTAGAGCTGGGGAAAAAGAAACTGCTCCGAGTCCCCCACCCCCAACCCCATATTGCCACATCCAAACTGGTACTTCCTAGTCTATACCCATTGGATGTTTATAGAGTTGAAGACAGCAGATTTTCGGAGAGAGTTTTAAAAGTTCTTCACATTCATGACCAGGGAAATCTGTTTACAAAGGCAGACTCGATTTCACACTTCTCCGGGAGACACAAGCAGAAAAAAGAAAACACTTCACCAGTTCTCCGCCCAGAGGAACCTGGAATCTGGACTGACCGGCTGAACACCCTGCTGGGGAAGTGAACTTGTGCCTAAATCGGCAACATCTTTCCCAGCCTTTGGCACTACTCAAAACTGCACAGCTTCACAGACTCTCTCCAGTGCTGGAGGGAAGGGAAGTGGAAAAGGGTGGCTGAGTTTTAGCATTCAAATACTGCCACCTTTCTCTGGCTTTTCTACCTTTCGGGGCTTCACAGCTGGATTGCCCAGGCTGTGAAAATTTTTGCCAAAGTAAAGTACCAGAGCTGCCATGAGTCAGTGGCCTGGCTTTGTAATGTGGGCAGATGCAAATTCCGTCCACTCTCCATTTCCCGATCCATTTCCCAGACTTCAAATTGCACTTGGATTGTCCGCAGATAAAAATATGAAACCACGTGTACCGATAAGTATGAAACTTCGGACACCACCAGTGCACTAAAGCAACCCATCCAAGTAGGGGAAAACCCAGGCAGTCCAGCCTTTTAGTAAAGCGCCCTGGGTCAGGGCCAGAGTGAAGATGAGTGTTGTCCCCAGGTAGTAAAAGTTGTAAAAAAAAAAAAAAAAAAAAAAAAGTCCATGCCTGCCACTGCCTTTGCAAAACACAGGCACGGTGGGGTCCTTGGGCTGCGGGGCAAGTGGCTGGTGAGTGTGAGTGTACTGGCGGGCAGAAGAGTGTGTGGTACTGCATGGGCTAAGGCCCGCGCAGAGTTAACTCCTTACCTTCCAGCAGCACTTCCTTGCCTGCGCGCTTCAGCGCCTGCACTGCCTCGTCGTGGGTGGCGTCCCGCAGGTCTGCTCCGTTCACCGACAGAATGGCATCGCCCACGTACAGGGCTTGGGTCTGATCGGCTGCCAGCCCCTTGAAGATCTTGCTTATGAGTATGGGCATCTTGTTTTCCTTGCCCCCTTTGATGCTAATGCCCAGCCCGCCCAGCTCCTGCTTCAGCACCTTCACGCCCCTCTTTTGGTTTGAGATAGACTCAGGCACCTGCTCCGGGAGGTCTGTGAAGGCGGTGCGGACCCCGGCGGGAGAGTCCGGGGCTTGAGCGACACCGGTGCTCGGGTGCCCGGTCCCGGAGCCCCTGCAGAACGAACCATTGGTGGCAGTCCCTATGCCGTTGTATGCCGCAGCGCCCTCCTCGCAGCTCAACACCAGGGCGTCCTCGCTCAAGTTCACCAGAACTTTATGCCAGCGATCCCGCACCAAAACTTCCAGCAGTCCGCTCCGCTGCGCCCGGGCGCCTCCACCGCCAGCCGGTGCAGCCACAGCCGCTGCCGCTACCGCCATCTTTCCAGCATTCTTAAAATGCCATGTGATTGCAAACGGGAGAAAAGTGGAGAAGGGGTGAGGGTGGGAGGACTCGAGTAGCCGGGGCGCGGAAGAAGCAGATGCCCCACAGCGCGCGCCCAGACCTTGGACTCCACTCCCGGTGTTCGCGGCTGCGCTGGGCGCCAGTTGGCAGCGGAGGAGCTTGTTCCCCCTCGCCTGATCCTGGGCGGGGTGGAGCAACCTAAAAGAAGAAGGAGAGCCCTCGACAGGGGAGGAGGGAAAAAAGCCAGCTGCCAGTTGCAAAACCCCAAACCGAGAGGAGCCACGGAGCTGCTAAGTGCTTTAGAGAATCGGTAGGAGGAGGCAAGGGCGGGGACCCAGAGCCCCAGCCGCTCACCTGTTCGCCACTGCAGCGTCACACTCCCACGTTGAGCTGGTTCAGACCCAGGTGCCTCAGCTCTTGATTTGCATCTTGCCGCAGCTCCCCCAAACCTACTGGGTCCCAAGCCACTATACCTACCCCGCCGCCACCTCCCTTACCTCTCAACCCCCTATTTTCGATGGGCTTCCACACTTACCTTTAGCGGGTGAGCTCACTCTATCCTCTTGAGTCAACTCTCCTCCCTCTTCCCGCATGTGTTTGAAGACCCAAGTCTTCCTCAAACCAAAGCTTCACTGCCTCTACTCAGTTCTCACTCCTCCAATCCCCAGGCCTCTGGGAAGGAAACTGCGGACAGAGGTCCTAGGCTGTGCCAAAAAACATGGGAAAGCTGTCACAAGAACATAAACTAAGTGTCACCAAGCCGGAGTATCCCTATCCTCTAAGTTAATGCAAGGGACAAGAGGGCTTTCTTTCTGAACCTACCCTGAATTTCAATAGGGCACTGCCTGCCTCTTCTCCAGGACAAGTGTCTAATGCAACCTCTGCCTTTGCATTGCTCCATACTTCCCCCAACCCCACCCCTGTGCCAGCCCCAATACTTCTCGGGGTCTCCTCATTCTTTCTCAGATTCCAGATAGGAAATGACTTCTTTAAACACTAAGAATAGGTTTGTTCTCCAAGTTCCCTGAAAATTGCTTGTTTGGCTCTTAAGCTGCCCTGTCCCAAGGTGATGGCATTGTAATTCTTGGTTCTTTTCCTAGGCCAATCAGGAAATGCCACCTTCACAGTAACCCAAGCCATAGTTGGACATCCCAGAGTTCTTCTGCTATGGAACTTAAGACCTCTTCTACCCTAAGCAGGTCCCAGGGTCCATTTAAACTGTGCTAAGACTTACTGGTCTTCCTGCTGTTTTCTCTCTCCTTTCTCAAGACCACAAAATAAAATGCCGAATCTGCTAATTCTGGAAGGTGAAGTTCACCCAATAAGATGCCAGGGTCTTTGGTAACCTGCATGTCATCACCCTACTGATGGGTATCAGCAGCAAACAGCTCCATTTCTTTCCAGACTTACTTAATCAAGGACGCTCAAAAACTCACAGGAATTCCTATGAAATCTTAGGCAGGGTTAGAGAGCTCAATGAAAATATGTGAGACTTTCTTGAGAAACTGAAGTCACTACAGCTCACACAGGGCCTTCCACTGTCCTGCTCCTGTAAGTTTTAACCTTCCATACTTAAGCAAGCAAGCAAACAAACAAAAAACAAAGCAACAACAACAAAAAACCCTCTTCATTTTTTTTTTTTTTCATGCAAACCTGCCCACAGCAGCAGGGACAGGAGCCCCAGGAGGTTCTTCAGTCCTTCCTGTTGGACTGGGTAGCCAGGGAACTAAGCTGGCACCACTGTTGGGAAGAAACCTGAGAGGGAGAGAGAGAGAGAGGGAGAGAGAGAGAGAGAGAGAGAGAGAGACAGAGAGAGAGAGAGAGAGAGAGAGAGAGAGAGATCTGGCCTTTGGTTTGGAGGCTGAGGTTTTAGGCCCTTCATCACTAAGTGTTTGCTTTCCAAATATAAAACACTAATGTTGGCATAGGTACCAGAATTGCAATGTGAAGATGTAAAAATCAAAACTAACCTGTCCCTGGACCAGAAATCCCCCAGCCAGCATCTTAGCACTTTGCCTTCATGACTCTGCAGTGGATGCATACCAGACACACCCACAAAGTAATTGATCTATTAACCATTAGAAATGGCAGGCTCTGAGATGGGCTTTTCTACAAATCTCTGTGCTAAGCACATTTTCTTCTGTGTAAGCACACCTATATGGGAAGAAAATATGTTCCTGGTTGAACGTTACATCCTGGTTGAAAGGAGACCAGTGTTGACTAGCAGGAGGCCAAAGGCATGCATGTGGCTTTGCTAGTTGGATTGTAATTACAGTCCCTGTCCTAAGTACACTCCACATATTAACCCAATCCTCTGGGCAATACTTGAGGACCATTTTTGTAATGGCCACTCCCATTTACTGTTGAAGAAGTGGAGGCTCAGGTTTAATAATCTACCTGGAGCATGTAATTAATAAATAGCAGCCAGGACTTGAAACCTAACCATTGTCTTACCTCTGTTAAAAAATACAGCTTAGCAACTATAGCCCCAGTACTCATCTGAAGACAGAGTCCTTTCTCGTCTATGGGGGAGGGGCAAATCCCAGGTGAAGGTCCAGCCCTTCATTGGGAGATAAAAACATTTCCTTCTGACCTTCCTTTCTTCAAAAGCTTAGAGAAGACCTTGCCCTCCTCCATTTGATTCATTTTTACTTAGACATGGTGATACTTGAAATGGGCAGCCATTTGGGCTTTCGATAGCTGAGAAGCCTGACTCCATCCCTCAGACCATACCACATCTCAGACTTCTTATCAGCACTGATTCTCAAAGCCTTATATGCCTTGATATATTTTCAATGAGAACGCTCAAGTGGGATCTCATAATATTCACAATTGGGAAACAAAATCCTGTGGCTCCCATGGCCTGTGTGTTAGCTGTCTGTCACTGTACCAAACACCTGAGATGATCAACTTATAAAAAGAAAAGGCTTATTTTGGCTCATGATCCTGAGGTGATACTTTATGGCTTTGGCCCTGTTGCTTTGAGCATCTGGAGAGGCTGGACACTTGAAGTAAAACTGTTCACCTTATGGCCAGTGAGCAAAGAGCAGAACGAAGGGTCTGGGGCTCACTGTCCCCTTAGAGGACTAGACAGAATGACTTGACCTCTCAGCAAGTGAGTGGCCCTCCTCTTAAATGCCCTACCTAACTGTCCAATAGCAAAAAGCTTGGAACCAAGGCTTTAGAACATGAAGTACGCCAGATCTTAGTCCTATCAGACCACTACAGGCAGCCATTTTAACAAACAGTGGCCACTGGAAAGGACCACCTTAGTGAAGGCCACATAGTGAGTTTATAAGTCAAGTCAAGTTATTCATCACCAAGATCAATGTTCTTCAAAAGGTACTCAAAGCCTGCGCCCTCCTGAAAGACAAGATTTCATCCACACTACGATTCCCTGTTCTCTTAATGCCTTCTCCCTTGTACTCCGGCTTCCATTTCTCATCCAGCCTAACGTGAGATTTCTGTCTTCCTGTTTCCCAGAGGATGTGCATTTATGTAGACATGAATGGTCATAGAATTGCCAAAGTAAGTCACATGTCCTCTATTTCAAAGATCCAAGGATGCATAACAGAGAAGCCACATGTTGCCAATAAGTAACAGTCATCTGTTTATCTCATGGACTTTTGAGTGCAACCACCTTGTCCCAGCTCCTGTTGTGGGGCAGAGATATAGAAGGAATAAAATTGGCAAAGGCCTGCCTTAGGAAAGTTTAATCATAGTGGGTGGCAAAGTGGGAGCAGGGGCAGACTACAAATAAATGCCACATAAAGGTAAGTGTTATGAAATCAGGGATGGGGCAAAGTAGGAAAGTTAACTGTGACTGGGGCAAAGGGCTATGGAGGGGAAGTGGAAGCTGTTACCCAGATCCTTTGTGAGATTTGGATGAGAACAGATTGCTGTGGTGTTGACAGTGGATGAGTGTGAAGGCAGCTGGCTTACCAGTCCCAAAACTGAGTGCTGGGTTAGTGATTCCCATTCTGACGTAAAAGTATGACGTCATCAGGACTTCAAGGGAGGCAATGAGAAAGGGGAGTCGCTGGGATGGCTCAGAGGAGAAAGAGAGATGCAAGAGAGGAGACCAGAGGGAGAAGATGGACCAGATTCCTAAGCAACACCAAAGAGGACTGCAAGATAGAGGCCCCTCCTTGTCTTTTTTGAACATCAACAATAATGGGTTTTGGAATGGAGAGCAGTCCTGATTTCAAATGTTACATCATGTTTCTTACATAAATGTCTGTGTTAGAGAAGACCCTGGTATTTGGAATTGAAAAAAAAGTTCTGTACTTTCAACATCATTTTCTAAAGAATAACACTGAGCATCTTTAGTATTTTTTTCCCTCAATGAACAAACAGTAGATACAAGATAGACAGTGAAAGAACAGCAAAGGTCTTTGAGTTATGCAGTCAAATTAAGGAAAGAAATGAAAGACAAGCAGAGGGGTTCAAAATGCATCCCCCCTAAAGTGAGCCAGCCTGGCCAATGCATATTGACTACACACTGGGTATCTGCTTCTGTGAAGATGTAAGGCAGGTGCTGGAGGCAAACACACCCAGGGGATGCACAGATAATTAAGACAGGATGACATCTATGCAGCACATGGGGAGAACAGGTTGCTTTGGTGATGGGTGAATTAGTGTGAAAACAGCTAGCTTCCAGAATCCAAGGCTCTGTGCTAGGTTAGTGTTAGCAATGCATGTTTCAAAGATAAAGTATGAAGACAGCAGGGCTGTGAGAATGGCAGTGGCACATGAACAGGAGGCAGGGAAGCTTCTTGGTTTCTTGTTTGGCTTGTCCCTCTTGGATAATAGGTTCATCATCATCTAAAAAGCATGTGGAGACACCCTTCATTGTACCCAGGCAGGTCCTGGATAAACTAGAAAGTCCACTCCCCAGACCCTCGGCTAACCTGTCAATCAGGTGAGAGCTACCTGATTGTTCTCAGTGTGTATATCATTTTCCAGGACAACTCAAGGCACAATTATAAAGAACCTTGTTATTCTTCTATTTTCGTCTGATTGAATTCTCTTTTTACTTTTTCTTTTGTAACAATCTGTAATTAAAACAAACTTTGCATCAATAGGGATATTTTAATTTGCATTTTATTTTAATGCAGTCCACCTTTCCTTAATGGATATATGTTTTATTTTTTATTCTTTGCCAACTGTAGAATGATACATCAGATTTCATTTTAAGGAATATGGAATATAGGGGTAAGACTCTAGATAGATAAAACCCCAAAGGGCATCACAATTCAACACATACTAGAAACTTCAACAGCAGGGTCTGAGTGGATATGAGGTGAGAAGAAATAAGAAATCCACGTTCTACTCCACTGTCTTTAAAGTAACACCAGATAAAATTTGAAGTTATTCTATGAGGATGTTGCTAAACTCTTCCTCATGCTCTAAGTTTGCCATTACATTACTGAAGCAGCCTTTCCACTGGGGCAAGGGGTGTTCTGTATGAGACAGGACCTGTGTCTGAGTCCTTTCTTTATTATCTTCATTTTCTTTATGGAGACATTTCTGTACACCCCTCTCAATCTAGAAGAAACAGCAAACTTCCTTCCTCACTCTGCCCCCAGCCTGATAGCCTATTTCTGTTTATAGCTCACCAAGCCACTCCTTCCTGCATAGTTTCCTCTCAGACAACATCCTACAGTTAACTCTGTGCTGAGCTCAGAGTACTTCACTGTGACCATGTATAAGGTGTCTATTATCCCAGTGCTCAGCTCTGGGACCATCATTGCTGTGACTATGTCTCTACTATGCCAGTTCTGAGCCCCAAGTCCATCACTATGGCTATATATGAAGTGTCTTTTGGATTTCTCTTCATCTCTTCCTTCTATAGTCTATCATATGCTCCGCAGTCTTGCTCTTTCTAGTTGATTACCGCCAACTAACCAAAGTCTGGAAATGTTAATGGAAATTCCCAGAAGGTTCAGATAAACCAAATGTTAACGATTCACCATAGATAGATTGGGAGCCCATTGCAGAATTTATCTAAATTCTAGGAAGCCATTTACTTCTGGAGAACAAGGGAACATGTAAGGCAAACAAATACTGGTGATAAAAACTTGAGTGACTACAGAAGGCTGAAGAACTTCCCTGTGATTATATATATATATATATATATATATATATATATATATATATATATACACACATACACACACACACACACACACAAATATATAATGAACTAGAAGTAGAACAATACTGGAGACTGTTGCACAGTCCAGATAGGAGAGTTAAGAATCAGTATTTGTGTGGAAGCAAAAGAAAAGCTTTAAACAGATTGAGTAGTTTGTGATAGTTTACTGGACAAAGAACTGGGTGGAGGAGAGTGGAGTGGAAGTATAATTACATTTATTAAGCCTTGACATGATTGGACTTTATGTACACAATACATACTATTTATTCTAGACAATGACTATATGGAGTAAATAATGCCATTCCCATGGTATAGACAAAACTGTTGAAGTTTGCCAAGTTACAATTCTTGCACGTATTTAAGTGGTGTTCAGACATTCAAATAGAGGACTAATCTCTATGCTTGTTTCAATTACAAGATTTATGCTCATAAACTTTACAATATGCTTATGAGCACAGATATTCAAGACAGCGACGGAATTTGTCAGTAGGTAGTGAGAGTTGCTTTAAATGTGTCATGGTGTTGAAAATGTTGGAACATGCAAGTGATGTTGGCAAAGAAGCATTTACATTGATGGCCTACACAGGACGTTTCCATATCTGCTATGATTTGAAAGTTTGGGTCCCTCCAAAATGTATATGCTAGAATGTATGATCTAATATGGTAGCTTTAAGAGATAGGACCTTTTGGAAATGGATGAAAGCCTCACCAATAGAATCAGCAACCTTATAAAAGAACAAACTAGTCCAAAATGAAGCCTGATTGATATTGGGTCTGAAAATGTTAACCCTGTTTTTAAGATGGAATCTTTCATTTCTTTACCATGTGATAACAGAGTATTCATCTCTCTGACCCTTCTGTCATAATAGGATATGATGTTTATTTTCTCTGAGGGATCCAGGAACAAGCCATCTTTCTGTAGAGGTGAAGAATTCAATAGACTCTAGTCCTTTAAGTTCTCGATGTTGTATTTTCTGATATTTAAAACTTAGGCAGTCAATGTCTGTTCTATACTCCAGGTGTAGTTGTACATTTAATCCCAGCACTTAGGAGGCAGAAGCAGGCTGATCCGTGTGAATTCAAGGCTCAAAATAAGTGATATATATTATAATAAATAAAATCATTATTATTATTTCTGTTCCTTATAAAGCATCTAGTCTCAGGTATTTTGTCATAGCAGCAATACAGACAAAACCAAATCTGGGCACTTAGATTTGGGCACTGTCGCAAGGAATACTTAAAGGGTGTGGAAATAGCTTTAGAACTGGGTAATGATGGATAAAGTCTAGACTGTAAGAGCTATTCTGTCATGAACTCACAAGAAGAGAAGATCTTTAAACAGAACCTCAACATATTCAGATTAATATTAATTAAGAATTTTAGAAAAACAGACCTGGTAGCATAGTCTGCTATCCTAGTACTTAGCAGGTAGAGGCAGGAAGATCAGAAGTTCACTGTCACCCCAAACTAGTAGATATGGATGTGAAGAGGAAATTTTTAGGAAGATGGCAGTTAGACATGGGTACTAAGTAGAGAGATAGGAGAAGGTAGGGATGAGAGCTGTTGGTATACATTATGTACAAAGAACAAAGAACTGTCAAAGAAAAAATTTAACTGATAAAAAAATTGAAAAACAAACAAAACAAAAGCAAACAAAGAAACCAAATTAAGGTTATCCCTAGAAAGCTCATAGGATGGTATATGACTTTAAGCCCAATATTCAGAAGGTAGAAGCAGGTGGATCTTAAGTTCCAGGTCTAATATATAAAGTGAGTTCTAGGTCACCCATGGCTGCATACAGAGACCCTTTTGAGATTTTTTCTCAAAAAAAAAAAATCATTGTAGAGATTTGGAAAGCAGAAGGAACTTTGCTGAGGTCCTTATGTGTAAACGAGGGACAAGGTATTGAAACCTGGAGTGAAGGTCATCCTAGTTAAAAACTACCCAAGAATTTGGCTGAATTCTTTCAGCTTAGATCTTAAGAGCAATAAAATAGAAGATCTGAAGAGAAAAATTAGCTAAGCAAAAAATTCAGGAAGGTGGCTGCTTGGGTTTTTATTGGACTGATTTCAGAAAAATGGGAGGAAAGAGAAATAATCTGAAATTGGAATTTATAATCAAAAGATAAGAATAACTTAAAGACTTGTAAAAAAAAAGTTTAGCCTGATCATGTAACAAAATGGCTTTGAAGAGATCATCAAGAGTACGGTCACAGTACCAGTTGGTAAGGAAGTTAAGATGGATGGAGAGTGTGAAAGTAAGTCACTCTACCAACCTCTACTGCACCAAAGGTGCAGCCACGTGAATGAGGCTACCACAGAGTCCCTACCAGAACACTGCTGAATGGACTCACTCTGGTGGAGCTTCACCCTTTAGACCCCAGGACTGTGAGACACATGTGCAATTCCAGCCTGGAAGAAATGCAGACACTGATCTCCAGCCCCAGAGAGCTACTAAGTCTAAGTCTTGTGAAGGTTTGGTATAGATTTCTCTGGAAACTTGAAGACAAAAAAGTCACTTTAGGATGTTTGAAGGGAGGGATGTGGAATAAATGATGATTAGGCTCAAGCCTTGAGATTAAAACTTTGCCCAGTTTGGTTCCAGAAACTTTTGGACCCTTGGGTCACTTTCATCTTTCCTCTACCTTTCCCTTTGTGATGAGAATGCCTATCATAAATGTGACTTTTATCATTGCATTTGGAAGCAAACACTTGCTTGATTTCACACATCTTCAGCTGGAGCCTGACTGACTTATGTCTGAATTACATTCTGAGTGCTACTCTACCTAAATTGGGTGAGACTTTGAACTTCTACATGAAAGAAGGGAGTTCAAATCTCGGAGAATATCGTGATTGCATGAATGTAGTTTGTGTGTGGAAAAGATATATGTGTGAGAAATTAAAGGGAACCTTCATCAATATAATGTGCACGCTTACACAAGGCTAGAATAATTGCAAAAGCTGTTTTGTCTTTCTGTCTCTTCTCTCTCTTTGGAGGCATAGTGTTTGTCCCATTTGGAGGACTCAACAAGAAACCATCTTGGAAACATACCAGAGCTGACAATCCCTCACCCATGGTTTTCCCAGCCTTTAGAATTGTGAAAAACAAACTTGATTTTTTTTTTAAAACAAATGATTAAGTCTTGAGTATTTTTCATAGCTGTATAGATCAAGAAAGCATCACTTGTTTAGAGTCAAATATTATCATGGCCGAAATTCCACAAACAGTGTCACTGATAGGTATGGTCATCAAAAATATTTATGCCAAATGAAGGAAGTTCCTGGCTGTGCTAAGAGAAATGTTTAACTCTATGCTGAGTTTGTTCAATGCTTCTAACCATAACTGAACTAGCATTGCAGGAAAATATTAACTATGGTCATCCAGAGCAACACACGCATTTGAAGTTAAAGATCTACTGTGTATAAAATGAAAAGAATGGACCCCTGTTGTATCACAGGGCATTGTTTTACACACAGTGTACACTGGTCTAAGTTCCCAGAAGGAATCTACTGTCTGGAAGTCTAACCTGTGGGTGAGGAATGAAGAAAATTAGAGCAAACAGAAGTCACTTGCCACAGAAAACCCAGGGCAGATTTCTTTCCCTGTCTCCATGGATGAGAATATGTTACATGACAGAAGAAGCAGATGGTGAAGGATATACAGGGAGAGTTTGCCCAGAACAAGGCAGAACTGGATGGTAAATATTTGGAGTAGCCACGCGACTAGTTTAGAGAACAGTAAAAACAGACTAACAAACACCTTCAGAAGTATTTTAAAGAAGGAAACCAATTGTTCTTGCTAATTAGAATCTCCACCTTGTGTATATTTCTATTAATTTCTTCAGAGATGTTTAAGATTTTATAAGCTCACATAGAGTCAAAGAGCTTCCGAATAGCATCAAGCAGGCATTAGCAAACTTCGAGGGGTATTAATGACACTGGGGAACCTGTTACAAATGCAGGTTTGGGGAGAAGGATATACATGTTCAGATTTCGGTAAGGAAAAGCTTTCCCTGTAGATAGCTAGTTTGCTTCTAAATCCCCCCTAAAGTGGAGATTCCTATTTAATATAATGTAACCAAGAACTATAATTATCATGTTTGCTATACCCAAACTCCAATTTTGACAAATATGATTATCCCCAAGCAGACTCTTGTGTTGTGTTAACTGGTTTCCCCTTTTCAGTCCGTTCCACAGCACTACGAATTCTAGAATTACAAGCTTCTTCAGTGTCAACTTATATTTTATCTGCCCAATCTTGTGGCCTGCCATTCCTATAAGGATCTCTGGTTCTTTTTCAATGGGGATTGTCATTTAAAAATTAGGCTATCCTATGCTTTTACAATGAAGAAAGACAGAATTTATTGTCTCATTTTTCATTCAAATCAACAACACAAGGTATGTCTTTACCTTTCCTTAATCATATCTATTTTCCCTAATATGTTAGATATATGTATTAATATGCTAACAAATGCATCCATCTTACTTAATCTACTGAGTAAAAAATATTATTATAATTGATTTTCCAACAGAAATACTAACAACAAAACTACCAAGAAAGTTCAAAATTCCTTTGTAAGTTGTGTTTGTCTTTCAACAGTAAATCAAAGGTGTGTACAGTGTCCTACAGATAGGCTTGACCTAGGTGCGATTTTAATCTGGGTGCAAAGGTAGATTCAGATTGTGAGACCTTCTGTGGAACCAGAGGCATTGGCTGACTTCAGTATGTTGTCATAGAAAGCAAAAAAGCAGGATAGAATGCTCAGTATAAAAACTAGAGACACAGAAACTAAATAAAATCCAAAATCGTGTTAAGAAGAAATCACCAAGTTTTTACATTGGTATATTTGACAATAGCCTAAAAATAGGCTATATTTTGATAATATAATTGCATGCAAGTCTATTAAATCCCTTAGATGTGATAATGGATGTTGTATTCACGGAATGTCTTTGTTCTTATAAGATGTGTGTGGACATTTTTAAGAGGTCCTTGATATCTATAAGTGACTTTTAAATAAAGGAAGAGAACTATCATGAAAATGTGGCACACTAAAAACTGACTTTCAAGTACAACCAGATAAAGAAATATCAAGAGAGCTACAAAGGCAATGTGGCAGAATTAGCAACATGAGAATCTAATAAAATGTAAGTAGATCATCCAAACTTCTGTAGGCTTATTAGGTTTTTCCAAATATAGTTGAGGATAGTATTACAGAAATTATATTATGAATACCCATCTAAAAGCTTCAAAAGATTCTGGTCATAGGAAGATCATGGAAACATACACTTATCAACAAAATTAGCAACTCAAAGAAAATCGGGGTTAACATAAATGTTTTTTAAAACAAAATTGTTTAGGAAGAAGAACTGGCAAACAGTGTCTCTTGGATCCATTGTTTGATCACCTAAATAAAATTTTATTGTAACTCAGTCTCATACATTCTCATATTAATTTTCATTTTATCGATGGCTACTTCCATGGTTATAATGGCAGGCAGAGTTGAGTCATCAAGGAACAGTTCCAAAACCTCACAAAGCTTAAAATATTTCAAACCCAACTAATTGCCAAAAGAATAATCTCTCTATTAATATATCAAAAGACTGTGAAAAGTTTGAGAAAATAAATATTTTTTGTTGTCTGATTATCAAGATCTGAACTTTACATATATTAGATAAATGAGTTATCACTAAGCTCTAGGACTGCTTAAAAATGGATAAACAAACAGATAGACAAACAGAAAACCAAACCCAAACCAACCAAACAATAACAAAAAAGTACAGGTGGTGGTGGTGGTGTAAGCTTTTAATCCCAGCAATCAGGAGGCAGAGGCAGGTGGATCTCTGAGTTCAAGGCAATCACAGTCTATAGAACAAGTTCCAGGACAGCCAAGACTACACAGAGAAGCCCTGTCTCTAAAACCCAAAATGAAATGCAATGAAATGAAATGAAGTGAAATGAAATGAAATGAAATGAAATGAAATGAAATATGGAAAACCAGGTTAAAGAGCAGTGGTCTGTTGAAGAATAAGAGTTGCAGTCTGTGGTGCATGTCTATCACATACACGGGAGACAGGAATCACAGCCTGGAATCCCACTAAATATGCAGTAATATGCTCCTCTTGCAGTCTTTATAGCCACTTGCTGAAGGAAAAGTCATCCATATTTTTAAATGGGGACTTAAAACACACGGCCGGGGGGAGCAACAAACAACAACAACAACAACAACAACAAGTCTCCTCAGCATCACATTAACTATCAGTGACAGTTTGGCCTCCAGTCACAGTTTGTCATATTCACCTCTCCTTTGTGATGGGTGTGTCTCACATGGTTCGTCCTTCAGTTAACTGTAATTCAGATTTGACATTGCTGGTCTTCTGAGAGGAGGCTTTAAAATTATTCTGACTGGAGTACAGCCACCTCCCCAGGAGGATTAACCTTTCTTCCAAATATTGGCAGCTCTAACATATTTGTTCGAAACCCTATCCCCTAAGCCTCTGAAAGATTACCAACTGGCTAGTTCCTCCCTGTGCTGTCAACATCCATTCCCCCACATTAAAAAAAAAAACAAAAAACCATTTAGATTATAGTCAAATTTTCAGTAAGAATGCAAAATCACTTTAGTGCCTTAACATTTTTTCCTAGGAAGTCTATACTTACAGATAAATTTGTATTTTTATGTTGGATGCTTTTTCTTTCTCGTTTGCTTCTTCCCTTCCTCCCTTCTTCCCTCCCTCCCTCCACCCATCCCTCCTTCTTCCCTTCTACTCTCCTTTTTCTCCTTCCCTCTCTTCTTTCCTTCCCTCCCATCTTTCCTTCTTCAAATTCTTCATTTTTTTCCTTTTAATGAGAGCATTTTGTTTATCCAATAGGATCAACTCAGAGTCTGTAACCAAGTTCCATTAATCAGTGAAATCCTAAATTCCATCATGATTGACTCTATTTCAATTTTTTTTTTCTGAGAAACTACTGATTGAAGGATGGTGATGATTGGTTGACAGATTAATTTGTAGGCATAAGTTGTATTTATATCCATGTTGATTAGACACATGCATAAGGCTACATTTGGAATTGTATCAGGCTATTTAATTTCAATTACCAAAGGAAAAACAGTCTCCTTTAACTTTCTAGAAGTAAACTACCTTGTAGCTTTGCATTCAGTTTCTGTTGAGTCATAACTAGAGAAGGAATATCTCCTTCTACAAGAGATACTATGATAAATTCCTAGGGCTTTGGATAATAGGCTGAAATGATGACAGATGTGCACATCTGGAAGGTTCAGACATCTAGGAGGCAGCACTGCCAGGCTTCTTTCAGTAGGGTTGACATTTGGGGAAGCAAGGGGCCAGAGTTGTAAATGTCATTCAAATTTTAAGAACAAATTTAAATAATATCATCTGTTCCTATAAATAAAGCCAAGGGCATGAAAACAAAAAAGACTCTGTAGAATTAAAATTAATTAAATAAATCCTGGGAACATGTCCTGCTACTAACCCCAATGGTTACTTTCCCAAGTGAAAGACACACACACAACCTTTATATTTTGATATGTCTAAAATAGCTCAAAGTCTGGGCCACTTCCTAACATGCATGTGGCTAATCCACCTCCCTCCGATAATCCCGAAATATCACTTACTATATTCTGTATCCTACTTTAACTGTCCTGAGCCCAGTTGGGCAGCCCTCTTGGGCCACACTCCCCCAGCTCCTACATGGCAGCTATGCCTCCCTGTCCTGCTCCTTCTCAGGCATGGTATCTCCTCTCCTCCACCTCTCCCTGCAAGGTGGATCTCCTTCACTTCCTTTCTCTCTGTCCATATCCTGGGAATCCTGAAAGTCCTGTCTCTGTCTGCCCTGCCCAGGCATTGGCCGCTGGCTCCTTTATTTACCAATCAGAACCAACTGAGGACAGGTTCCCAGAAGCTCTTGCAAACAGTTTCTTGGGGAACGTAATTAGCATTCACAATACAGGCAGCTACAAAATAATATCATCTATCCCTATAAATAAAGTCAAGGATATGCAAACAAACAAACAAAGAGATTCCTGAAGGCTGTTAGGTTATGGCTTACTTATAAATGTAAGTAGCTGAACTACCATTTTGATTGCAGCAGGTAGTAAACAGGGTATGTGACTCTTTAGCTCTGTGACACAATTTCATGCTCTGATTGGACAAAATTTTTGAGCTTTAAGGGCTGCCCACCCTCCTCACACAATTAGTGCCCCAAAACTATGGTCTTTGGAGCTAGCTAGCTGGCTTTCTGTCCTTCTCCATGTTATGACATTTCAACATACACCATGCTCAGACATTTGATAGAAATAAAATGGTTAGACAGAGTAGCTCTGATATGCTAGGTTTTTTTTTATCAGGAAAGCTCTTTGTATCTTTCCAAGTCCCAGTTGTAAGGAGTTGAGTACTTCCACAGGCCAGTAGCAAAAGCAAATGAAATAAACAAACATGATTATTAATCAGCTTCAAATATGAAATGCATGTGGACACAAAGCTTAGTCTTCCTCAAGTCTACAAGGACTTTTGCATTCCTGTGCTTTTTATTCCCTATAATGTGGTTAATTCTGAGAAGAACATTTTTAGGTAAGTGCCTAGACCTTGTGCACCATAAATGCCTATGCTACTTTGGGTATTTCATTTGGCCATGGTGGGTTGATTGACATGACTATGCACTGTAGAGATTATGCATACATAGTGGCTTGGAAGAACCTTGTAAAGTAGAGATTGACACTCTGTCATCACTTGGTTATCTCAGAAAGAATAAGAAGGTGCAACTATTTCAAGGCTTTCAACCCTTACAATGCTCTGGGATAGCCTTCCTCTTTCTTCCCTTCCTACATGAGTCTAAGATATCCAAATCATCTAACCTTTCTCAGGTACTATGAATTTATGTCATGCCACTGATGGAATGACTGATGAGATGCCTTCCTTTCAAACAAAATATGATGACTTTGGCCATTGGCCCTCAGAACATTCTAGATAAGTGGGTCAGATGTTAGCAAGTAGAAGCTTCGAAAAGTTGTAGGATTTTTACCATGGTTCTCATAATGCAAGATTTTTGAGTCAAACACGAGTACCTGAAGAATAACTGCTTTAGATGATGCTGAATCAATTCAAGTTTTAATTCTGATTTAATTTTGTCTCTCCCACCCTTGACCTCAGTGTTATGTAAACATTCCAATAATTTCAGTATCTATTATTGACTAATATGTAAGCATCCTGTGCTAGACTCTTTTATGAGATTCAAAAGAACCATAGAACTCAGTTTCTGTTCTCAGGGGCTGTATACTTTGGATTTTATAAGAAAAGAATTATGTACAATTACCAGAGAGTAGAAGTAAAAGTAAGAATAATAGGTCTCCTAGCATGTGTCAAACACAGAACTCGGTGCTGTGCTTCCATGATTCAATCCTCTTAACAACTCTCCGAGGCAGTGTGGTTATTCACTCTATGCTTGAGGAAATTATTGAATAACGTGCCCAAGGTCACAGCTTGCTAATGACGGAGCTGGAATTCAACCTTACTTCTGCCAGAT
Source organism: Rhynchomys soricoides (assembly GCA_019843965.1). Classification (NCBI taxonomy): domain Eukaryota; kingdom Metazoa; phylum Chordata; class Mammalia; order Rodentia; family Muridae; genus Rhynchomys; species Rhynchomys soricoides. The sequence goes on along the minus strand of JADRCH010000007.1, from coordinate 4,944,587 downwards.
GTCAAAGTCCTATAGCTTCCCTGCACCATTCTGACTCACTAAGCATACATAGGGGCCTACTGTGGTGAGAACTAAGCCCCTAACCCTCCAGAAAAATTGGGATGTGTGGAGTCCATACAAGGACGGGGCCGGAGAAGTGAGTAGTTGAGTAAGAACTTGAAGAAATGGTTGGCATGGGTTGGTGTAGACTGGCAGGTGGTAAGGAGGGTGGGCTGGTTGGGTGTGGCCTGGGAAATGGCACACAGATTGGTTAATGCTGTGGAAAACCAAGGTACTCTCAGAGGTTAGGCATCTTGTGCAGCTGCACACATGCTGGCCAGCATGCATGGATGTTCTGGGAGCTAGATTTAGAACTGGGTTTCTTTGTTCAGAAAGATAATTTATTGCGTTTGCCATGTTCCCTGGATGCTTGTTTTCGGTTACTCCCTGGGATGAAAGAAAATCAAGGTTTTGCAGCATCTGTGGGAAGAGAGGAAAGAGTGTGTCTGCCTGTTAGTGGTGCTAAACACACTTATTTCATAACACAGATTTTTGCACATGTTCTTGAAAAAGCAATCAGAATGTTGTCACAACTAAATAACGACCCAAGGATTTTACTTGAAAGATGTATTTTAGAAAATTGAGAAATCTTATCCAAAAAATTGTCTAATTTGCCTTCTAGTTTCTTTTGGAAAAGAAATCAATCAGATACGATCAGTGCAGTGTCTCTAGTTCCTAGAAAGACAATGCTTGTTTGTGATTCAGAATTGGACTAAGTAAAAACTTCCTTTATTCTCACAGAGAATTCAGGATGGAGGGGTGATGGATATTCCCCCCTCCACTTTACACTAGAAAACTGAGGCACAGGTGAGGCAAAGAAGCAAAACTTTGTTATCAATGGACTTTTAATGTTTTTAAAAACATATTACATGTACATGATAAGAAATTCATTGCAACATATTCACACATGAATGTGATATCTTGATCAGTTTTCGACACCTGTGCTACCATTTCTGTTGTCCTTCTATGCTTGATAACTTCTTATTCTTAACTAGCCCTTCTTCAACTTTTGTCTCACCCTCCACACTATGTGCGTATGTGACTCACATAAAATGTGTTTCATTAGGGTTGTTTATGGGGAAGTATGTGGGAGTTTCTTTACAAGAGTGTGTACACTTTGCTGGTTGCTACACCACTGGGAAAAAAGTCTCTACGTTTCTTACCAACTTTTAATCTGCTATAGATATAGACCTATATGCTTTTCCTGCTTCCATTACAGGATGATGATAGACCTGATCTTGTGCAGTTCTTATAGCTACTGTAAGTTCAAGTGTGCAACAGCCATGGCTGTGCCTGGAAGTCAGCATTCCATACCACTACCCCACTTCTACTAGCTCTTACATGCTCTCCACCTCTTTTTCTTCTACCTGGGGAATGCTCCCCAAGCCTAGAAGAGGCTGTTAGAGATGTCCCAGTGGCTTGGAGTTCTACTGCCATTTATTTGACTAATGATAAGCTTCTGTAGTCACCCCAGGCCATTGCAGAAAGAATCTTCTCTGAGCAAAGCTGATAGCAGCATTCTATGTGCATAAATATAGCTATTTAGAAGGAATCTTGACAGGTACATCATGATTGAAACCAGGTGGTATGGCCTTAAAGTGTATGCTTTCTTCAAGAATGTTTTTTTTTCTTGTTTTCAACTGGATCTGACCTGCTCTTTCGTATGTGGTCAATGTCAGCCTTTGAAATTGGCCCATGAATTCTTTGCTACCCTTTGCAAAGCAATGTGGAGGTTGATGTTTGCTCTTGCTCCCAAAGATAGGATCTAAAGGAAAGCTTTCATTGTTCAATTAAATTGATCTTAGAAGTGCCCCATGAATGTCAGGGAGAGAGGGAGAAAGGGAGGGAGGAAGGAAGGGAGGGAGGGAGGGAGAAAGAGAGAAGAATGAATAATACAAATATTCATACAGAGAGAGAAAGAGAAAGAGAGAGAGAGAGAGAGAGAGAGAGAGAGAGAGAGAAAGTAAGTAACATGGAAGATTTGTTCCAGATACTGGCCCAGATCCTAGGTAACATACATAGATGGATAAAATAAAAATGTTTCAACTGGGTACAGTTATCTTGTTACTCAGAAAGTTGAGGAAGGAGGATAACAAATAGAAGGCTTTTTTGGGCTTCATAACAATTTCAAGGATCAACTTGTATAGTTTAATAAGGTCCTATCATGAACTAAAAATAGAGGCTTGAAGACATCCATAGCAGGAGAATGACTGTACAGAAGGCCCTAGATTCAAGCCTTAGTACTTCAGACAAGAAAAATAGCTATTGCTATGCATATGCATGTTACACCTAAATAATAGTCACAGAATTGCAGCACTACTTGGTGGCCAACGTGTTATAAGTTATAACATATTTCATGATACACTGTTTCATCTGCCCTTCATAAAAACTCTGATAATTACAAAAGATAGGACCTTCCTTGACTTCATATACATAGAAATGCAAGGTCAGAGATTTAAACCCACAGTCTGACACTGGACCACTCTACTAGCTCTGTCATTTCTTCTGCCTAGAGGGGTTGCAGTTTAAGCTGAAAGGGGTTGGCAAGAGCCTTGGAAAATAGTCAGCCAGAGTTTGATTTGTGCACGAGAGGTGGTACCAGTTGAGATCTGACTAGAGCACATTATGCTGGTGGAGAGTGTGGGTCTCTGGTGGTCCCATGTCAGTGGAAGGAGTCTATGATCAACAGCCCTGCTTTATCTGGGAGCCTTGGCCACAAAAAGCAGGGCTGTTTCTAGATGTGTGTGCAGACATATATCCTCCTGATTCTCTGCTATAGTTCCTTAGAACACACATTTAGAGCTAGGATACACACTAGCCTTGATGCCAGCAGAATGGTTCTTGTTAGAAATGGTTCATGTCTGAAGGGAAATAGATTGCAGCAGGAGGTAAGGCAGGCCAGGGCACAGCAATCGAGACTCCTCAAACAAATGGCAAGATTCAAATATTGAAAGACATAAACCAAAAATATCCCACTGAAAAAGAAATAAAAGGGCTGATAAATTTCCAGATGGGTCTCAGCTTCACTCATACCCAAATTAAAACAATAAAGCATTATTTTAAATATTTCTGGGAAGTTTGGTAACACCTAACCCTGCAGATCATGTGGAGAGATGACATTCTCATTCCTATATGCAGACCACACATGAAAGAGCTTGTCAGCAACATCTGTAATGCAAATACACTTTGACCTTGCTATTCTATTTTGGGGAATTTTTATGATAGATGTACTCACACAAGTGCACAAAGATAGTAGGCAAGAAACTTCTTTGCAATTTTTCTTATAGTAATAAAAGTGTGGAAACAATCTATGTGTTGATGAATAGGGAAGACCAGACAGAGCTGTTTTAAAGAAATTAAATCATGGACCCTCTACCATTACAATAATTGTGTGTCCTATCAAGTATGTTGCATAGTAGTAAAATAACATTTAGCAAATATCAATATCTAGCAAATAATATTTAGCAAAAACTAAGCATATGAAGATAGATACAGTACAAGATTTTTTCATAAAAGAATTGATGATGTAGGCATTTATATATGTCAAGGGGTATCTGTTCATTTGCTGCTATATGTCTGTCCACGTATGGCATACATGAAGATTGTATACAGAGTTAATTATGGTGTGTGAAGGGAATTCAAGGTTTTAACTTTATTGACGTACAACATGACCTTTTTTAATAGTGAAAATGCCAGAGTACTACTGCAGGCCTAGTTCCCGAGGCACAGTCCCTCTTTTCTTTGAGATGGTCTCTCACTGGCCTAGAATTCACCAAGTAGACTGGTTGACTAGCGAGCCCCAGAAACTTACCTGCCTAGGCCTTCTTACTGATAAGACCACTTATGCAGGCTGCCACGTCCACTTTTGTTTTATTTGAAGTATGAACCCTGAGGACTGAATCCAGGGAGCACTTTCTTACCTCAGCAATCTCTTTAGACCCTATAACATTTAAATCAACCAATATGTGAGTTAAATATACAAAACAACCAAAATATTAGGAAGTGCTATTAACATAAAATTCTAAATGTTAAGAATACCAAGGTAAACAAACAAAAACTCAAAAACTCAATGCTAAGAAGTGTTGCCAACATCAAATCCTAAGTATCAATGGTACTGGTAATAGCCTTAAAAATAATAACCTACACTTAGATGGCCTTTATTAGTGCTAACCAATTTGTAATCATGTCCATGCAGTGAGTCATTTAATTCTGAAAGTAACCTCAGGGTAGTCACTGTTTACGTGATCACCTTAGTTTTACAGCAATGTGACACAGTGGTGAATGTATTATAAGACACAGCTAGTTGTGCTTGTGCAGGTGTGAATGACGAAAGCCCATGATTCATGTTCTTGGCCTCTGTCCTACCTCATCTCTAAAGGTGAGACTAAAGGCTGCAAAGTCAGAACCGAGGTGAGAACTGATCTGGACCTGACAGCTAAGAGCCAGTAAATTGCCTTCACAGTTTTGAACATTCCTGGGTACACATGTACCAGCCACAGCACTACCAGTCAGGGCATAGCTGATGGTTTCCTGAACTGAACTTCCTCAAAGGGTAGAAAGACAATATTTTTCTTCACATGAATTTAGTCAATCTCAATCAAGAACTAGGAAGAATTATATAATAGGAACCCAATACAATAATACTTTAAATAAGATTGATGCTTATATTTTTGTTCATGTCAAAAAATCTAGGGATAATGAAGAACTAATTAGGACTGCATAAAATCATGGATCAATTTTTCTTCCAACTCTTCTGCATGGCCCTCATCTCCATTGACTGAGGCAGCCATTTGGAGCTCTGAGCAAAGAAACTTTATTTCAAAAGGACCATGGCAAAGAGGGGAGCAAGAGTGTTTAGATACTGCTTAAGCCAGGCAGGATGATACAAAACTGTTAGTCTCGAAAATGCAGAGGTGTAGAAGCATAAATTCAAGGCTACTCTTGCCTATGTTATAAGACCAGCTAGGCTACATGAAACCATTCCTAAAACAATGAAAAATGCTCAGTGGGCATCCCCATACCGTGCGCTTTAGGTATCAATGTTCAGAACATAGCCAGTTACTCATAGAAATTGACACATGAAGGTAAGGAAGACAGGAAATTCAGTCTTTCGACACTCATTGGCCTGGATAATGATTTAGTGTTCCATTACAAAGAAAAATGAAGAACACAGGCCTTAGAGTATGAAACTAGCAATTCTCCAAAAACATTATCCAATGGGTTAGGAGTGGGGGTGGAGAAGGAAACAGTTCTCATTCTACAGACTTGCCATGCTGAAGGTCATTTTTCCTTGGGGTTTTGCTCTAATCAGGACTGTGGGTGCCTAAGTGTCCAAGGCAGATACTCAGATGCTCATCAGGTATAGAAGACTCTACAAGAAGATGGAAAATCTCAGGAAACAATCACTCTTGTCACCATTTTTGCCACTGTCAGATATAAATGCTGATGATCCCTTTAGAACTTGTATACAAGAAGGCTTGTACAACATCATTTCTGCAAGAGCTGCTACATTCTCACACTAACAATGAAAGAATATTCTAGCACTCACTATGCAGTAAACGGCTGAAGTATCAGTGCCTGAAGTCATCATGTTGCTTATTAGTTTTTTCCCCTAATCTAAATTTTGAAAGGCACAAACTCCTTAACTCAATGATGTACCACAGAATGGCAAGAGAAAGACAAAACAAAAACTAGCCAGAGTTCAAGGCTGAAAGGGAAAAGAAATAAATTCTCACCATGTATTTCTGGTTTTTCAAAGGACAGATGACTGCAGTGGGTTCTAATTGGCACCTCTTTAAGGTCCTATCACAGTTTTACTTTCAGGTAAGTGGCAGTCTGGGAAGGTGAGAAATTCCTTCTTACCTTAGAAAATATCAAGGAACATCCAGCAATGTGCACTTTAATAAAACAAAATAAAGCCAACAAATAACCTAGCTATCAGAGAGCATCGTCAGTTGTCCTAAAATGTGATTGAAAACAGGGGTTGGCTATTGGCCAATGGGAGAAATGGGGTCGACCACCTGCTTGTGCTAGCTGTGGGAGAGGGAGTGGATCTCCCTCTCCTCTCTTCCTCTTCCTTTCCTCTCCCCCCCCACCCCCCGCATTGCTAGGATTAAAAACTAGAGCTTTGTACATGCTTGGCAAACATTTTATCACTGAGCTAGACCCAAGCACTCCTGACATTTTCAAACAACTGAAATAGAATCAGAAGACAAAAGAGTTTAATGACCCAGGAGAATAATGCAATATTCAAAATGTGTGTTAATAAAGTGTTATTGAAAAACAACCTTGCTCACTGAGTTATGCATATCATGCCATTCTGCCAAAGTCATTAAAACTGATAAATTTACTTTGTAACACCCCAAATACTTACCTGTTGTTCTTTTTTAACAGAAATGAATTAATGAATTTTTATGTCATGTGCTCAATTAAATATGAACTAAATAAAATACCTCCTCATATTTAAAAATTTATGAACTCTACAAACATAATCTTTGAGTCTCAATTTCCTTAGTGTCTACTACAAGTAATAATACGTTTTGCAAATTTTCATTGAAAGACATTACTGATGGAAAGCACCCATCATACATCCTGGAACAAAATGGTAACTGATATTTACTATTTTGTATTCCAGACTTTATCATTTAAAATTGGGCTTGCTGTTTGAGCTTACCTTTAACCTCTCAAATCTGAGGAAATTTCATCCTGCTGTGTTCAACGTAAGTGCCAAGACTTTATGGTAGTATTTTCTTACTTACCCTACAATATTTTATTCATGTTTTTCTGTTTCTGGCTTTTACTATGACTCATGAGTTTCTCAAGAAAAGGGACCATGATAATCAGTGAGCAAGACATAGTAGTCCTAGGGATTTACAGAGCCTCGTTGCTAGGCTGGAGACTATGACATCTTAATACTTACTCCAAAACTGGGTTCGTCTTTGTACTCTCACTGGAACTGTTGACAAAGACAGGCCTCTCCTTTTGAATCTTAAGGGATGGTGCTGAACTAACCCTTGTCACCAAATCCTTCTAGAAATCATTTCTCTCATAGGATAAGCCGGTGGAGAGAAAGAAGTGACTGTCTAGTGGAGTGCCTCTAGCTGGAAACAGAATGACAGAGGATGAAAGCTCCTTTAGCTCCTGGGCACTACTGATATAAACATCAAACAAATGGGTCTCATAGAACAGAACTCTGCATCTTATGTAGACATGGGTAGTATCAGGAAGCCACGACTCCCTATCAATCCTGTGAACATAAAAGAAAAAACACTGATATTCTGAAACACACTATGTCACCAAGCTGGGCTGCTTGGCATGTAGGTTGTATTAAACACGTTTCAACTTACAATATTTTTACATTCTACAATTGATTTATTGATGTATAACATCAAAAGGTATATCGAAATATGTGTGCTCTTTTCATTTTTACTGCCGTTTTTAACTTAATTTAAAAATCTTTTATGAAATGTTAACAACAACCACAACACAATGTTCTTTTATTTAATCCTTGTCCATGTTTATCACCCACTCTTTACTAGACACCCGACTCTGCATAAATGCTAGGCTCTCAGTGGAACAAGTAGAGGTACAAACAATCATTTTTCATAGACAAATCCCATGTAGACTCCCTGTTTATAGGAAGAGTCACCACAGTGTAGTAAGAAGGAGGTGAATTGAAATTCATATCAGAAGCATGTAATAAATTTGGTGAGACCCAGGAAAGGACTCCAACACCACACGATGTGTCAACAGACCATTGAAGGTTAAATTAGGGGCAGTAATCAATGGACAAGATAAGGAAAGACTCATTGCCAAAGGGAACACTGATAGCCTGAATGGAGGACCCCGTGCTGTGGGGTATGAGCATTCCAGGTCACTTGTCCTGGGGCAACAGTCAACTCTGAGGGGAATTGGGCTAGAGGCAAAGAAACAAGAAGGCAGATGCTCATACATCATTTCTGTTAGACTTTAGGTAGGTCTCCTCGTAAACATGGCTGAATCAGTCACATTAAGACCAGAGTTTCTGCTCAAGATACACACCACTCTTCTGTAGTACTCAGGTTCAGCATCCTTTAAGACTTCCTAACTTTCCCTACAGTGTATCACAGCTATGGACCTTCCATGCTGTCTTGCCATCCTCTACCTGTATCATACACAATCATTGTCATGCTGCTTCATTTTCTTTGCTTGCTGTCTTGGGGTACCCCGGAAGCAATGAGGTACACACCGGTAACATGTTCTTCCCCATACAAGTCACTTTTTATATCTAGAAGAGAAGAGAAGACTCTTTTCCTATATCAGAACCAGACTTTCTCTGGCAGTACTCTAAGCAAACTATGTTCTGTCGTTAAATAAAGACTCCACAAAATGGTTTCTTCAGTCTTAAACCTAGAGTACCAGGGAGTGCCCTAATCCAATATGACTTACTAGAGGCAGAAGAGAAACCAAGTGAATGTACATATAAGGCAAAGGTAACAGGAGAACACAGTACAAGCAGTAGTAGGTAGAGGAGTTTGTCTCAGTGGGGACTGAACCTGGGGTTTCATGCCCACTTGGCAAGCTCTTTACCACAGAATTATAGCCCCAGCCCTCTTTTGCTTTTCTTCTGATACAGGATCGAATTAAGTTGTTCGGGTTGGCTTTAAACTCACTCCATAACCTAAGCAGGCCTTCAAGTTATGATCCTCTTGCCTCAGTGTATCATGTAGCTATGGTTACAGGTTTGTCTGTGTCTCAAGTAGCTAGGGTTACAGGTTTGTGCCAGGAGGATGGGCTCCCAATCTTGATCTTATAATATTTATGTTTCTCTTATGCTTGCCTCCTCTAGAATTGAGGAAAAAACATTGAGGTATGTGGGTCCCCCAATTTTAGTCCATCTTTTATGGCAACTATAGCAAATGAATGACTTGGGAAACACCAGTTAAGGAAATACATGCCAGCAACAGGCAGGAGGTGTAGCAAGGGAAGTGACTCTCCCCTGGTTCAAGATTTAATGAGGGATTCCCATCAAAGTGACAGTCCTGCCTTCTCATTGTTCTCTCAGCAAGAAAGTAAAGTTCAAGAGACTGGTGAGCTCAGAAGGAGGAAAGGTCTTTCCACAGCAGGACAGGCTCATCCCTCTCTGAGACCTTTCCACTAGCATCAGCCTCCCTACAAAGACCTCTTTGCAAAGAAAAAACTTCCCACCTCCTTGCAGCCAAGAGAGATCACTACTCCCTTAACTCAGTGGACAGCTGACTCCCCACTTTCAGCATTAGGAACCTTATTTTTGTCATATTTGTAAATCTTATCTCCAATACAACTTTATCAATATATACAGCTTACACTTTTATCTTTTCCTGTCTGAACTGGTCCTAAACTAATGCAAGAGAAAGCTGCATTATTTATTGGCCCTCTACAAATCAACATCAGGAAGAAAAGGGGATTTCCAGAGATACTTAGAATTGGCATCTGTAGAGAAGGAAATAGACAGACAGCATATATTATAGTTACTGAGTGGAATGATATTCTCCACAACGGTTAATAGTGCTCTATCTTGACACAGAGTTCAAGGAAGATGAAGACTGAAAAAGTTCTCATGGCACTTAACAACTGGATAGGAAATGGTAACCTTAGCAACAACCTTGTCAAAGTTTCCTTGGCAGAGTGGGAAATATCACAATGTGGGATGCTGAAGGAGTAGAGGCAGTGGTGTTGGCATCTCTTCAATCTTGGGGCAAGGTAGAATAGTAATAGAGTACAGGGAAGTGCCACTTGTAGACAGAGTTCCTTGCTTTAATGCAGGAGATGTTGGGGATGTGGAGACTCACGAGGAGGACCTTAGGGTAAAGTATATTATGAAAACTTATTCCTTCTTCCTTTCCTGTAAGGTGGCACACATGCTCCTTCTGCTGCCTTTAGGTTCATCTATGTGACATGCCTTAGACAAGAGAGTGTGACCAGAGTTGACAGTATCGGTTTTCCTGTTCTTTTATTCGTTTTCCCACAGCCGTCCTGAGATGAGATGTGTGAACTGGAACTGTAACCTGGAACTAGTTACACTTGCCTCCCACTGACTCAGTGTGATTGAGAGCTACACACCTTTTACATCTATGTATTTATTTATTTGAAAATGTGTATATGTGCGTGCATATGTGTATGTGCATGTGTATGTGTACACAGCACATCATTGATCACACATCTGGAGGTTAGAAGTTAACTCTCATGCTATCCCATGTGTCGAACAGATCGAATTCAGGCTGTCAAGACTGATAGCAAGTACTATTGCTCCCCATACCCATGAGGAAAACGTACTTAATATTTTAAAGTTTATTATTATAGCAAAACTAACCATTAGAGAGCTCAAGCATATTTATAGGAATATACTTTCTTTTTTCTTTTTTAAAAATCAACTTTTTATTGATTGTTCATTCATATTATGTAACCCAAGCATCTCCCTGCTCCTCCAAATCTATCCCTTTCTCATGCAACCTCCCCCATGAAGAAAAACCAATCAAAACAAAATCTCACAGTGGAAGCTGCAAATAGCTTCCCTCCTCCCAAGCAGCTTTACTTGCAAATATTCATGGCAATGAGTCATTTGTCTGGTTCAAGACCTCTCGTTTCTGCTATACCATCAATGCTGGATCCTCACCAGGACTCCTGTTGGAGGATACCCCGTTGTTGCCCTGTGTCACGGAGCTCTTGCATTATTGGCTCCTTCACATGCTCCAGCAGTTCATAGATGGTGTAGATACTGGAATGGGCCAACTCAGAGCTCTCAACCCAGGCCTGAGTGGTAGCTGAGTTAATCAGCCTACCAGCTCTCCTGCTTGCCCGTGCTATCAGGACCAGCTCTCCTGCTTTGTCCAGATGAGGGTAAGGACTAACTCTCCTGCTTTTGTCAGTTAGCAAAGATTAGGTCTACCTCTCCTGCTCACATGCCACTGGGGCCACACTCTCCAGGGCACAAGCTCTACCAGGGCCAGCTATTCAACACTGTCCTAGTGAGGGGTGGGGCCAGCTCACCTAAGTGCTTCTGCTGGTAAGGGGCAGGGTCTTTGAGGAGCTCACCACCAGAGCCAGCTCTACTGTGCTGCCCAGGAGAGTTGGGCGGGCACTCTCTCTGAATGCCGTATTGGGGTCAGTTCTTCAATACTGCCCAGATGAGGAGTGGGGTCAGCTCTGCCCAGTCCTTGGACATCAACATTGTCCCAGACGGTAGCCTAGTCCAGAGATATCCAGATGGCTTTAGGTGGAAACATGGGCCATGGACATTCATTCAAATCCTTGCTGCTGCATGGCCAAGGACTCAGACAAGGCTCTCAGCAGCAGCATGACTGAGCTATCACCATGGGCTCAAGTGGCAGTGCAGGCTACTCACATCAGGCTGATCCTCACTACGCCTGTGTTTCCAGTTTCTCCTCTCTTCGTAGTGCGTAAGCCACTCAGCTTCTCTTTCTCTCCCCTTTCTCCATTTCATACTGACTCATCAGAGTGGCACCTGTCCACCCTCTAGGTATCTTCCACTCTCCTGTGTCACATGGCAGTGGGCAGGCCAGGAATGTAATTTACTTTCAAAAGTGTTTTTTTTCTTATGTTGAAGAAAACTCAAGGGGAGGAAGGGTAGCAATGACACAAATAATTATTCACAGGCAAAGCAAATTCAACCAGGGGACATGAAGGCGACAGAGCCTTGACCAAAGTCCTTCTCATCTTTTCATTGACTTTTCTTCAGGTGGATGTTGATTTTCCAATATTTCTTGACCTGCCAGTGATTTGTAGCGTCTTCCCACATTAGAGTCAGTAGCCAACTTAGCTGTCTTGCCATAGAAGTTTCTCATAAAAAAGACAGAAAGAAAACAGACCTAGGACAGTGATTCTCAAACTTTCTAATGTGTTTAATACAGTTCCTCATATCATAGTGATCCCCAACCATAAAATTATTTTGTTGCTACTTCATAGCTGTAATTTTGCTACTGTTAAGAAATGTAATGTAAATATTTGATATGCAGGATATCTGATATATATGACCTACAGGTTGAGAACCACTGACCTAAGAACTTCTTGCTTATTGTCTTAGGGTTTCTATTGCTGTGTTCAAACATCATGACCTAAAGCATGATAAAAGGGTTTATTTTTGTTATATAGTTTATAAGTCCATTATTGAGGGAAGACACAGCAGAAACGCAAGGCAAGAACTGAAGCAGAGAACATGGGGGTGTGTTGCTTACTGGCTTGTTCCTCATGGCTTGCTCAACCTGTTTTCTTATGCATCTTATGACCATCTGCGCAATGGACCCACAATGGGTTAGGTCTTCCCACATCAATCATTAATTAAGAAAATGTCCAACATACTTGCCTATATGCCAAACTGATGGAAGCATTGTCTCCACTGTGTTCTCTTATCAGCTAACTCTAACTTTATCAGGTTGAGAGAAAACAAGCCGGGACACTTGCTAAAATGAAGTTTTCAGTGTCATTGTTTATGTTTTGCTTGTTTGATAGTCACAATGGTTTAAACCATAGTAGCAATGTCTGATAATCTACCATTGATTTATTTACATTGACATATCAATTTACATGGGCATTGTGAGAAAAGGATGGATGGCGAAGTAGGGTTCAACCTTCAAGTATGCCTTTATTTGCTCATTAATATCTTATCATTTATTTATTTTTATTTTACATACATGGGTGCTTTGTCTGTATAATTGTCTGTATGAGGGTATGGGATACCCTGGAACTGGACCCTGGAACTGGAGTTCCTGACATTTATGAGCTGTCATATGGGTGCTAGGAATTGAATTAAGCTCTGCTGAAAGAATAGCCAGTGCTGTTAACCACTGAGCCATCTCTCCAGCCCCTCATTCATTTTTATAATCTACACTCCAATTTATGACTCTAGTCCTACTGAGAACACTTTTATAAAGCCTCTAAATTTCTAGGTGTTATGGTATTTGTTCAATTTGCATTTTTACTTTCTGTATTTTCCATTCTCCTTTCTTGTTCCAAATTTTACCTTCTAGACCTGATAGGAACCAAAGCCCCAGGAAAAATCACCCTGAAGACATTGACTCTTTTTGTGCTTAAAAGATGATTTCCAAAAGGGAAACCTTCATAAGCAGAGAAAGAGTCCTCACAGGGTGGAAGGGATAGAGATTTTTGTGTCTCCAGACCAAAGAGATAGGTTATTTGTTATTTACTGCTGTAGAGCTGCCCACACGCATGTTAAAGTTCAAAGTGCATGGGAGTGGTTGCAGACACCATCAGTGGCAAGACATTAACAACTCTAAAACATTATGGGGCAGAAGGATTACTGTGGGTTTAGACTCCAAGGCTGAGACACTGGTAGTCCGCACTCAAATTGGATATTAGAAGACCACTTTGTTTATTTTTTTCTTGGTCTGTCTTTTGGTAGTTCTTAAATCTTCCACATTCTGATACAATCCTAGATGAGAAGAGTCAATGATAATGCCAGTAACTGAATATTTTGCCAGCCTCTTAGGATTAGATAGAGAAATAGAAGGGAAATGCAATTTTAGAACCATTTTAATTTGTGTGTTCCACCTTTCACAATTCTTATTTTTTAGCATCTCAATATTTTGCTGTAATCCAGTTACTTTTTAGATTCTTCACCACTTCCCAATGCTTCCAACCACCATGAATTCCTGGCATAAATACATCCTCTTTGTGAGGGTAGTGTGATCTTGTCACCCCTGGTTTCAAGTGGACTACATGACTGATGCTGTCTTGTTTGCAATGATACTGCTACTCAAGGGTGACAAGCTCCGATAAGCTGTTCTATTAATTTAAAAGGCTATGTGTATGTGGCTACACCTAGAATTAGCTGGGAAGGCTAACAGGACAAAACTGGGATATGATTCACCTTTTCAAGGCCAAATGGAAAAGACAGAAGGAAAATTGGAATATCATGAAACATCAAAGCCAGAAAAGACAAATATTGACTTCTGTCCAAAGGTCAGGAGAGAATCCAAAGCAATACATACAACCAAAGGTCAGAAGCCAAGAGTAAACTTAGTTGAGCTGGAAGAAGTAGGAATACAATCTGAAGAGAGACATGGAGAGCGGTCTATGGAGGTTCTCAGTACTTGGTGGACAGGTCTATGTTACAGGGTCTAAACATTTCCTCTAACTTGTTATTTAATTTAGTTTATGGGACAAAAGAGAAAAAGTATTATCAAAGGTTAAGAAAACATATGGACAGAAATACTTAAAAATTTCTTTCATTTGATTTCCCTCACCCTTAAAAGCAGAGATAATATTTTTTATGCTTACTTGGTGGATTGCCAAAATCTAATTCTAAGAATGCCAACACTTGTACAGTCTATTTTTTATTTTATAAGCTTTATTAAATTAAAACCTTGCAAATAAATTGAACATTACACACCAAAATTAAGTGGACCCAGAGCCTATACAACTTAATGAACTTTTATAGAGTTAAAATAGGAATTAGCTGAAATTTCTGTTTCTTCTGCTTTCTGATAGATGTCCTATAAATTATGAGTAGGCAACATTGTAGGCTCAAAGATACAGTAACAAGAAGCCCACAATCTTCACTGCATTCTCTGAGTATATCAAAGCAATGTACAGATTCAATGCAATTTCATTCAAAATTTTGGTGTTATTCTTGAAAGAAATAGGGAAAATATAAAAATTTATGTGAAAGTATAGAAAAATTTTGGATAGCCAAAAACCCTGAGCAAATAATAATAATAATAATAATAATAATAATAATAATAATAATCATGATGGTGGTGATGGCAATGGTGATGGTTATGATGGTATTGATGATGCCTTACTTTATTTCAAGTTATATTATAAAGCCCTCATAACAAATAAATTAGTGTACAGACACAAAAACAAACCTGTGAGTTCACATCATTTCCTCTCAGGATCAGTGAGCAAAAACAAAGAAGGGGCAGAAAGAATGTATGAGCTAAACATTGGTGGAAGGCAAAGGAACACTGTCTTGTGGGTATTCTATAGCTATGACCCTCATGAATTCACAACAACTGTACATGCCTGCACAGTGCCTGTGCAAGACTGAGCCAATAAACATTCACTCATAGATTAAAGGAAGGGCTCATGGGGTCCTGACAAGGGAAGCTAATGGTTGTGGTTGAGGGATACTGGAAGAAATAATTTTCTTCAATGATGTAGCCACTAGTGAGTCTTTCATGTTCCAATGGGTAGCTTTGCACCACATCAATGCAAGTGGCCCTGGTTAATCTTAATGGGTCATAAAGCAAAGCAGACTAAAAAATGTGAAAGTGGAATACTTTGGTGGAAGATGGAGGGAGGGATTGAGGCAGTGGAGGAGGATAAGAGGAGGAGGAAGGATTAGTTTTACTAGAATGTCTAATATACATAGATGAAACCGTCAAAGAATAAGTTCATTTTCATATAAATAGGCATGCAAATCAATGGAATAAAAGACTTAGATATAGTACCATGGACACCTAAATTTTGTCAATGAGTCCCCAAATAAATTAAACATCAGGGACAACATCTTCAATAACTGGATATTTTCTACAGGTATAGGAAAAGAACTAGATCATTATCTTCTTACTGGTTGGATTTGTAAATATTTGCTATGATTTATGAGTTACAGAATTACATTATAAGGCTAGTCATCTTTAAAATTGCCTCTATTTCTTTAATATAAGCAATAAAAAAACTAAAAATTGAAAATGATTATTGAGTATGTCCTTCACATATTTCTATTTGATTATCTGAGAACTCCCGTAGCCTTCTGGCCCAAGGTTACACACTGACCCCTTTCCCATCAGTGAGTCACACGCCTACACAATTCTGAATGCAGACAACACTTGTAACTTTCTCATAACCAACAGACATTAGTAACTGTGATGAGATATCGTTGCCTTGATTGATCTACAATTTCTAAGCTTGGAATGTTACTGAATAGATAGACTCTTCTGGCTTTGAAAGAGGAAGTCTGACATATTGTCAACTGTCTAAGTGAAAACCACATGGGAAGGAATTGAGGGTAGTATTTAGGATGTAAGCATTTGTATATTAAAAAAAAGTCAATTGAAAGCTAGCTTGGATATTCATTTATATAACCATAGGGATATATATCCCGGAAGTAACTTCTTCTCCAAGCCTCCAAATAACAAGGAAGAGAAGTGGCACCCTGAGTTTTTGTGACTTTCTGAGCAGAAGATCCAGGTAAGCTATGGCCAGTTTTTTAAGACATAGAATAAGTAAGAGAATAAATATATGCTGTACTCCGTCATTAATGTGTAGTCATTTTTTTCAAATAATGTACCCTTCTAAAGATCATAATCTGATATTTAAATGGATGAACTTAAAGACTGAAATATTCAAATATGTGTGTACACATATGTCCATGGTCCTCAATTCCCACTGTCCCCTGTGTACTTTCAATGCTTTAGTTTTTTAATCCTGAACCCTGCCATAATGTTTCATGCCTATGCTGGGTTGCCTGTTATTCTTCTTGTCTGCCTGAAGTACTTTCCTGTCATTCTGAAAACAACTGCTCTAGCTGGGCATGGTATTGCTGTCTGAAATCCCAGCACTGAGGAGGCTGACATAGGAGGATCAGGAATTCAAAATGAGACTTGGTTACATAAAACCCTGTCACAAAATATGGGTAAGAAAGGAACTTTGATGGTTAATTTGATCACCATCTTGAAAGAAATCTAGAATTTTCAGGAGAGTGGGCCTTCAGGGTTGCCTGAAGGGGATTACCTTGATTGTTTTGAAGAGGCAAGTCCTGTCCACTGTTAGTGGTACCATTCCTTACCAGCGATACTATACTCTATAAATGAAGTCAAGGGGTAGAGTATAAACATGGATTCTTTACTCTCTGCTTCTTGATTGTGTATGTGAGGTGATTACATTCATCACCTAATTTCACATTCATGCACTAATTTCATCGCCATGATGAACTGAGCCTTGAATTGTGAACTGAAGAGAATCCTTCCCACTTAAGTTGCATTTGTGAGTCACCTTAGCCTGACAACAGGAAAATAAACTAATAAGAAGGAAGGAAGAAAACATCTGCTCTAGTCACTTTCTTTGAGCTGATTACTTACTCCTTCCATTTTTGTCAGCAAGGCACTGTGAAGAGTATCCTATTACAGTATTTATGACATACTCCTGTAACTGCAAATTTATATGACAGATTATTTTCAATCATGCGACACTAATGTATATGCCATTCATCTTTTACTTGCTCACAACAAGTAAAATGTATAGAAGTATGATCTGTTGAGTCTTAAGATATAGACACACCAACAACCCCTTAAATACATTAAATGATCTTTCTTGATGTCACAGAATTCATTTCCTAGTTATTTTAAATGTTAGCTTTGACGTAGAGGATACGTGGTAGACAGGAGTTTTTATAGTATAAAAATTCACAAGTGAATTTGGTTAATATTTGAAACTAAATCTGACTTTTTGGTGTCTAGAGAGATGGCTGAGCAGTTAAGAGTATTCACTGCTCTTACCGAGGACCCAAGTTCAGTTCCCAGCACCCACACTGGGTGGCTCCAAACTTCCTTTAACTCTAACTTCTTGAAATTCAACACCCTTTTCTGGACCTCTTGGGTGCCTGTATTCACATGCATGTACTCACACACATGCATATAAATATAAATGAAAGAAAGCTATATTGAAAACAAACAAAAAGTCACTTTTATTCAAAAGCCAACTCTCAGCATTATAAATTACCAGATTTTTAAAATATTCAGCTGTATTTGCTTTAGCAATGAACCAGATAAATTATCCCAGAACAATCTGGTTGTTGACAATAATTTAGGTGATTTTCAATGCTCTTTCCTCTGTTTTGACCTTGGGATGCCATTTTAACAAATGAGTACCTCCAGAGGGCAAGGACACCATGGTCTAGGAAAGAGACAACCTGGTGTCTGCAAATGTCTGCTACTAGCAAATTGCTCCCATATAAGCTATTTTATTATAGAACAAAGGTTTCAAAGGTAACTTTTAAAGAAAGAGAGCTTTGGCTTAAATTTATTTCTAGAATATTCTTTTTAGACCAACTCTTCTCAAACAAGTGTCATGAAACAGTTTATTTTTAGATTTAAGGTAAAAGAGCTATACTGTGCTTGGCTCACTCTCTGCTAGATTTTTATGTCTCTTCTGTCTTCTGGGATGAGAAGGCTATTAGTGTTACTTTCCAAACACCTTTGATTCTGTAGAGAAGGTTTTAAAGAATTTTAGTCACAGAGGAAAACAATAAATCACTTCCAATGCCATATCAAATATCTGATACCCATGGATCTAATTGTTTTAGAAATCCAAGTACTATTTGGATAACGTTTTAGAGACCATAATAGTCTTCTTAATGTCAGAAAAGAAGCTGAGAAATATCTTCTGTCTTTTGATAGTCTTTCCAAACACATGCTTCCCAATGTCGATTTTTATTAAATGTTAAACATGTGATTTAGTAATTCTTCTATAGAAACAAAATAGAAATAGCATAAAATAACATTCGTAAGACAGGTGTTGAGAATGGAAGACTTCAATAAGGTGTACGCTGTTAATAAATATGAAAACATTTCTCATGTACAGAAACAATGGTGTTCAAACAATGGCTTTTAACTTCTGGCTCCCACACAAGCACCAGTCTATTTTCAGGAGACTCTCGGTACTGCCAGAATACACTCTCCCTACTGAAACGAATTTTCATTGCTATTGTAAGAGTATATAGCTTTTGTCTGTGAAATTTTACTTTGTTGATTAATAAATAGGACAACCACATATGTTGCTGCTAGTCATTAATGCAAAGGTGAAGTTGTTCTTTCATGGCAGGTGGGTCAATTAGCATCTTTAAAAAGAGCCATCATTATGATAACAACAACAACAAAAAACTAACTTGGGTTTGCTGATGAATAATGATTTCATCTCAAAAAGCACTTTAAAAACATTGACTAATTAATATGACTCAGAAGGCTCAAAGAAAAATATGTTTTTTCTGCTCTTAGATATTTTTTGTCTATCAGAAGCATTCTGGGAAAAAAAGGAACGGTCAGCTAGAAAATTCTATTTTGTCCTTTGTCAGTTGTAATTCCATTTACAGTACAGATTTTTAAGAGCTGTTTGTGCCAGAATGAAGACATCTTGCATTTTACCGTGGAAAACATATTTTAAAAATGCTTGTTAAACCTTTATTTTACTAGAAACATGTCTGGAATAGGCAATTTGAAAGTCTCTTTAAAACCGCTTGCAATGCTAGTTAATGTTAGGACAACATCATTTTAAAGGGAAGAACGTGGAAAGAGTGTGCAGGCATAATGACAGTGAGAGGATACAGAAGTTTTGAGAAATGCCATGCACGAGCGTGCATGCATGCGTGTGTGCGTGTGTGTGTCTGTGAGTCTATAAATGTTGTCTGTCTTAGTCACCTACAGGGTTTGATGTACCGTTGGCTAGAAGGAAAACAGGCTCACAGAAACCAAAAGCTTCCAACTGAGGCCAATGTGTAAACCTCTGGCTCTCAAGTATTATCAGCTGAATGAGACGGTGAACTACTGAGATGACAAGCAAGTTTATCTGCCTTAGCTCCAACTCCTAGAAGGAAACAATGCTCCTTCTGATGCACATAGTGTTAATGGTTTCAGGAAGTCAGATCCAGTAGTGTGAATGCAGCTATTGCAACACTGCCTAATTCTCTCTCTTGGCCCTGCCTTCCTCAGTTTTGGGGTTATTCCAACTTCTAAGAGAATGTAGTTGACATGATCACCAGGACTCCTCAGCATATCTCATGCACAGAACTACTGCACACAGCCACAGAGAACAAAGCTTCTTTTTCTAAGTATCAACACCTCACTGACCACTGACATCATAACTGTTCCTCACATGATCAATTTAAGCCAAAGATACAAGTCCATTGGACTTGAATTTCCCATGAGTAGGGCAAATGAAATTGCACAGTTTCACTCTGTACACACCAAGAAGGAGGGAAGGCATGGTTCTTCTAAAGAAAGATGTTCTGAGGAGCAAGCAGTTAACAGTAACAGGTCCTTATGGGCTGCCTGCTGCAGAGCTTACACCACAGTTATTGTTTATCTATTTTATCCATAACCTGGCAAACAATAGTATTCACAGGCTAGCAGAAGAGAACTCCTTCACCTCTGACCTGTCCAGAAGCTCCAGAAGCAGAAGCTGAAATGTTAATTTGTTTGTTTGTTGAGACACAGGTCCGATTTTGATGTGTAACCCCAGCTGTCCTGGAACTCACTCTGTAAAGGGGCAAGCTGGGTGTGATGGGACAGTCTATAGGTGGTACATCCCAGCATCAGGATGCTAAGGCAGAGTTCTGAGTTCGAGGTCAGCCTGGATGACATAAGGCTTTGTCTTAAAGCAAATGAACGAACAGGTGATGCAATTTTAAAAGACAATGGGACTGGACAGAATCTGATGTACATGTAAAGTACTGGGTGCACTGTCAGTTATTAATTGAATATAGAATTTCAACTGCAATATTTTTCTGGGGGATTTTAAAAAATGTATCTGAGAAAGCCTCTCTGTAGACTGTCCTTGAAATCAATTGTGGGAACATTTTTCTCATCATCTGTTATGTCATTTTTCTGCAAGAAATACCTATTTCTTTTTGTGTGTGTGAGAAAGATGTTTTTCTGGGTTGAAAAGTTTCCCCAGTCACATGTATTCAGTAACTCCAACACATTTCAACTTATCTAGCCTAGCAATTATTCACACTATGGTTTATAAATGTTGAAATCTTCAAATTTTATTTGGGTGGAATTGACCACAGTTGCCTACTCTGTCTATCTTCTTTCCTTCCTTCCTTCTCCTATTTTCTGTCCATCTCTCTGTCTGTCTGCCTGTCTCTCAGCCTCTATCTCCATTTCTTCAGATAACACTTGTTAAATTTTGGTAAAAGCAGCTTTTATTCTTGCACGCTCTGCAAGAGTCTAATGCTTCTCACTTATGGAAGGAACCAAATGCCAAAATTGGTACTTGACTTCAAAATACACGTTTGAAGGTTCCTAACTTATGGGGCTCCCATTTTGTTCCCTGCTCCATTTTCTTCTCCATTTCTGCAAACTGCTGGATCCTGCTAATAACATTAGTTACAATATGTTGTTTGCCTTCAGACACAAGATCCATTCAAATCTTACAATGAAGCAGCTGGGGATGCAGCTTTATTTCCTCCACAGAGAGGTTAGGGGCTTGTTTGGGGTCATGCATTTAAGGACCAGAGTTGAGACTGCAGTTTTACTTTAAACAAAAGACAACAGCTGTATTGTGGGAAGGATAGATTTGCTGAAGAAAAAGAGGGAAGCTCCTCCTCCCCTTTTTGTTATTTGAAATAAGGTCTTGCTATGTAGCACTGTCTGGATTGAACTCTACGTGTAGACGAGGCATTGAATAAGCTTCCTGCTTCTGGCTCTTTAATGCTAGGATTTTAGACCTATGCCGCCATTTCTGTCTCTGCATCCTTGAAGGCCCCAGAGAGTTGTTCTGTACGAGCTGTGTCCTGGTTTTCACTTACCTTCCAATGCTTTCTTATGTCATTGCTCTCTGAGGTACCAGCAGACAGAAAAATGTTTACATGACTCACAACAGACTCAAAGAGAAATGGGAAAAGTGGGGGAACACATTATCTGGGGAGGAAGGAGGGATGGAAACATTAAGAGAGAAGAAGAAAGGAGGGATAAAGAATACCAAGGATGATTGGGAAAGCCATAGAAAAGCATATTGTTTTGTGTTTACTTAATACATATTATATAGGTGTATGTGCATACGTACATCAATAATTTTGAAGAAGCTATACCACATGAGGTGATAATATTCTACCCATGAACTATAGATTATCTTAAAAACCCTAGTATCAGGCATGGGTAACCTTCCTTTGAGTTGTTGATCAGGGGAATCCAAGAAACTCTTAAGTCAGTGTAGGTAGTACTTTGAGGGTTCAAGAGAGAATTGACCTGTCTGGATGCCTTTTCCCTGAGGATGGGCTGTCATGGTATCCAACAGTGTTATGCAAGCTGCCAAGGGAGAGAAGCAGCTAGTATTCCTACCAAGCTGTAAAGCCTACAAGCCAACAATGGCTGGATCTGCAGTGGTGCAATCATGGCACTTAGGTCTTTGGAAGAATCAATGGCTGTCTAGTTGGACTTAAGGCCCACTGGATAGATGAGAATTTATAGCTGGTATTATAAAACTAGCCAATTATATGGCTGCAGAGGTCACAGACCTGAGCACAAAAACTTCTGTTGCCATTTTCATAACCCAATATAATTTCTAACCGTATTCTAAATATTTACACTAATCTCCTTCAGGAAGGAGCTCCCACTCGATTGTTTAATTTCAAGTGGTCAATCCTGGACACAGGTACATATGAGCAAATCTAAATGGACTCAGTAGGTTATCTATACATGTGAGCATATATATGTGCACGTACATGCATATGTTTATTTATGTGTCAATAATAATGACAAGACAATGAATATTGGAGGAGAGAAATGGGAGGGGAGGAAAAAGGAGAATGGTATAGATGCAGTTGCTAATGTGTGAAGTTTGCAAAAAGGTAAAATGATTAATGTTGCTGGTCAACAAAAGATATATTTATTAGCTAGGATAGTAGGTTTTCCAGAATGCCTTGAACTTGTTACTTTAGGAGTACTGGTCTGTGGGCACAGACTTGTTAGTCAGTGAGTGATGTTGTTGTCAGTTTGACTTAATTCAGGGAGTTTAATAATTATCTATTACTTGGGAAGAGGAGAAGGGGAAGGGAAGAAGAAAGAAAAAGCAGTGGTGGGTATAGGTTTGCTTAGCCTACAGTAGGGCATTGTGTATATTTGTCTTCATGGTATGTCATGGTTAATTCTCTTAACTGATTGCATTTAGAAGCACACAGGAGCCTAGTAAAGAACATTGCTGGAGATAGCTATGACAATCGTACCAGGCAAGATGAAATAGTGGGGAAAGACTTCCCTTGGATTTGTGCTGTGCCGCCAATGAAATAAAATAGAGAAAAGGAGAAAAAGCCAGTCCAGCGTGGGCATCCCTTTTTCTTTTTCCACTTACCACAAGGTTAAGAGATGTCTACTCCACATACACCCACACCACTGTGATCTTCTGCGCAGTGTTACTGGACGAGACAGCCATGGCCTGAACCCTATGAAGTTGTGAGCCCAACCAAAGCTTTCGTCCTTTTAGTTTGTTTATGCCAAATGTCATGGTCACAGTGACAAAATTAAACAAAACTTAATGCAAATAACATATCTGCGTGAGGCACCAATTGTCTCAGTTATAAATGGGATGACATCTTTCTAGCCACTTTTTAGTATATGGATAAGCAGAAGAAGACAAGACATGGAGGGACTTTGAGAGGAGTAAAATGGAACAAAGATTCTGATATTTCACAGTCTGGTAATAAATAAATGAACATGTAACTCTGCACTGCACCTGGTAAACATGGTGCATATGTTGCTTACATGTGGGCTACATGAGTGTCCATCTCCAGTGGAGCCTGCTCCTTGCTCTTTGGCAGAGGGCCCATATAAATCAATACAAAAGATAACTTGATAAATGGAATGAGAGAATAGGGAGGAGACTCAGTATGTGCAAGCATGAGGGGCTTAGTTTGAATCCCTAGTATTCATATAAAATGTGTGGTCACATGTGTAACCTCAGTGTTTGGAGATAGAGACAGAAGAATCCTGGGGCTTCAGGGGTTGGTCAGCCTAGCCAAAATGGTGACTTCTGTGTTCAGTGAAAGACCATGTCTCAAGGGGATAAAGAGGAGAGCGATAGAACATACCCAAAATTCCCTTTGGGGCGGGCCTTTGTATGCACACTTATGGATGTGATTGGCCATACATATACTTGTACAAAATTGTACTATGAAAAAATATTGAATTAGTTTAATAAATAATGGCAAAACCCCTTTCGTATTTGAGAAAGTGATGCTAAACATGCTAAACATTGGTTCAAGGCAGTTAATTGAAAGGAAGTTCAACATTGATCACCTTCCAGTCTTGGTCTCTGGCTTTAGCCAGTGTTAGAATTTCTCCTTTTCATTTAGTATGTTCCTAATGTGGTGGTCTTACTGCAGGCTCCCAGAGAAAGCCAGTTCCCATAAAATCGCATTTGTCTTCCAGAGCACACCTCTTCTGCCTAAGGCATAATCAAACTAACATTTCAAGGTCACCATGGAGTAGGATTGGGATTATTTCCTGAGATTTGGAAGAGTGGCTGTAAATTTGTCAGGCAAGGGCCGAAGCAAACATCTCAGCAACTGAAGTCAAAGCTGCCTATGAGGTTAATTTCAGTCTGTGTTTGCATTTAAGGCCCAAGTGTCACCTTCAAGGGACACTGAGAAGAAATAAACACACATGAGAGATCTGGACTCCTGCATTTTTACCAGGATAGATGATGTTATAGAGAATTTATTAAGTTAGAAATGTTTTGTTTGGTTTTGGTTTTGGTTAGGTTTTTAGGCTTTTCTTTCTGTTCTATGTTGACTTGCAATTTAAACAAGAAGAAAGTGGTTAAGCTTGAAAGAGAGGGGGTCAGCCCCCGGGATTCTTCCTATGAGCTTCAGGTAAACTTTATGTATCTGAGTTTATCATCCTGAAATTGCTTGGTCCTAGACAAAAATGATAGCAGAGACCATATATCTCTCGATTAAGCTGTCAAATTCATGGGCTGATTGACCTGGTGATATGCTTTCAATTATTGCTTTTGATAGTTCTGGAATTTGTGTCAGGAGATAAGGTGTCTGGCCTTCAGAGACAGTTTCTATTGCTGAGGACAGAAGATGGACATTGCTGTAGTATATGGATTCCAACCAGCCAGTGCAGTTAGTTTACATCAGGGGTTTGTAGCTCTCCACTTCTGCTTATTTAAGTTCATATGTATGTGGCCTTTGTGCAGGAGCTTTCTCAATTAGCAGAGAGAGCCTGAATCCTAGACCTTCTCTTCCTGGCCTCAGACTACTGGGGTCACTTTCCTTTGCCTCACTTACTGCCATTTTTGAGGAAATGATCTCGTATATCTAGAAGGATTCTAGAATGAGCGAATGATCCTACTTGTTAAGAACTATATTTGGCTGACAGAAAATGGGTCAGGTGGGTCAGGGAGCCTAGAGCAGCAGTTCTCCGAATGCCCTTGATGGAGGCCAGGAACACTGGGAGAGAGTTGTTCTTCCGGCTTCCTTATCTCTTGTCTGAAAGCTATAAGTGAGGATGTGACTGAAACTGAGAGCATGTATGAGGACACCACATGGTTGGGTCAACTGGTCAGCTTATCTCCTTCCTCCTCATACATCACCCCAGTTTCTGTTATAATTTCTGTCCATAAAAGCCCTAGGTAGCAGCTCAATGGTACTTTGTTCACAGGGAGCTATTCCTGCTATACAGAAAGTCTGCCTTCTCTCTTAAGACAATTCCTATGAATCTATGATAAACTTCTCCCTAAAACACACTCTCTGTGGGCTGTAAATTCCATTCTTTGAGTTCAAAAGACAAGAACCCAAAGGCTACAGGCTCAGAGCTGCTTTGGTGGCTATTAGGTTTTCCTCCTCACTCTGAATCTAAGTTCACTTAAGGTGAGAAAAAAATTCTTCACCAAACACAAAGACACCCCAACAACTCTGTGCCCTTGCTGTTCCCTCCAAAAGACCCCACACAAATGGAATAAGACATAGAGGAAGAGAAGGCACTTAATGTCCCCTCTGGTCTTTATATACATGCATATGGGTATGACTAACTACACAGGCATGCACATGTACACACTTACACATACCCCCCCATACACACACACACTGAAGTCCTCCCCAATGTGGTTGTGTTTGAAAATGGGGCCCGGAGCCTTTGGGACCAGGTTTAGTTGAAGTCATGTGTGCAATGATGATGGGATGTGTATGTGGGCATGATGTGAGTGGGCTGGGGTTAGGACGGATGGATGGGGTTGGACAGACGGATGGATGGATGGATGGGGATTGATGGATGAGGATGGACAGAAGGATGAGAATGGATGAGGGATGAGGATGGGTGAGTATGGATGGAATGCAAACCTCTTCACCCAGGTTCATATTGACTTTCACCTTCTCTTTTTGCCCAAAAGGGCACTGCCCCATGGCCAACCATGAGACAGAAATTCCACTTTTTAAGCCACCCAGTATATAAGACTGTGTGCAGTAGTTCAAGGGGGATGAACCCATGAATCTTTAGATATTGAGATATGAAGTCTACAGAAGCCAAACTCATGGTCTTAGAGCTGTGGCTCAGTCTGAAGGAACAGACCCCCTAGCCTTTGATAGTCCTGGACTATCCAATGTGCAAAGAGTATTATACTTTCCTTGGAGTATAAAAGGGTAGCATTGATTCAACCAGAGGAGAACTATCAAAAGTATATCTGAATCTTTTATTTGAGCTCTTAAGGGAAAAAAAAAAAAAGCTCAAAAGAGTACACCTGTTCATGGCAAAGGAAATCTAGTGGAGAATTATAGATCTCTCCAACAGAAATATTTCTGCTAGTCCAGCCTTCAGGAAACAATGCTGGGTGGAAGTGGAACAGGTTAACACTGACTGTACCTCGAAAATCACAGTGTTTACTAAATGAAGATGTTCATCCTTTTGGGGGTCAGCATTCTCTTCTACCAATAATTTGGGTAAATAAATACTATGAAAAGTTCTTGGTGGTTTTTTAAAAAAATCTGATCTGTATAGCTTTTGCAAGATGATTTTGGTCTTCTTCAATGAAAATAAAAACCCTCTTTCCATGTTCTTTAAAAGAGAAGAAGCGGGTGACAATTAACATTAAAAGAGAAATTAATTTCATTAGCATTTAAAAATCTCAATGGCAATATTTTCTGCACAATGACTGTCATTGATGGCATGAGTGGGCCATTGTGCCTTCTGCCAGCTGAACAGACACCACTTTATTCTTAGCAGCTGTGATCCCTAATTGGAAAGGGGACTGGTCCAAAAATGATAAAAAGGAAATCACATCACAGTCTGCAAAGGAGCTTGGTATCTTCTGCCCTAGTCCCCATTCCTCCCTGGAGCGGCTCACTGAGGAATGTGCCCTTTGTATTGTCAAAATCTTACAATGGCTAATTTTTATTTTGTGGTATGTGCTTGAAAAAAAAAAGACTCCCTTTCATCCCTCCATGGCTAAAATGAGTAAAGGGTCTTGTCGATAGACCCTATTCTTCCTTGAAACACTGGAGCTTCACAGACACAGGCTGTTTTCTACTTCCACATGGCTATGAACTAGGACATTGATTCTTTAATCAAATGATAGAATTCTGTGAGGGAGTGATGATCTAGATTCACGGATTGACGTGGCTATCACTCTGATATATGCTGCTTTGTCTGGACTCTGATTAGGCATATGTCCATGGTCCTTGCTTCCCCAACTTGAGTTTCACTAAAATTTATTTTCAATGAGGTTTTACCTGTCCAAACATGCATACTATCAACCATCCTCCACTCATTTCCTGCCACATGACTGATCTCATCACAAAGTCTTTCTTTCTAACACTCTGTAAAAGATAACATGACACTCTATTAGGCTTACTAGTAGTTTTCAAATTTCTAGCAAGATGCCTGAAAAGTAGCATGTAGTCCGTTAGTGTTTTTACAGTGACGGTTGAATGGCCTATAAGAATTTACCCAATAAACATTTCATGGTTGCATGAATGCATTTTGAAGAAAGGAGACCTTTTGAATTCTTGTTGGTCTGTTGGAGTTGTATTCTGTTAGAGCACAGAAATAAATTGCCCTGCCATTTGATACAATCTTTCCCCAAATCACACATTTCTGAAGTGTTTTTTCCTGTAGAGGTGATAATTTTACGAGGCCCAGGAGAACAAGGCATTTAGAGCAGATACTATGCTAGTGTTTGCCATGTACTTCTTCAGACTCTCTCAGACTACTCAGTCTTCGTGGGTTCTACTGGGCAGGTTATTTTGAATTCCCAAGGAGTCTTTTCCTTTGTATTCATATAGTCTATGTGTTAGATTTGGGAAAGGTCAGATAGTATAGAAGCAACTCCAAGCCTTGCTGCTGCTTCTAGCCATGTAGGGATATTCTACAAGTACAGACTCCTGGGCTTTTACCAAGATGACAATGTCTGAATATTTGGAGTTGTACCTACATTGGAATCATCTCAAAGTTTCTCGGGCTGCTTCTATGTCAAATGTCTGTCCTATTCTGCCTTCTTTCTTGCTGCTGCCAATTTAGCAAATGAGAAACTTGGAATTAGAGATAATATATTAATTAACTAGAGCCAATGCAGCAACTGCGCATAAATTTAAAACCAAAGATATTTGTTCTCTCACAGCTATGGTGGCTAGGGGTCTACAACTGGATGATGAGAAAAACCAGTGTAACTTTCTCAAGCCTTATTTCAGTCTTTCTTACTTTAGACTTCTCAATGATTCATTTTATGGTATGGGAGTCAGAGAAGTTGAAAGGTAGGACTATAACACTGTGTCTGAGCAAGGGTTATCCAGAGTATGTGCCTGGAAGCAAATTGGGAAAGTAGACTTTCAGACTGTCACATGGGTAGCATTTCCACATAAGCTGGTCTTTCAGATGAGTGGAAGATTTACTTAATCCTCTGACCACCTTGTATAGACAAGTCACTCTCTGTGGTGAGGAGGTAAGGACACTGATTAGATTGGCTTCCAAATACCAAGATAGATGGAGGTGGTGGTAGATCCAGAACAACCGTGAGAGGTTACCCCTACTCTATATCACTAAAAACTGGAACTCTAGCATTTGTGAAGCCTTTATGATCCCTAAAATGGCTTATATGCAGTTTGATATCTCAGTGTATTATCACATTCATATTATTGAGTATGACACAGTTATTATGTCACTATGAACAACTCCCAAGTTCTCTCTGGTTTTCAAGTCTCAGCTTTCTCACCATCTCTCTAGTATTACCCTGGGAAAGCATGGAGCTTCTATGCTGCAGGTGTCAGGGGAGCCAGGGGGCATTGAACTCAGGTTCATTGAATATCTGATTAGCCTTTATAACATAAACTCCTTGTCAGGCTTTTTGAAGAGCTTATTGCATGCTTTAGACCAAACAGGATAACAAAGCATTGAGTGGGAATTCAGTCAGGCACAGAAATCAGGCAAGAAAGAATGGTTTTAAAGGATAGTTTGGGTGGAAATTGGGCCAGGAGCAGTAAAGCATCTTTAGAAAAAGAAATAATGGCTAAAGCAGAGGAAATTGGGGTTAAATCACTCACCTAGAAATTAAAATACTCAGAAAGAAACTGAACCTGAAAAAGATCATGTGAAGATCAAGACAAGTGATCATCCCTGTCCATTGCTGTTCTATTCATTATAACCTGAAACTGGAAACAACCAAAATGTTCCTCAAAGGAGGAGTAGCTAAAGATAATGTGGTATATTTATGCAAGGAAGTGTTACTCAGCCATTTAAAAAATGGCATCATGAAATTTACAGGTAAATGTATGTAATTAGAAAAAAAATCAAACTGAGTAAGGTATCCCAGATCCAGAAAGACAAATATGAAAACATGGTATGTATTCACTTATATGTGGATATTAGCTGTTAAGCCAATGATAACCAGGTGTGCTGGCTGGTTTTCTGTGTCAACTTGATACAAGCTGGAATTATCACAGAGAAAGGAGCCTCCATTGAGGAAATGCTTCCATGAGATCCAGCTGTAAAGCATTTTCTCAATTAGTGATCAAGGGTGAGAGGGCCCATTGTGGGTTGTGCCATCTCTGGGCTGGTAGTCCTGGGTTCTATAAGAAAGCAAGGTGACCAAAGAGTGTATATGGAGCGACCCATGTCTCCAGCCACATATGTAGCAGAGGATGACCTTGTCGGTCATCAATGAGAGGAGAGGCCCTTGGTCCTGTGAAGATTCGATGCCCCAGTGTAGGGGAATGCCAGGGCAGGGAGGTGGGAGTGAGTGGGGAAGCATCCTCATAGAAGCAGGGAGAGGGGGGATGGGATAGGGGGTTTCTGGAGAGAAAGGGGATAACATTTGAAATGTAAATAAATGGAATATCCAATAAAAAAGCTAAAAAGCAAAACAAAACAAACAAAAAAACAAAAAAGAAAGAAAGAAAAAGAAAGCAAGCTGAGCAAGCCAGGGGAAGCAAGCAAGCCAGTAACATCCTTCCATGGCCTCTACATCAGCTCCTGCTTCCGGACCTGCTTGAGTTCCAGTCCTGATTTCCTTTGCTGATGTACAGCAATGTGGAACTATAAGTGGAATAAATCCTTTCCTCTCCAACTTGCTTCTTGGTCATGATGTTCGTGCAGGAATAGAAACCCTGAGTAAGACACCAGGCTCCAACCCATCAAACCGCAGATGGTAGGTACAGAGTCAGGGACTAGGAGGAACAGATATATCTTGTTAGGAAAGGTAATAAAATAAATGATGGGTGGCAGTGCTGGAATGGGAGAATGAAATGGTGAGAGGGAGGGGAGTAGAAGTTGAGGAAGGGGCTATGAAGAGACAGCTAAATTTAAGGGGCATTTAGGGGTAGTATGGAAACCTAATACAGTAGAAGCTTCCTAAAATATATACATATATAAAGTTTACCTAAATACAATTACCAAATAAGGGAGGAGACACAGTCCCAATTGATCATCTCTTGTTACTAAATGAAGCTTCCAGTATTAGGATTGTGTTACATCTAATTGAGTTACTGGCCAAGAGTGTTTCAGTGGGAATCTCCAAACAACCCAGACTGTTGCCAAGAGAACTGGGTGCTCTCCACCAACATACAGCAAGGCTCCACTGCTTAAGACAACATTTACACAACTCATTGAACGTAAAGAAGTCAAGCTGGTGCCCACATAGAGCCTTCATCCTTGCATTGTGGCCTCTTTGGTATAGGAAACTATTCTATATGTTACCAAAAGAGAAATATAAACACCAAGCCAAGCTACAAATCCTTTGATCTAAACTGGGATCCTGCCTGCAAGATAGGCCAGGATAAGGGTGGCATAAAGCTTTTGTGAGTAACCCTCCAATATCCGATTTGACTGAAGGCTCATTCCATGAGGTGGATCCCATATCTAACACTGCTTGGGTGACAAAGTACCAAAGACTAGATATGCCAGGAATCTACAGTAAAACTAAATAATGCTGACCTAAAAAAAGAAGAAAAAAAGTGATAAAATGACTATGGATGATATTTTGCTATACTCAGAGATCATCATCAAAGAATCTTCCTTCTGCAACAGAGAGGAACAAATACAGAGACCCACAGCCAGACATTATGCAGAGAGTGAGACATCTTGGAAGACAGCCCTAAATTGTAGAGAGAACTTTGGTTTCTTAAAACACCCAGTTATGTTACATGAATATGTTTTAATCCCAGGTGTGACATAAGAGGCTGCTTCATAGCAGGTGGTTATGATTTGCCTCATGCACTTGCAGGGGTGTGATTTTTGCCAGCTGCATATAGTTTAATTCTGGGTACTATTGAGAGAGTATAAATGCTAGATCCCAAGAGGGATTGAGCAGGGGCACTCTGAGGTGGCTGCTGCTCCTGGGGTTGTTGCTGCAGTTTGAGCAGCAGAAAAAGTTGGAGATACCCTTATGATGAAGATTGGACCTGTCCCAAGGAACTCAATACCCCCAATTAGCAGTAACAAGCCTAAAGAAGTCTTTTTCCTCCTTTCCCTCGAACCTTCTTTCTCTGCTACCTAGTGTTGGGGATCTGGAAGGGATTAGGGTGGAATAAGGGTTTGAAGGATGGTAGATATAAGAACCCAATGAAATGCTGCTCCCAATAGCACCAAAACTAAATGGGATGTGTTTATCAAATCCCTTCCCTCAGTGCTCAGGAAACCACACAGAAGAGGAAGCTGAAAGAATGTAAGAACCAGAGGGGATGGAGGACACCAAGAAAACAAGGCCCTTTAAATTAATGTGAGCAAAACTCACAGAGAATGAAGCAGCATAAATAGGGTCTGCACGAGTTTGCGCCAGGTCCTCTGCATATATATTATGGGTTTCTAATTTGGTATTTTTAATGGGATTGCTGAGTGCAAGTGAGTGGGTCTCTGATCCTTGAGCCTTCTTTTGTCTTCTTTTTTTCCTTTGGTTGATTTGTTTTGTCCAACACCAGCGTGATAGTTTTGTTTTATCTTATTGTATTTCATTTTGCTATATTTTATTTTTGCCTCTTAGAAGCCTCTTCTTTTCTAAAGAAAGACAGAAAGGGAGCAGATACAGATGGCAGGGGAAATGGGGATGAACTGGAAGGAGTAGAGGGAGGGAAAGTAATTAGAATATATTATATGAGAAAAGAATAAATTTTCCAATAAGAGGAAATAAAATAATATGGAACTAAGAATATTGTATGACTGAATAATTCCTATTAAAATGACAATTTTATTGTGCCTTTGGTGATAAAATTGAGATGTTAGATGACATCTTCTGTGATGATAATTTATTACATGTGATCATATTAAAGTATTTCAACATGACATAAAATAGTGATGAATTTCTGGATCTAAATATTGCTTAACGTATTTTTGACAGTTGATATTACTACTGTCTCAGAAGAGGTGCATTTTTATGAATTAGAGTTAATTAAAATACTAAGGATTACAATAATTCAAGAAAAGTTCTTTTAGTTTGGATTTTCTGTCAGCAGAACACCAAATTATGTGAAACTCTTTAACTTAAGGAACATAATGAAATAAAGGTGAGAAATAATGGTGTGTGTTTGTGTGTGTGTGTGTGTGTGTGTGTCTGTTGTATGTGTGTGGCATATGCATTTGAGTGCATGGGTATAGCTATTCCTGTGTGCTTATCTAGTATTTTTTGTAGCCTCCTGTAGCTTTGTTACCTTCAGACAGTCTCTCACTGAACTAGAACCTTGCTATTTTGTCTGAGCTAGCTCTCTGGATCTGCCTATCTCTTCTCATGCTGGGGTTACAGGTATGTGTAGCTATGCCCAGCTTTTTCTAGGGGTTCTGAGAATTAAAATTCAGGTCCTCATGCTTGCAAGAGCAAGTGGTCTTTTCTCACAGTGCCATCTACCTGGTGCCAAGAAATTATTTTTATAGGTAAAATATTTAGCAATTTATTAACCACACCTTTAGTTTAGAACACATTCTAGCATTGAATACTTACTGTACACTAAAATGTAGGCTAACTTCAGTTTTATTTAGCATTATGCTGACTTCCAATCCTTTAGAATAGAAGGAATTAGATATATTCTTCAACAAATTTCCACCATACATTCAAATGATGAAGGTATATTTTCCAAGGAAGGTAGAACATAGCCTGAATGTTATTTCTAAAATATATGTGTGTCCTGGCAATTTGATCTAGGAACAATGAGTGGATGAAAGCTGGCTATCTTGAGGAAGGGAAACATCTTTTTTCCTCAGCCCTCCAGGGAGGTGAATGGGATTGGTGACCTAAACTGTAGTTCAGCTTCTGTGATAACATACCCAATGAGACATGTTTCTGTGATAACATACCCAACATAACTTTGGAGAGAATGGGTATATTTGCCTTACAACAAGTTACAGTCTACCACTGAGAGGAAGTTAAGGAAGAAACGCATACATCTATAGTCAAGAGCAGAAAGAAATGGACACATACATGCTGCTTGCTCTTAGCATGGCTTCTCATCTTTTATACTGTTCAGCAACATCTTCCTAGAGAATTGTGCCCCTGACAATAAGTTAGGTCTTCATACCAATTAATAATCCAGATAATGCCCCACAAGACAAGACCACCTGCCAACCTTATCTAGATAATTCCTCATTAGCGCTCCTTTTCCGAGTGATTATAATCTGCATCAATTTGACAGTTAGAACTAGGCAGCACAACCCATAGTTGTCCCATAGTCCCAGATGCTGTGAGTTGAGAATGCGCAGAGCAGGGAAGACTGGATTTAAGTGTTTGCAATGAGTTTTGCATTAATAGTTATTGACCAGTCTCATGTCATCTCCATAGACAGAGATCAAGAGGAAGCAGGGTGTAAATTTGAGTTTGAAAGATTTTACTAATGATCTGGGGACAGTGTTTCTCAACCTTTTGGTTGCAATTCCCAAAGGGATTACATCACAATTCTGTTGCATATCAGATATTTACATTATGATTCATAGCAGTAGGAAAAATTATAGTTATGAAGTAGCGATGAAATAATTTTACGGTTGAGGGTCACCACAACATGAAGAACTATTAAAGGACAACAGAATTAAGGTTGAGAAGCACTGCCTTAGGGTGTGTAGAAGGAGATGTGTGACGGTAGAGTGTTCTTAAGTCCTGTGATGATTGTTTGAGAAAAATCTCAGAATTCTTTCCCTCCTCTTTTTCTCTTGAGCTATGTCTGAATTTCTCTGATTTGTATACTGTGGTATATACATCCTGATAAGGATGGAGATACTTTACAAGAGACACTTGTGCCTCTCACTCTGGTTATGAGGGCATTAAGACAATGCTCCCATTAGACCAACACCATTTGTTAAAGATGCTTTCTTCTTTTCTATTGTGTAATTTTGGCTTCCTTTGGGTTTAGATCTGGGTCTTAAATTTGATATCATTGATCGACCTATCTATTTTAAGCCAATACCATATGATTCTTTTGACTATAACTTGGTGTTAAGAGTTTTAAATTGGGGAAGGTTATCACCTCCAAAAGTTATTATATTGTATATGGTTTTAGCTATCCTGGGTTTTTGTTTTATCATATGAAGTTGTGTATTGTTCTATAAAGGTCTTTTAAAAATTGTGTTGACTCCACTCTTGGACATATACACAAAAGATGCACATACACACAAAAGATGCACTCTTGGACATATACACAAAAGATGCACAAAGACACTTACTTATCTATGTTCATAGCAGCTTTATTCATAATAGCCAGAAACAATCTAGATGTTCCCCAACTGAATAATGGATGAAGAATATGTGGTACACTTACACAATGGAGTATTACTTCAGCTATTAAGAGCAATGACATCATAGAATTTGCAGGCAAATGGATAAAACCGGAAAAAAAATGCCGAGTGAGGTAATTGAGACAGAGAAAGACCAACATGGTATGTACTCCTTTATAAATAGATATTAACTGCAAAGTAAAAGGTAACTATGCTACAATCCACAGACTCAGAGAGGCTAAGTAACAATGAGGGCAAAGGGGAGATGCATGGATCTTCCTGGGGAGAAGAAATATAACAGATATTGCTAGTGAACTGAGGGGGGTGGGTGGTGACAGAAACAGAGGGAATCAGATTATGAGATGATGGAAGGAGAAAATAATACTGGGAGAGACAACTGGAATTAGGGGTTGGACAATTCAGGGGCAAAGCAGAAACCTACTGCAATGGAAACGCCCAGGAATATATTAGGGTGACCCTAGCTAAGACTAATTAATGGGGGATATGGAGCCTGAATTGGTCATCCCCTATAACCAGGAAAGACTTCCAGTGCAGGGTTTGATACACCAAACCAACCACAAAACCTTTGACCTGCAATTTGTCCAGCCAAAGATGATGTGCTGGGTTAAAGGTAGCATACAACTGTGGGTGTGGCTAGCCAACGACTGGTCCAGGTTGAGACCGATGTGAGGAGAGGGAGCCCACCCCTGACACTGCCTGGAGGACCAGGCAGAGGCCAGATGACTCAGAGACCTAAGATAGAACCAAACATGCCTGGCGGGAAAACAAAAACAATGAAATGATGCTCATAGATTGATGCCTAGCCCAATCGTCATTACAGGGGCTTATTCCAGCCTCACATGGAAATATATACAAAGACCCACAACCAAACATTAGGCAGAGTTCAGAGACTCCTTCTGAAGTCTCGGGGAAGATTGTAGGAGCTGGAGGGTTCAAGGACACAACTAGAAAACCCACAGAATCAACAAACCTGGACTCTTAGGGCTTCACTGAGACTAAACCGACCACCAGGGAGCCTACATGGATCTAACCTAGGCCCTCTGTACATGTGTTAGAGTTGTATAGCTTGGTATTTTTGTGGGACTCCTAGCAGAGGAAGTGGGCTCTGTTTCTGATGCTTTTGCCTGCTTTTGGGACCCTGGTCTTCCTACTGTATTGCCTTAATGAGGAGAGATACCCTATTGTTGCATGTAGTTTTAAAATGCTACTGCCTTTGCCCGGGTTGTTCTGTGCTCTGGCTCCTCCTGGCTTCCTTTTATTCTACCTGACCTTGCTCAGGGAGGTGGCTATGCTAGCAGCCCACTCCCTAGACCCTTAAATCCATGGATAAAACACACACACACACACACACACACACACACACGAGAGAGAGAGAGAGAGAGAGAGAGAGAGAGAATTCCTTTATAATTTGCTTTCTTGGCACAATCGCTAGATGTTATCATCTCCTACCTGGAGAAGTGTGCCCTCACCACTTTATTATTCCATCCTTCCACTTGTTCTAAACTTCAGTGGCTAGTCCCACTTGCCAAACATCTTTGGCCACCCTCCTGTAGCGTGTAGCAGAGGCCAGGGGCTCTAGCTCTTCCCAGACCTTACATAATTGTTGCATTCTTCTTCCAAAGCATGGCAGAAAAGCCCCTCTCCTTCCCCGCATCTCCTTTTTCCTCTTGGGTCCCAGAAGTCCTGTCTATACCTTTCACTCAGCAATTGGCCTCCCAGCTTTCTTTACTAACAAATCAAGAAGCAGTTAGAGAATAAGACCTTAGTATCAGCACATCCCCTTACACCTAATCTTATTGCAACTTGATATGCCATGATATCCCTAGGAGGCCTGCCCTTTTCTAAAGGAAACCAGACAAAAAGTGGATGGGAGGGAGACATGGGGGGGCGCGGGGGAGAGATGAAGGAGGTGGTGACCAGAGTTAGGGAGGAAAAACTACAGTCAGGATGTAATATACGAGAGAATAAAGAGAAAAAAGAAAAAACAATGCTCCCTAAGGACTTGAAATTTACCCAGAAATCCCAGGCTGGGAAAAGGAAAAGTCGGAAGCCTGCTGCTAGCTTGAGAGGACATTTGTCTTTCAAGAGGAGAGTTTATATATTTCTGATAATTTTTCCAATTACTTTGTGGAAGAGACTCGAGTGGAGGCAGTGATGATGGGAGGGAGTACAGCATGGCCAGGATGGCTTATCCCTGTATTCCCCTTGCTCCATCCTTAAACCTCAAGTTCACATTAGGATCCCAAAGTGGTGAGCGGGCAGTGTTACTAAATGGCTTTGTTTCTTTTCCCACTGTGGCCACATTGAACAAAACTCCATTCAGTGTTTTTCACAATGTTTCCTGTCTTTTATTGGCCTACTAAATACTGGCAGCCCAGTCTAGCTTGCTAGGGCTTCCAAAACAATGGGCTGTGACAATTTCTGTAAGAATGTCTCAGGTATAATCCCACCCCATGGCAGAAGACGGAGGAAAGAACAAGGCATAGGACTATGAAGAACCCTTCCTGCTCTGGTAGGAAAGGATTCTACAGCCAACTGTTCAACTGTCACTCAATCACGCAGAACTTCCCCTCACAGACTTTCTCCCCTTCTATGTTATTCTGCTTTCTGGAGTTTTGTCCTAATTTGAAATCAAGTAACAGAAGTTCAGCATACGCCCTAAAGAAATGGTTTTCCTTTTTTGTTAAGCATCTGGGGCTACATCCTGTACCTAG
Source organism: Rhynchomys soricoides (assembly GCA_019843965.1). Classification (NCBI taxonomy): domain Eukaryota; kingdom Metazoa; phylum Chordata; class Mammalia; order Rodentia; family Muridae; genus Rhynchomys; species Rhynchomys soricoides. The sequence continues at coordinate 4,906,921 of JADRCH010000007.1, read as the reverse complement.
ACCATTTGGCCAGTGAAAGCTCCAGCCATAGATATGCATGGTAGATTACTATAAAAGTTTTAATCTTATTTTCCTATTTTTGAGAATTTCACACATGTATACAATGTAGATTCCCCTTTCCAAGTCACCTCCCAATTTCATATCCTTGTCATTATTTTGTTGTCCAATTAGAGCTGCCCATATATACATGGGATGTAGGCCATCCAATGAAGCGTGGAGAGACCACATCCCTGGAGAAGATGAATCTCCCTCTCCAGATGCTATCAATGGTCAAGTGCTCCCAGTCAGCAGTGAAGCCTGTTTCCATCTATGTTGGGATACTATCTGGCATAATCTTATGCATGGCTTGAACAGTCAGCCATAGCTGCTTTGACAAGTTCATGAGCATGATGGCACAGTCATGTCTAGATGACACCGTTTTTGCTATTTTCCTTCTTATCCTCTGGCTCTAGTAATCCCTCCGCTTCCTTTCTCAGTGTTTTCTGAGCCTTGGGGAATGGGTGATATAGATGTTCACTTAGAGCTCAGCACTTTATGGTTACCTCTCCTTTACAGTTTGATTAGTCGTGAGTCTCTGCATTATGCACTGTCCACTGCAATAAGACATTTTGCAAATGAGAATTGATTATTGCACTGAGCTAATGGTATAAAGATAAGTATTTAGATTAAGAGACAGTTTGGTGTCATGCCAGTTTAGTAAAAAATAGCAGTAGTAAGTTTTCCCTTTGGCCATAGGACCTCTCTTATCATGGGTGATTGGCCAGGGTTACAGGATCAAGTATGGGCTTCTACCTGTGGAGTAAGCCTTAAATTCAAACTAAAAGGTTGCTTTTAAAAGATTAGGAGCTGAGGGAGTTGGCAGCCCCACGGAGGGAACAACAGTGGCAACTGGCCTGACCCCTCGATGCTCCTGGAGACTGGATCACCAACCAAAGAATACACATGGAGGGACCCATGGTGCTGGCCACAAATGTGGCAGAGGAGGGTCTTGTTAGCCACCAGGGGGGGGGGGAGAAGAGGCCCTTGGGCCTGAGGGTGTTAGATCCCCCAGTATAGGAGAATGCCAAGGAGGGAAGATGAGAGTGGGTGGGTAGGTGGTTGGGGAAATACCCCCATGGTGGCAGGGGGAGGGGGGAGGGGATAGGGAGGTTCCAAAGGGGAGATCTGGAAAGGGGGAAACATCTGAAATGTAAATAAAGTATGAAAAAAAAATATAAGATTCATTATTCATTCTGAAGAACAAAACCAAGGAGGGCCCACCTGAATTGCATTCATCTTGAGTAGAAGAGTGATATTTTGAGATAAGGAACAGCTCCCCAGGTCATATGCCCTACATGAAGGCCAAACTCAAGCCAGGCTGTCTGTCCCACCCAGGGCCTTCCGGAACTGGTTGCCAATGGAGACAGGAACTGACTGTCCACTTGAAAGGCTCCTGGCTCAGGTTTCCCAGGAGCAGCTGCTAGTCAGTCTGGCATCTGAAATCTTTGAATAGAGAGTGTGAGATTATCTGTCTTTGCACTGGAAGCCCTGCAGATCTAATTGAGGGTATAAACTGGTATAAAGGCTAGAAAGAACAAGACACTACAAAGACTTATGACAAAAAGATGGGTGGACACCTGTGGGTTTGGTGGCAGAAAGAAGAGCATGTTTTAGTAAAGAAAAAGAAGCCCTCTCAAGTTAATATGCATTCAAACAAATATTTATTGGAGGAATGTCTGAGATAATACCTTACAGAAATGAAGGTCAGGAGCCCTTCAGAGTGTGAGTTGTGTGAGAGAAGAGATGCCTCCCTCCTGCCAGGACTGGGAACATCATTGAGAGTGCAGAAACTACTCACTATGTATTATGGTGTTAACAAAAGAGTGAAAGTCATGGGAACACACAAACACACACCCAAACACCACACACACACACACACACACACACACACACACACATACTTTCTCACATACACACACATCACACACAAACATTCACACACATACTCTCACATACACACTTATAGATCACACACCATACACAAACATACACACCACATTACACACACACACACACACACACAGAGAGAGAGAGAGAGAGAGAGAGAAAGAGAGATAGAGATAGATATGTATGTATATTCACAAATATATAAATACAACCTGCAGAGTCCAGTTTTGTGTTCATGTGTATATGGTTTCTTTCAAGACTGAAGGGTCTGAAATGGACAACAAAAATGGGGGATCATCCCAGGGAGAGGCACATTTTCCTTCTCCCAGCAGTCATTAGTTGCCTGAATTATTTCTCTATCTTAATATATCTATTGATATTGCCATTGGTTCCTGTTTCTACAGTAATTTCTAGGAGGTGCTGGTTCACAGCAGCTTTCCTGATATTCTGCCTCTTACAATCTTTTATAAAAATTTCATTTTCAAGGTTTTTTTGGGGGGAGGGTCTTTCTCCATAGCCCTAGTTGTCCTGGAACTCACTATGTATGCCAGACTGTCCTTGTACTAACAGCGATTTTTCTGCCTCTGCTTCCTAAGGTCTGAAATGTGTGCCTTCATATCTAGACCACCTACAAACAATAAATGAATCTTCTTTCTTTAATATGTATACATACTCAGTTCCCTGACTGCTCTTTAATGTTTTATGAGTCTATTAATTCTCTTATTCTTTCTATATTCTATGAGTTATTATTTTAGTTTTAAAAATTCATTAATTAATTATGCAGGATAGTCATGTATGCCATGCAAGAGTGTTTAGGTCAAAAGACAACTTTTCTGGAGTTGCCCCCACCATCTATGTGTTGACCCAGGGTCTCCCTTGTTTACATGGCACTGTTGGGTACTCCAGAATAGCTGGCTCATGAGCTTCCTGCTAACTCTCCAGTCCCTGGCTCCAGTCTCACTGCAGACATGTTGGAGTTACAGCTGCATGCCATCAAATCTGGTTTTTTATATCTGTTCTGGGGAGTGAACCCAGCCTGTTAGGCCTCCATGGCAAATGCTTTTACCCTCTGAGCCATCTCTCTGGTCCCAAGCCATATTTTAATTAAAAACAATATCATATTCTGATAGTAATTGGAGAGCTATACAATACCAGTAGTACTTAAAGCATAGCCAACATTCAACAAAAGTTTATTGAAGTAGAGAATTAATAAATTGACTAAAATGTCAAGTATAAATGTTAGATTGGGTGAGACTTGTTTTGACCTCTTGAGCCTCCCTATAAAATGTTCCCTGGTAACTTCAGACCTAATCACTCAATTTCACACTGACTACCAGATGTTTTCACTCTGCCTTATACTTTACATCAGTGTGAGTGACATTGGGAAGTTCTGGCAACAGTGTACAAGCTGTCTCATTTTAAAATACATAGCCTGGACACCACACTTTCACCTAGCCAATGTTACTTAAGTTAAGACACTAATCTCTAGGATTCTGTATTTTCTCCTTTTAATATCTGCCACTGGCTCATGGCCTGGCATTTTCTTTGCCTTAATGAAGTTTCCTTCTGTCCCCTGCTCCACATTCCCATCTTAGGAGGACTCCTACATTCTTGGCAATTCCTACTTACCACTTTTGAGAATCAAATTTATTACCCAATACCTTAGATAAGATGTTTCTTATCTTCATATTTCTTAAGGGACAGAAACATTTTCAATCCTTTTATTTAAAAAAATATATATAAGTGGTAAGGATTTTATTCCATTCCAGGCAGTAAGACCCTGAAAACCAAGTTTTCTTATCAATGCGGGAGTTTATGCCACATTTACTTTATAAATAGAAATCTCAGGAAGAACAACTCAGACCCAATTAATTGGGTGATGGATCAACAAGCAGAAAAACATTTCTGCAATGACTGCATTGATCTCCTTGGCCTGTGGATCTCATATTTCAAAAGTGTTTCTACGGTTCTCTGAGTGCTCATTCTTCAGTTTTAAGTTTATAATCTAGTAGAGTGAGGGGCAAACTAAGAGCAAAGTGTACACATGGTTTAGCTAAATGAGCCTCCTCTTAAAGAACTTTCTAGTGTTCTCCCCTGGCATCATCTGGTAACATGTTCTTAGTGGCAGAGTTGTGACACCTACACCCCGAGTTTCAGGACAGAAATGGAAGCCACCTAATTCACCTGAATTAAACCAGAGTCTCTTAATAAGGAAAATGGAAAGTATATGGTAGATATGTAGAAATGTTCAATATATGTTTTCTTATTTCTATTTTGGTACATTAGATTTATGCCCTGATATAATTCTCAAAGTGTATAATTGTTCAACAAAGAGATAAATATTTATATACAACTATTTGAAATCAAATGGTGCTAAAGAAGCAGAATAAATAATTTGGGGGAGGGGTGAACAACTTCAGATATATTAGACATATTGAAGTCCCCAAAGCCTAATCATGAGGCTTAATGACTGTAATACCTCTTACAAATTTGTCTGTTGATTTCCAAAACAAAGATAAGAGAATATAATTTTCTAAGTTGAGTTCCTTAGTAAACAGACACCATTTCAGCTGCATCTTAATATGGTTGTAAGTACCAATGTTAGGAAGGCAAGTCTCAGAGTGAAATGAAGAAAATAAGAGTTTTCAAGGAGCTTTTAATGATGTTATATTTATAATGCATTTTGGAACATGGAGATAATTTTCTATCAGTTTTACAATGTCTTCAATGTTGTAAAATTATCGTATAACTTCACTTTCAAATGCTCTTACCAAAAAAAAGAAAAGAAAACTGGCTGTCTGCATTAGTTCCTACTATGTAAAAATGTCCCTGTTCATTTGATCTTTGGGGTTTTTTCTTCAAATAATGTTATTAGAGAAAGATAAGATGTTTCACCTTAAAAGACTCATGTAGCTTCCAGTAAAATGTCTAAGACTCACAACCTTTAAATGAAGTGGCTGTTTTTGAAAGCTATTGTACATGCAAGTCTTTTCATTTTAATGATAATTAACTCACTTTTAGGAGCCCCCAGGATAAGGAAGGCCACCTTTCTTTTTCATTAATAAAAGAAACAAAACTATATTGTTGTAATGGTTACTTTTTTGTCATTGTCATAAAACACTATGACCAAAACAACTAAGGAAGAAAGAGCTTATTTTAGTTATGGATCCAAAAGGATAAGAATCCATGATTACAGAGTGGAGGCAGGGAGGCAGCAGCAGACATCAAACATGGTGGCTAGAACAGCAAGCTTCGAGCGCACATCTTGAACAGTAAGCACAAAGCAGAGAGAGCAATTGGAAATGGTGTGCATCTTTAAACTCTCAAAGCCTAGTTACATTAACATTCTCCCTCTAAGAAGGCTACATCTCCTAAGCCTCCCCCACAGGCACAAACTGAGGATCAAGTGTTGAAACCTTGACCTTCAAACCTATGGGATATTCTTACTCAAAGTATCACAATGGTTTACGTCAAAAGTCTGGGTAATATAAGCCAAGGACAGTGAATGGACTATTAGGTTCTCACAACTAACTTTAGGATGAATTTAGGTGCTAGATCCTCTTAGTCTACTGCCTTTCCTTGGTCAATGTTCACCCCCAGTGTTTCATAAACTTTTGGAATTAAAGCTACCAAATGGATACATTGGCTAAAGACAGCACATTCAATATGCGCTGGTAAAACAGGATATTCAGGAGTAGGAGAACAAAAACAGGTACATATTTTTCATCCTGTACTGAGGTGCATCAAAAAATGTTGAAACCATTAGAGTAAAACAGGGAATACACATCAAGATATAGACATTGTCTTTTTGGGCTATAGATCCAATAGCACAAGAAATAGACCAAAGAATTGCCTAATTTAATTAAAGTTTCTGTACGGCACAGGAAACAGCAGAAAGTGGTTTAAAATCTAGGATATATAACGAACTGCAAAAAGAACCCCCCCCCCCCAAAAAAATCCTTCTAATCAGCAAATGAACAAATAAAACAAACAGTTCATTTTAAAAACAACAAACAAATAAACCAGAATAGGACAAAAGGAACAGAAAACAAAAAACAAAAGAAAGAGCACAAGGAAGAAATATAGATAAAGAGACACACAATCCCTCACACACAGAGAAATCCCATAAAAATACAAATTTAAAGCTATAATGTGTAAGCAATAAGACTTGTAAGGTTAAAAGAAAGTGCCCCACATTGTTCCTAAAGCAAGAAGTACAAATGGCCAATAAGTGTCTCTAGAAGCCTTCAACATCTTTAGCCATCAGAGAAGTTAAAATTAAAACTAATTTGTCATTTTGTTTCATTCCAATTAAATAAAATATTTAATATTATCAAAAGAGAGATGACTAACAAGTTTTGGTGAAGATGTGGCAATGAAGAACCATTATTGACTGCTGCTGGGAGTATAATCTAGTGTAGTCATTGTGGGAATTTCTGTGGAGGTTTCTTTAAAAACTAAAAATGGAATTATTCAGCTATAAAACTCCTGAGATGAGTTTAAGGATTCTATGACCTACCAAAGAGATACACATATTAATGATCACAGCTGCATTGTTCATAGCAAGGAAATAGAACTGTCTAAGGGACCACCAACTAACCAATAAATGGATAATAAAATGTGATGTAGACAAATCATAGGATTTTATTCCAGCTGTAAAGAAAAATGACGAATTTGCAGATAAACGGGTGAAATTAGAAATAGTTATATTAATAGAGGTAACTCAGACTCAGAAAAACAATAGTTACTTATTCTGTCATACCCATAGCCTGGTTTATTTATTTTTTTCGCATTTATTTATTGTGTGTATATGAGTACATTGTAGCTGTCTTCAGACACTTCACAAAAGGGCTTCAGATTCCATTACAGATGATTGTGAGCCACCAGGTGGTTGCTGGGAATTGAACTCAGGACCTGTGGAAGAGCAGTCAGTGCTCTTAACCGCTGAGCCATCTCTCCAGCCCCATAGCCTAGTTGATACTGTTTGTATTTATATGTGTAAGTTGTAGTATGGATTACACTATGAGAAAAGAGACATTTAGGAGAAATCAGTGACAAGCGACATAAAAGAGGACAGGGGGTGGGTGAAACGGGCTGAGATAATTTTATTGGGGTGGAAGAGGAGACGTGACACAGAGGAGCAACAAAACAAATTGGACCGATGCCAACTAGAGCATAAATGAAAACTCTACAGCGCCAACCATAACTTTTCATTGTCCTATGGTTTTTCAATGAGAAAAGCGTTCTATCATTTAAAAAAAAAAAAAGAAGAAGTTATCGTCATGATAAAGGAATGATGGGAGTGGACTGAGAAAGAGCCGCCTGTGGAGCCAGCTGTCTGAAAGAGAAATCACACAGGCTCTGCACTCCCTGAGGACGCTGAAAACCTGTTTCAGTGGATTAGCTCTAATTCAGCTTACTGAAACAGGTGACAGTGCCTTGTTCAAAACAGTTGTTGAGAACAAATATTCGGTAAGGAATAAGAAAGTAAGAGTCAGCCGGAATGTTATAAACCAGAGCCAAATAAAGGCCAACGGATAAATAACGTAACATATAATGTTCAGTTCTGTCTATCTGTTAATATGGGGGCACCATTAACATGTCTCCCATTCACCTGTGGCTGCTTGTTTTGAGGGTGCTGGCTTCAGTTAGGAACACCTAACCACACCCAAAAGATTTGCCAGTGAGGGAGGGTAAAAATCCAAGTACTTCTGCTTATTTTCCTAGAGAAATGGCTCCAGCTGGAAGGCAGCAGCTGGCCAAATATTTGAAGCTGATGAAAGAATGAGGGGTTGATGGGACGCGCCACCAGTAAAGTGGTGAAGGTCCTGGTAGATATGGAACATTTAAAGCAACAGTGCATGTACGTGCATGTGTGCAAGTGTGCATGCATGTGCGTGCATGTGCTGAAGGGAGTGATCCACTTTGGACTTGGTCCACTTACTTTCCTGGATAAAAAAAAGCTTAGAATTTACACCTGGGAGTTTGAAACATGTATTCTTCCAGGATTATTTTAGCCAGCTCAATGCACAACCATGAGAAAAAGCAGGAAAGGGTAAACACTAAACTGTTGACCCTGGGTAGCCTATAATTTATGATGGCTTATTCAAGTCTGTGTCTACAAATCCAGGGTAAGAATTAGTGTAAGACGTTTTACAGTGTTGAAGTAGCCAGTGGTAAGGTCTTCTTGTTTATATTCAAGTATTAGAACCAACCTTGGATTATGGTGATTGCTGAAATATAATCAGAGTTATGGGCATGCTCTGAGGAGTAGTATTTTCCCTTCATTTTCGTCACCAAGTAGGTTATGTGTTTATGAATAAGAACATTTTGAGATATTCCTTCCTTGTTCATACACTCCTATACTTTGACAAATTACATATCTGTAACTGTAAGTATTATTAGGACTTAAGCATGTTTGTATTATTTTTACTTAGAAAATCACACTCTCACCACAAAGTAAGTTCTTAGGGAAAAAAAACAAAACACCTTTTCATATCATTCAAATAATGACCATTGTTCGCAGTTAATATGTGCCTTTCACCCCAGTCTCTTTTTAAAAAACGAATCATGTATTTGATACACAGTTATGAATGGGCAACTTTGTTTACGAGCTTGAAGGGGTATTAGTGATTCATATTCACGAGTGAGAAGAAAGTAAAGGCAGAGAAGAAATGAAAACCGAGGATCAAAACCATTTTAATCAAAGGCTCAGATTCTTCCATCAGACCTTTTCTTTTCTGTTTTTTAAAAAAATATTTATTTATTTATTTATTTATTTTCTACTTTATTCACATTTCAAATGTTTAACCCTTTCAAGATCTCCTCTTTGGAACCTCCCTATTCCCTCCCCCTCCCCTGCCTCTATTGGGGTATTCCCTCACTCACCTACCCACCCACTCTGGTCTTCCCTCCTTGGCATTCTCCTATACTGGGGAATCTAATACCCTCAGGCCCAAGGGCCTCTCCTCCCCCTGATGTCTAACAAGACCCTCCTCTGCCGCATATGTGGCCAGCACCATGGGTCACTCCATGTGTATTCTTCGGTTGGTGGATCAGTCTCCAGGAGTATCAGGGGGTCAGGCCAGTTGCCACTATTGTTGCCTTCCTGGGGATGCAAACTCCCTCAGCTCCTTCAGTCCCTTCTCCAAGTACTCCATCTGGGACCTCCCACTCCGCCCTACTGTTACTGTGAAGTGATTCTTGGGTATTTCGAACTCTTGGGCTAATAACCACTTAACAGTGAGTACATACCATGTTCATTCTTTTGTGACTGCGTTAACTCACTCAGGATATTTTCAAGATCCATCCATTTGTCTGCAAATTTCATGAAGTCATTGTTTTTAATTGCTGAGTAGTATTCCATTGTGTAAATGTACCACATTTTCTGTATCCATTCCTCTGTGGAGGGACATCTGGGTTGATTCCAGCTTCTGGCTATTATAAATATGGCTGCTATGAACATAGTGGAACATGTGTCTTTATTACATGTTGGAGCATCTTCTGGGTATATGCCCAGGAGTGGTATAGCTGGGTCCTCAGGTAGTATTATGCTCATTTTTCTGAGGGTCCACCAAACTGATTTCCAGAGAGGTTATATCAACTTGCATTCCCACCAGCAAGGGAGAAGTGTTCCTCTTTCACCACATCCTGCTGTCACATGAGTTTTTGATCTTAGCCATTCTGACTGGTGTGAGGTGAAATCTCAGGGTTGTTTTGATTTGCATTTCCCTGATGACTAAGGATGTTGAACATTTCTTTAGGTGCTTCTCGGCCATTCGAGTTTCCTCAGTTGAGAATTCTCTGTTTAGCTCTCTTCCCCATTTTTTGAAAGGTTTATTTGGATCTCTGGAGTCTAGCTTCTTGAGTTCTTTGTATACATTGGATATTAGCCCTATATCGGACATAGGATTGGTAAAGATCTTTTCCCAATCTGTAGGTTGCCATTTTGTCCTATTTACAGTGTCCTTTGCTTTATGGAAGCTTTGTAATTTTATGAGGTCCCATCTGTCGATTCTTGATCTTAGAGCACAAGCCATTGGTGTTCTGTTCAGGAACTTTTCCCCTGTGCCCATGTGTTCTAGACTTTTCCCCACTTTCTCTTCAATTAGATTCATTGTATCTGGTTTAATGTGGAGGTCCTTGATCCACTTGGACTTGAGCTTTGTACAAGGAGATAGGAATGGATCAATTCACATTCTTCTACATGTAGACTGCCAGTTGAACAAGCACCATTTGTTGAAGATGCTGTCTTTTTTCTACTGCATGGTTTTAGCTACTTTGTCAAAGATCAAGTGACCATAAGTGTGTGGTTCAATTTTGGGTCTACGATTCTATTTCATTGATCTACCTGCCTGTCACTGTACCAATACCATGCAGTTTTTATCACTACTGCTCTGTAGTACAGCTGGAAGTCAGGGAGGCTGATTCCCCCAGAAGTCCTTTTATTGTTGAGAATAGTTTTTGCTATCCTGGGTTTTTTGTTATTCCATATGAATTTGAGAATTGCTCTTTCTAAGTCTATGAAGAATTGAGTTGGGATTTTGATGGGGATTGCATTGAATCTGTAGATTGCTTTCGGGAGGATGGCCATTTTAACTATATTAATCTTGCCAATCCACAAGCATGGGAGATCTTTCCATCTTCTGAGGTCTTCTTCAATTTCTTTCTTCAGAGACTTGAAGTCCCTGTCATACAGATCTTTTACTTGTTTGGTTAGAGTCACACCAAGATATTTTATATTGTTTGTGACAATTGTGAAGGGTGTTATTTCCCTCATTTCTTTCTTAGCCTGTTTATCCTTCGAGTATAGGAAGGCTACTGATTTGCCTGAGTTAATTTTGTATCCGGCCACTTTGCTGAAGTTGTTTATCAGCTGTAGCAGATCTCTGGTGGAGTTTTTCGGGTCACTTAAGTATACCATTGTTTGTGACAATTGTGAAGGGTGTTATTTCCCTCATTTCTTTCTTAGCCTGTTTATCCTTCGAGTATAGGAAGGCTACTGATTTGCTTGAGTTAATTTTGTATCCGGCCACTTTGCTGAAGTTGTTTATCAGCTGTAGCAGATCTCTGGTGGAGTTTTTTGGGTCACTTAAGTATACCATCATATCATGTGCAAATAGTGATATTTTGACCCCTTTGACCTCCTTTTGTTGTCTGATTGCTTTAGCTAGAACTTCAAGTACTATATTGAATAGATAGGGAGAGAGAGGGCACCCTTGTCAAGTCCCTGATTTTAGTGGGATTGCTTCAAGTTTCTCTCCCTTTAATTTGATGTTGGCTACTGGTTTGCTGTATATTGCTTTTACTATGTTTAGGTATACTTCTTGAATTCCTGATCTTTCCAAGACTTTTATCATGAAGGGATGTTGAACTTTGTCAAATGCTTTTTCAGTATCTAACAAATGATCATGTGGTTTTGTTTTTTGAGTTTGTTTATGTAGTGGATTACATTGATGGATTTCTGGATATTGAACCATCCTGCATCCCTGGTATGAAGCCTACTTGATCATGGTGAATGATCGTTGTGATGTGTTCTTGGATACAGTTTGCAAGAATTTTATTGAGTATTTTTGCATCGATATTCATAAGGGAAATTGGTCTGAAGTTTTCTTTTATTGTTGGGTTTTTGTGGGGTTTTGGTATCAGTGTAACAGTGGCCTCATAGAATGAATTGGGTAGTGTTCCTTCCATTTCTATTTTATGGAATAGCTTGAAGAGTATTGGTATTAGATCTTCTTTGAAGGTCTGATAGAATTCTGTACTGAACCCATCTGGTCCTCGGATTTTTTTGGTTGGGAGACTTTTAATGACTGCTTCTATTTTTTTAGGGGTTATGGGACTGTTTAGATGGTTTATCTGATCCTGATTTAACTTTGCTAATTGGTATCTGTCTAGAAACTTGTTCATTTCCTCCAGATTTTCTAATTTTGTTGCGTATAGGCTTTTGTAGTAGGATCTGATAATATTTTTAATTTCCTCAGAGTCTGTTGTTATATCTCCATTTTCATCTCTAATTTTATTAATTTGCACACTGTGTCTGTGCCCTCTGGTTAGTCTGGCTAAGGGTTTATCTATCTTTTTGATTTTCTCAAAGAACCAGCTCCTGGTTTTGTTAATTCTTTATATAGTTCTTTTAGTTTCCACTTGGTTGTTTTCAGCCCTTAATTTGATTATTTCCTGCCTTCTACTCCTCTTGGGTGTATTAGCTTCTTCTTGTTCTAGAACTTTCAGGTGTGCTTTTAGGCTGTTAGTATATGCTCTCGCCAGTTTCTTTTTGGAGGCATTTAGAACTATGAGTTTTCCTCTTAACAGTGCTTTCATTGTGTCTCATAGGATTGGGTAAGCTGTACTTTCATTTACATTAAATTCTAGGAAGTCTTTAATTTCCTTCCTTATTTCTTCCTTTACCATGTTATCATTGAGCAGAGCATTGTTCAGCTTCCATGTGTATGTGGGCTTTGTGTTGTTGTTGTTGCCATTGAACACCAACCTTAATCTGTAGTGATCTGATAGGAGGCATGGGATTATTTCAATCTTCTTATATCTGTTGAGGTTTGTTTTGTGACCAATTGTATGATCAATTTTGGAGAAGGTACCATGAGTTGCTGAGAAGAAGGTATATTCTTTTGATGTAGGATGAAATGTTCTATAGATATCTGTTAAATCCATTTGGTTCATAGCATTTGTTAGTTTCACTGTGTCTCTGTTTAGTTTATCTTTCCAAGATCTGTCCATTGTTGATAGTGGGGTGTTGAAGTCTCCCACTATTATTGTGTGAGGTGCAATATATGCTTTGAGCTTTAGTAGAGTATCTTTTATGAATGTCGGAGCTCTTGCATTTGGGGCATAGATTTTCTGAATTGAGAGTTCTTGGTAGATTTTTCCTTTGATGTGTATGAAGTGTCCTTCTTTATCTTTTTTGATGACTTTTTTTTGAAAGTCAATTTTATCCGATATTAGAATGGCTTCTCCAGCCTGTTTCTTGGGGCCATTTGCTTGAAAAATTGTTTTCCAGCCCTTTACTCTGAGGTAGTATTTGTCTTTAACATGGAGGTGCGTTTCCTGGATGCAGCAAAATGCTGGGTCTTGTTTATGGATCCAGTCTGTCAGTCTATGTCTTTTTATTGGGGAGTTAGTTGAGACCATTGATGTTAAGCGATATTAAAGAATAGTGATTGTTGTTTCCTGTTATTTTTGATGTTGTTTATGTGGCTATCCTCTTCTGGGTTTGTTGAACAATTACTTTCTTGCTTTTTCTTGTGTGTAGTTTCCCTCCTTGAGTAGGCGTTTTCCATGTATTATTCTTTGTAGGGCTGGGTTTGTGGAAACATGCTGTGCAAATTTGGATTTGTCATAGAATATTTTGGTTTCACCATCTATGATTATTGAGAGTTTTGCTGGGTATAGCAGCCTGGGCTGGCATTTGTGTTCTCTTAGAGTCTGTATGAGATCTGCCCAGGATCTTCTAGCTTTTATAATCTCTGGTGAGAAATCTGGTGTAATTCTGATAGGTCTGCCTTTATATGTTACTTGCCCTTTTCCCCTTACTGCTTTTAACATTCTTTCCTTGTTTTGTGTATTTGGTGTTTTGACTATAATGTGATGGGAGGAATTTCTTTTCTGGTGCAGTCTTTTTGGCATTCTGTAGGCTTCTTGTATATTTATGTTCATCTCTTTCTTTAGGTTAGGGAAATTTTCTTCTGTAATTTTGTTGAAGATATTTACTGGACCTTTAAGTTGGGAATCTTCACTCTCTTCTATACCTATTATACTCAGGTTCTGTCTTCTCATTGCATCCTTGATATCCTGGATGTTTTGGGTTAGGAGCTTTTTGCATTTTGTGTTTTATTTGATTGTTGTGTCTATGTTTTCTATGGTATCTTCCACTCCTGAGATTCTCTCTTCCATCTCTTGTATTCTGTTGGTGATGCTTGCATCTATGACTCCTGATTTCTTTCCTATGTTCTCTAACTCCAGGGTTGTCTCCCTTTGTGATTTCTTTATTGTTTCTATTTCTGTTTTTAATTCCTGAATGGTTTTGTTCATTTGATTGATTGTGTTTTCCTGTAATTCTGCCCATTTGATTGTGTTTTCTTGTAATTCTTTAAGGGATTTCTGTGTGTCTTCTTTAAGGGTTTCTAGTTGTTTACCTGTGTTCTCTTGTATTTCTTTATGGGAGTTATATATTTCTTTCTTAAAGTCTTCTATCATCCTCTTGATAAGTGTTTTAAGTCTGAATCTTCCTTTTCTGGTGTGTTGGGTTATCCAGGGCTGGCTGTGGTGGGAGAGCTGGGTTCTGATGAAGCCAAGTAGTCTTGGTTTCTGTTCCTTGTGTTCTTGCCCTTGCCTTTTGCCATCTGGTAATCTCTGGTGTTAGCTGGTCTTTCTCTCTCTGACTGTGCCTTGTCTTTCCTACAGGCCCAGGTGTCAGTGTTCTCTGGAGACCAGTTCTCTTTCCTGGCTCTTCCTCAGTCCCTGCGTCTGGAGCCCTCCTTGTGCTGGCTTTTCCGCACAAGTCAGACCTTTTCTTAAACAGCCTCTTAGACCTGTTTACAAATGGGAATTAGAGAGGTAATGTGATTTGTACAACATTCCTCCTGTGACTTTCCTAAAATTTAGTAAGCTTTAGTTCCACCATCCTTGAACATTAACTAAAATGGTCAAGGGTTCAGATGAGGTGTTTGGGCTCATACTCAAATGTGCTTCTCATTACACACTGATGATTTGGTGGGTTCAAAACACTATTCTTTAAATGCTTGGATACACTGATACATTTGTGATACTCATCTTGTGTACTATCTTGTCTTAAGCATACAGTCCAAGTGTTAAGAGTCTTGGACAGACCCAAGTCCCTATGGTATCTTAAAAGTAGGTTGTCTTGTTCTCATGTGCTTGTTCTGATGAGTTTGTTCTATTATGCATGTTCTGAGGTGCTTACAGTACAAACCTCTGAAATAATGAGAAGAAGATGTTTTGTTTGCTGCTTTCATGCCATGTCTTCTAGTTCTCTGGCCTTAGGCTGATGACAAGGCAAAAGGCAATAATGTTGTCTCTTTGCACAGAGTATCATCCCAAAGAGCTTGATTATGGTAACTGTGTAGAACTTTATATTGGTAAGAAGCAACTGGTAATTACCCATCACAGACAAAACGGATGTCAAAATGGGTTTCTCCACAGTTCTAGGAGAAACTACACTTACCATGGAGAATATGTGGGTCACTAGAGAGGTAGCTGGGGTGCAGTAAACTCTCTTGGAGATTCTGTAAAGTGGAGGTCTTGGCATTTGTCTTCATGTTTAGCTTTAGAGACAAGAAGACATGGAGAGACAGGAGTCTGGTTGAAAAGAGGATGAGGGAATCCAAGCCTTTCCCACTGCTTCCCAAAGACCAGTAGACAACTGTCAGGCTCATAATAACTGTGTTTGAACTCTCGGCACCCAAACTTCTGTTGAGTACTTAACATGAACCAGAAAGCTGTCTAAGTGCTACATAACAACTGTAGGAGAATAGCAGACTTTTAACAACTGTTTGTCAAGTGAGCCTATCTATTCTGGTGGTAGCTTATGTATGCTGTGTGAACAAGTTGGGAAATCATATTTTACCCTTCTTTTGGCTCCCCTTTCATCCCTTCAGTTTTAACCAGCCCCAAAAATCAAAATCAAGTATAAAAGCTGATGAAAAGATGGTGGCTGATGTAGAACTGTAGCTAGCTACCAACAAGATTAAGAGGGCTTTAAGTTAAGCTGTATTACTAAGTCCTGGAATGTGAACTCAGGTTTTCCTGACTCTATCTCTATTTTCTCTTTCGCTGTAAGCATTTATACTCCCCCACTTCTATCAATAGCCTAGGAGAGGACCTAATAAATGTAAATCTTTGGTTCCACAGTTCAGAGAACACAGGAGACAGTACTAAGGAGAGGAAGCAATAATGACCAAAGTAAGACAGTACACTAGCTTCTTAGTTATCTTCCCTTCTAAAACAAGCCTTGGGAGGCAGACATAGATCTCTGTGAGCTCCCAGCCAGCTTGGTCTATGGTGTGCATTCCAGTACAGCCAGAGCACTATACACTGAAACCCTGTCTCAAAAAATAAATAAAAATAAAAATAAAGAAAGAAGCATGTGAATTCACAAATGAATTCCCAGGAAATGGAAGTTATTGTCTGCAAGTTTCAATACGGTCACAGTTTGAATCTGTGTTCTCACAGAACCCCATTCTACACACATATTACTACATAGTATTTTATTGATTATTTTGGAATTTTACATCAATAACCCCTTCACACTCACTTCCCAGTCCTCCTAGGCCCATCCTCCCACCCTGTGACTTCCCCCAAATAATAAGAAAATAATAAACAAATCTAATATGTGTTTCCCATATACTCACGAGAGCATAGTCAAACTCATCATGGCCAGCCCCTTAAAGAAAACTGAGTCCTTCCTCATCCACGATGCTGTTCTCTTTAATGGCTTTCTGTCTAGGCTGTTACTTTTTGGGGGGATTGTTGGAGGAATTGGTGATGGGAAAGGTTGCCAGAGACGCTTTCAATGTCCATCTTTCTCAACTGCCGGTCTCCAGTCATTGATGCCACTGCAAAAATAGCTTCCCTACCTTTTACAGTCAGCAGGAGCATGGACCATAGACTTTAAAATGTTTTTTTGTAACAGTATGGACCAATGACATCCACACGGTCACTGGTGTCAGTATGTGCTACTGACCTCAGCATGGTCTCCAGTAGCTGTACCGACCATGGACATCAACATGGCCCTCTGCCATAGCACAGGCCATGGACCCAATTATAGCCCTCTGAGGTAGCACAGTCCAAGGACAACCACATGGCTTCTGGGGTAACATGGGCCACAGACACCAGTACGGTCCCCAGAAGTAGCCCGGTCTATGGACATCAAGGTGGCTTCAGGTTGTAGCACAGACCACGAACATCAGCTGTCTTATGGTGGTAACACTGGCAACCACAAACATCCACATGGTCCCCAGCTGCAGTAGGAGTATGGACCCAAACATGGTCTTTGGCAGAAGGACGGACCATGTACATTAATATGGCTTCAGATTATAGCACAGACTAATTGGCAAGATCCACATGGATCTTGGTGACAGTGCAAGCCATGGGCATCAACATGGCCCCCAGGTGCCATGAATATCCAGATGAACCTCAAGCTTCAACACAGACTGGGGCAGTAGACCACGGATACCAACGTTGTCTCCAGGGGCAGAATGGACCATAGAGGTCTTTCACAGGAATGAACTGTTTTTCATCTCAGACATCCTGTTGTTGCTCAGAACCAGACCAATCGTGTTGCTGGGAAGTGTGTTGGGTCAGAGTCTGCGCAAGCTCCAGGCTGCTTCCTACCACCCTGTACACCCTGTCCAGCAAAGACATGCTCTCCTGTCCATCACAGCCTTCTCTCACCCCTGCCATGTTGCCTTTCTAGTTCTGATTCCCTCCACCGTGCACTCACTGCTCTGTTCTTCCATCTTTCTCACCTCTCTATTGCATATTCCTTCATCATAGTGGCGTTGGAAATGGCAGTGTATTCCACAGCGTATGTTTTATTTGCCCAAACAACGTCACATGCAAATTCCTTTAAAGTAATTTTGAACATAATTTTTGCCTTTGTTTAAAAACTGAAAAAATCAAAACTTTTCGGGACTGTTATTTTGAATCTTTCTGCCTGTTTATCTCCCCCTGTCTTTCTGTTTCTGTCTGTCTGTCCCTCTCTCTCCCCCCTCCTTTGCCACCTCCTTTCTGATGGATCTCATTGTATAGTCCATATTGGCAGGGATTTACTCTTGCTATGTAACTTAGGTAGACCTGGAACTCAGCATCATATTGTGTCCATCTCTTGGGTGCTGGGATTACAGGGATCCATCACTGTGTCTGCTTTCTCTAGCTTTCCTGCTTCTTTTCTTTGTAACTCTGACTGTAGGCATCAATCCACATCTGTGGGTTTTCCTCTTAGGCTTCTTTTTTTCTCATTTTCTCCCTTTCATTCTTCTTTTTGGCTTGCTGATACTCATTTTTCTGATCCTGAAACCAAATATACAAGTGAATATAAAGTATGGCCAACACCTTTTATGCACAAAATAACAGGTAGTTCTTAGTGGACAGAAATCACAAGAGCTAAGTTCTTCAGGTTTCTCTTGAACTTTAGAATTTTTGCCATTTTGAAATACACATAAGAGAAACAGCTTATGAAATAAAGGTTAATTCAACTTTCAGTTTCTGAGGTTTTGATCTCTATTGACTGGCCATTGTTTCTGAGGTGTGCTGAGGCCTAACATGATAGTGGCAGGAAGGTATAAATGGCCTGTGATAATCACCTGTGACAGCAGGGACGCATAGAGCAGCAGGGAGGGAAGAGGTAGGTCTATCAAGCCTACAAGTCACTTGTGAGAACTGATCAGCACTGTCAGCTTGACTAGGTTGAGCATCACCTAGGAGACAAAGTGCTGTGTGTGTCTTTAGGTGTTTCCAGAGCAGTTTAACTGGAAGAGGAAGACCAATCAAAAAATAAAGCAGGAATGAGGGCTGGAAACCTATGCTGAGTAAAAACGGGAAAGGAGATAACGAGCTGGGCAGCAGCGTTCACCTTTCTGTCCCTGACTGCTGTGGACTGTGACTAGATTGCTTATACTTAGGCTTCTGTGTACAGAGACACTTTTACAACCATACTTTTTCTCCAAGATAGACTGGATCCTCATATTGAGCCAAATCAAACTCTTTATTTCTTTTATTATTATTATTATTATTATTATTATTATTATTATTATTAATGTATTTTGTCACAAAAATAACTTACATACCTACTTCCTCCAGCCAAGTTCCACCTCCTAAAATATCTACAATCTCCCAAAACAGGACCACAAGCTGAAAACCAAGCCTGTCATACGGAATCCTATAGGGAGTATTCCAGATTTGTTACTCC